>CM062819.1:2019270431-2019677120 GCA_031772625.1 Pinus tabuliformis
AGGTCACAGCAAGAGAAATTGAGGGACATAGGCTGCAAGGCCGAGGCTTGAACAGGGTTGCCAAGATCTAACTGCAACCAAGGAGAACTGGCCACACGGAAAAAGGAGAGGTTGAGACTCTTGTAGTGTTGTTGTAGCAGCTCGCTAAGTGAAATAGGGCAGTTGTATTCACAACAGAGAGGGTTGTAGCCCTGTATAGAGTTGTTCTAGGCAGACCGAGGCTGAAAGGAAGCTAGCTGAGGACTTGAGAAGAAGATACCAAGTCGTGTTGATTGAAGGCTAAAGAAGTAGACCGAGGGCCAGAGAAGGCTACAGGGAGATTAAAGGAGATGGATGCAAGGGAAAGAAAGCTAGCCAATAAGGAAAAGAGGTATGTTAATGTTGTTGGGTAATCAACTAAGTTTCTAAGGGTTGTTGTTTGTAATTCAGTAGTCGAAGGATTTCCACTATGTATTTATTTGGGTAATGAGGGCTTAGAGGACAAAGCCTCTGCCCTATGATTTGTTCAAAGGATTACACTTGTATTTTGGCATGTGTATAGGGATAAAAAGGGCCCTTATCCCTAGTACAGGAGCCCTGTGATTTTCTTGTTAATGGACAAATAAGAAATAAGTTTTGGGCATACATTATTGTGTACTATCACTGATCTAATTGCTAGTATATTCCTGTTGAGCTTCATGTAGATCCCAAATGGTCAAGTCAGCCCCACCAATGAATCGGTGTGACCCTTGGTCAAATTCCACCCCATTTGACTAGTATAAATACACATGTGACTCCACCTTGAGCAATTCATATCATCCAATAATCTTTGATCTAACAAGCACACGTGGGAGCAGAAGAAGGACGAATTTACAGAGTTTTGAATAATTCTGAAGTTTGACTAAAGTTGACCATTGATTTGTTGATTGATCAAGCTAAAGTTTCCACTTGACCAAGTGTTGACCAGCTTCTTTTGACCAAGATTCTGGTTGTGTTTCATCGAGAATCTGACCAAGTTTGACAGCAGAATTAACCGCAAGAAGTTAACTGTAGGTCTGGGTTGACCACAAGGGTCAATTGCAGGGCCCAAGTTGACCACAAAAGATAAGTTGACCAACCTAAAATTTGACCATAATAGACTATTTTGGAGGTTTAACCAACATTGACTTAGCTGCAATTTCGACCAGGTTTGACTGGTACCTTGGACTTGGATTTTAGCATAGATTTCTAGAATATTCTTAAATTATAGATATTGTTGAGGAACAATTTCTCCTAAGAAGAAAAGTTGTTGGGTTTTTCCCGAGGTTGGGTTTTCCAAGGATAAATTTGTTGTCTCTATTGTGCATGGCTGTCTCTTTTGATCTTACTATTTTCACTGCATTACTGTTGATAGTTTCCATGTGTAATTGCTTAATGCTATATGTGACATAAGATAACTTGATTGGAAATCATTGGGAAGTAAATATCAGATCAAGAGGTTAGTTCCTATTGTGCATTATTGTAGAAAATTCAACATGCTATCAGACCCTTGATAAAAGAACAACCATTGAAGTATCTTGAAGAGGCCGAGTTTAGGAGAATCTGTCAGTCTTGTAGAAGCCAAGTATAAGAAGAATGAAGCCTGATATGAGCCAAAATTTCACCCCTCCTTAGGCATGTTCAGAAGCAATATTTTGATTCTACCAAGGCACTTTTTTTGGCCTATTTTGAGGCCACTTCTGAGACCAAGTTTGAGACAAATCTGAGGTCGGGTTGAGGCATACTTTCGCTGATCAAGGGGATCGAGCTTATCATAGATTGAAGGGTCAAATTATTAATTTTTCTTAGGGCTATATTGTTCTTTGCTTTGATAATTGCATTTCTTCATTAACACATTAAGTTCACCCCATAACATCATAACATTATTCATATTTACATCATTATTCAGCAACATATGCAACTATATAGAAAGAACAATATCATCATCATCAATGCAACAGAACATAAAGGAACAATAGAAGAAAAACATTCACACATAGAGACACCAGGATTGGTCGGAGACTAGGGAAAAACCCACTATGGGGAAAACCCTTTCAAATTCTTCTTCTTATTAGATTGTCATAAATGATTCAACAAAAGAGAGTACAATGATCCATATCTTCATCCATACAACTATCCAGCAAAAACTACACAATATCCATGAAATGAACCCAACAATGCTTATACTCAAAATTATGATTCTGAATCTAAAGCTTGTAATGAACTATCCCTGTCTGCAGTCAACTGCCGAACACTACGGTCACTGGGCAAAATCTTCAGACAACTGAAATTTCATCATTTACATCCCAGTCGCATGGAGGAGTCATGCATGCGACTAGAAAGGTTCTAGTCGCTTCCTGGAGCCTATAAGCCAACGATTGCAGTCTGCAACTGAAACTCAGAAACCCTAGATGCTAGTTGAATAGAGGACAATTTGTGCATGCGAATGAGATGCTTTGGTTGCATGGATGAGCTAACTAGTGAGCAATGGTGGTTAAGTTCTTCCTGTGTCATGCCTGCAACTGAGGCCCTGTTGTCGCGCGGATTGACACGACAACGCTCGGACCGGGGGCTGTCACTCTGATCCCTGATCCCTCCGTTTAAGCCTGTCTCCCGCGGCTAAGGGGGGTAGTCCCTGTGAGGTGATGAAGACCAACTGTCGACCAGTTGGGTTGGGAGACACGAAAGGAAACCAGCACTAAAAAAGATTTTGTTAAGTTTAATAGACCAGTGCCTTGTGGAGTTAATGTTTAAATGATTACTTTTTAAATGATATAGAAACATGGACCATGAAGAGCAACCATCTATCATCAGCTAAATCATATGACCAAAACGATACCCGGCAACTGAAAAATTGAAAAGATGAATGCTTTTAATCACCACGAGAATCATAAACCATTAACCAGATATCAATTTCGCATCTCGGCTTGAAAACTTTAGATCTCAGCAATAAAGATATAACGTGAAAGCAACTGAAATCTGGCAAAAATAAATTTTCCACGAAATTTATATATATATATATATATATATATATATTTTTTTTATATATAAGAAAATTAAAAAAATCTATCTAAAACTAAACTATGAAACTAAATCTAAAATCCTCTCTTCTTTTTTTTTTTTTTTTTTAATAAATTTAAATGCAACTACATAAAAAAAATTAAAATCTAAATATTAAATCCTGAAAGAACTAAAATCTATGTAACAAAAACTATTTAAAATCTAACAAGTAAATAAGTTAATAACCTAAATCTAACAAATTTAAACCAAACTAAATCCTAAAAAGAAACTTTAACAATTAAAATCTAAACCAAATGGCATACGTTACATTTACAATTAAAATCCTAAAGAAACAAACGAAACTATGCTAAACTAAACCAAAGGAAATAATTAAAGACTATATGGCAATCTAAACTAACCCTAAGTTAAAAACAAAATGAAAATTTAAATGGGACTTTATTAAAAATGTTTCCAAAGCCCAAATCGTGGGTCAAAACTGGTATACGTGACCACATAATGACTACGCCCAGCAAGAAAAGCGCAGGTATGGAAACGACATTTGAACCAGCACGCGGGGATGGAAGCCAAAAGGTTTTGCGGAATGGCTCAGCGGGTAAACCAGTGAATCGAAGTCACTATGGCGGAGCGTTTTCAGACCTGGGCAATAAAAAAACTGAATGAAAAACGGCTCAAGGGGAAACCGCAGCTCAAACCAAGGAAGGACAACGCAGTCACAGTAACGCATGCGTTTGATTTACAATTGGAGGCCACAAGACCAGAAATCGAAAGCGAGAGTGAGATAAGGGTTTCGCTTGATGTTTGAATGCGTGAAACAACAAAACGCAGCTTGTAATCCCGCGTGGGCTGGTGAGGGATGAAACCAGCGGTTTTGGGCGGCTTGGATATGGTCAGTGGGGACAAGAACGGATGAAAAATAAGCCTGAATTCCAAGAAACAAATGCACTGTAACCAGTCCACCGTTTGACAAGTCGATAAATGCTGAAGCGCAATGCTGAGAAAGAAGAAAATTTTTCTTAATGCAGGCAAAACACGGTGCAATACAGTAACATGTGCAATATGGCGACAAGACAATACACAACTCGTTGTACGCGAAGATGGTGGCAGCGTGAGATCAGTGCGTACCTAAAAGAAACGCTTTTGGACTTACCTGATGATAGATTTAACGCGTGGAGCTGTAAATACCTTGTCGGCGGTATTTTCAGATCAGTTCTTTGATGTGCAATTGAACTGAGCGTGATTTTCCCACTGATCTGAACAATCCTGAGCCGGATGGCGACGTAACTTCCTCCTTGCAACCACGTGAGCAGAATGCTGATATACAGCTCGAAACCCACGAAAGTAAATGTTTCACTGTGTTGGCCCAGAACTCAGAATGTTGATAACAGATATCTCTTTATAAACCCTGACTTGAATGAAGATTGTAGCCACGTTCCTCTGCAAAATTACGTCCTCGTGGATGTGTATACGGAAATGACAAAACTCCGTGGTTAGCAGGTATCCCATCCGATCTTGACGGTGTTTGTTTGGGCTGAAGGCATCGCGAGACACGTCCCGCAGATTTCCCGGTCCTTATGCGTTTGCAGGTGCTTGGGGCTGAGAAGATTGACAATGGTCATGCAAAGACAAAACCCTATACCTGCAAAAGAAAAACAAAACCCTAATGAAGTATGCCAGAAAGAAACTAAAAACCCTAGAACAGTTAATTAATGTACAGATTTCGGCCCCTACACAGCCAGATTTAACAATAAGAGCAGAAATATTTTCAATATATCAGAAATTTTGAACTTCACTGTGAACAAAAAAAGAATCTCTCAATGTAAAACAGAAAAGAAACTTTGAACGATTAACCCAGGGAACAATCAGCTGGGCTCTGCACAGAAAAGCCAGTGGGAGTCGGCTGGTTCAGCCTAGAACTTCCCCAAACGCCCACCTGTACCTTTCACCTAAAGATCTCCTGCACACTTCAAGCAAACATCAGTAACGAGGGCAAGAAACGCTGCTAGATTTCAAGGAATAATGGAGATACCTGCCATTATTCCAGAAACCCTACAACATTCAAACCCTAGCACGTGAGCAAGATACCTGTACTCACGCTACTCTAAAAACAAGCTATGATTAATGGCTGAAAACTGAAATATGCAGAAAATTAAAGAATTATCTCACAGCAATTCCGGAGAGTAACACCAGCCAGTTTTGAACCCCAAAGTCTTTTTATTAATCAGAAAATCAGATTACAAGAGAGCTTTCTCAGTACAGACTCACAGATCAGATCATTTGAAATGACCTACTAAGACCCTATATAAAGGAAATGATCCTAACAGCTAGTTCAGTGATCCATGTAGAAATGATCTCGACCGTTGATGAGAATCAAGACATCTCTTGATCTCATCCGTCGATTTATTAACTTAAAATATTATTATTTTATTAGTTAGGGTTTTTGCTTCATATTTTAATTTTTTTATTATTTTATTATTTTTATTCATTTTTTAATTTTTTAATTCATTTAAAATGGATCACTGAACTAAGCTTTCGGAAACATCACCTAGGACCTAGGACTTAGGACTAATGAGGGGATTTAAAACATTTCTCGACCCTCAGGACACATTACATCATGACTTTTACAATTTACATCTCAAGGGGACAAGCCCACTTAATACAGACCCTCATAAATCACCCAGTTCTGCGACACAACTATAATCTAGCAGATTAACACACTAGGATTCTCCTAAGGTTCTAATGACAAAATGCATCCCGGCTTTGGGGTCAGGTTTGAAGGAAAACTCTGCCGATCCATGGATCGGTGAGACGAAAAACCTTCCGGGACATATATTATCATAGAAAGTTAGGTCCACCTAGGCAAATTACATACATGACTCATGTCTGCTAAGATTATTTACAATTAATACATGCAGACTGGGTTTACAATCAAAAAGATCAAGCTGCTGATGATGGCAGGATGGCACGGACATGCTGATCAGGTGCTGCTTCTTTCTGTCAAGAAAAATGGGGTGCACTGCATGGGTAGTTGACCAGTAGAGGTCAACATCTGGCTCTACTTGGGGACACGTTGCTGCTTGCAGGAATGTGAGAATCCAGAATCTGCATCCATACAACACAAAAATAAGTAGCGTCCATCCATAAATCAGCGTATACATTAAGCACAGGAAAGAAAAAGCTCTTCATTTATTAACTTATCTAAAGCAGAAATGAAAATGCGGAAAAAACAAGGAGTAGGGTTAGAAATACGCTACAAAGGATGCCCTACGGCATCAGATGTGTTCAATATAGTGCATACTGAGCATTTGCCTGCTTTCAGGCAAATCTGTCGGCTGCTTGTCGGATGTGCCATGTCCAATTTTGCATATGGTAGGACTCTTTCCTATCCGAAAATCAAGCTGCTCACGGCCGTCTGATGCATCAAATCTTCGTCTAATCTTCTTCCTCTTGCGCTTCTTCTTTCTGGCAGGATGAATTACTGATGATCTGGAACCTTCTGTTTCGAAACTATCAGATGAAGTGTGTAAGATATGCATGCTAAGTCCCTTTGTGTCTTGCATCTGATTTTTATCGTTTTTAAGCTTATCTGGATCACCTTCAGTTATCCACCTAATGACCTCCTCATAGTAAGATGGAACTTGTTGCGGCAAATGAGAAGGCTCCTGGTTTCTCTTATCATCTGACCATTGTTGAATCTTTTGAACTTGTATTCTAATGGCATCCATTTGACTAGAGCATTCATCCCTTATAGCGCTGATTTGCATGGCATGGTGTTCTTGCATGTGTTTTATTACTTTATCATTCTTTTCCTCTATGTCCATCAAGCAATGTTGCATGAAATTTATTTCTTCTTTATGATTCGCTTGCATGTCAGCCAACTGATTGTTATGATTGAATGTCATAGAGTCAATTTCCCTATCATGATCAGCTTTCATGGTCACCATATTTTCCTCTAAGACTGACATCTTGCTTTGCATGCTTCTAATTTCTGTTTCATATTTAATTTTCATGGCCTCAATTTCCTTAGCATGCTGATTTTGCGTGTCCTCAATCTCCTTATTACGTTTTTCTAGATGGGTGCGTAAAGTTTTAACATCATTGATAAGATTAATTTGGTTGCTTTCTAGATTTTTTACCAGCAACTTTAAATCTTGTATTATTTGCTTTTGCTCCTCCTTTTCATTGTCACTTATCACTGATTTTTCACTATCCTGAACTTGATCTGACATATTCTGATCTTGAACTCTTTCTTCAACAGCTTGACCTTTAATATGATTACTTTCTTCTTTTTGCACAATTTTAGAGGTAGAAGGCAAGCTGTGTGGACTATCATATCTATCTTTAAAAGCATTGAGAATGTCTTGTAAAGAAGTGAAAAAATCATTAGGAAAGTTATTAAACCAATTCAAGGCATCACCCTCTAAAGAACGGACAAATAGACGCATCTTGAAATCTTCATTATTATATTGAGGAAATCTACAGTATAAGATCATTACACAAGTAAACATGTTTAAATGCCTTTTAACAGTGACCGAATCATCACCCGAGAACTTAAGTAATTTACCAATGGCCTCTTTCGGAAGATCATGGAGATTATCAGTAAAATGACATGGTTTAAATGAATAATCCATGATGAACAATAAGGGATCAGATGGATGATAGAACTAGCTCTTTGCTCAAGAAAAGCAAAAGATGAAAGAAGTGGAGTCGCCACTTGAACAATAAAACTGATTCTAAGATCCAAGAAGTAACCAACAAACAGATATGAGGGAGGCTTCTTGTCTGGGAAAAAATAAAAAATGGAGTCGCCACCCAAACAAGAAACACAACGAAGAGATGCTGCTGATATGTGATGAAAAGATGCCAAAATATTGAATCTGCCAGCTCAAATGAGAGATGAGAAGATGAGAAGTTGAATGTCGATGAAACCCCAAGAACAGAAAAACTCTGTCCCCGGCAACGGCGCCAAAAAATGTTGTCGCGCGGATTGACACGACAACGCTCGGACCGGGGGCTGTCACTCTGATCCCCGATCCCTCCGTTTAAGCCTGTCTCCCGCGGCTAAGGGGGGTAGTCCCTGTGAGGTGATGAAGACCAACTGTCGACCAGTTGGGTTGGGAGACACGAAAGGAAACCAGCACTAAAAAAGATTTTGTTAAGTTTAATAGACCAGTGCCTTGTGGAGTTAATGTTTAAATGATTACTTTTTAAATGATATAGAAACATGGACCATGAAGAGCAACCATCTATCATCAGCTAAATCATATGACCAAAACGATACCCGGCAACTGAAAAATTGAAAAGATGAATGCTTTTAATCACCACGAGAATCATAAACCATTAACCAGATATCAATTTCGCATCTCGGCTTGAAAACTTTAGATCTCAACAATAAAGATATAACGTGAAAGCAACTGAAATCTGGCAAAAATAAATTTTCCACGAAATTTTTATATATATATATATATATATTTTTTTTTTTTAAAAAAAAGAAAATTAAAAAAATCTATCTAAAACTAAACTATGAAACTAAATCTAAAATCCTCTCTTCTTTTTTTTTTTTTTTTTTTAATAAATTTAAATGCAACTACATAAAAAAAATTAAAATCTAAATATTAAATCCTGAAAGAACTAAAATCTATGTAACAAAAACTATTTAAAATCTAACAAGTAAATAAGTTAATAACCTAAATCTAACAAATTTAAACCAAACTAAATCCTAAAAAGAAACTTTAACAATTAAAATCTAAACCAAATGGCATACGTTACATTTACAATTAAAATCCTAAAGAAACAAACGAAACTATGCTAAACTAAACCAAAGGAAATAATTAAAGACTATACGGCAATCTAAACTAACCCTAAGTTAAAAACAAAATGAAAATTTAAATGGGACTTTATTAAAAATGTTTCCAAAGCCCAAATCATGGGTCAAAACTGGTATACGTGACCACATAATGACTACGCCCAGCAAGAAAAGCGCAGGTATGGAAACGACATTTGAACCAGCACGCGGGGATGGAAGCCAAAAGGTTTTGCGGAATGGCTCAGCGGGTAAACCAGTGAATCGAAGTCACTATGGCGGAGCGTTTTCAGACCTGGGCAATAAAAAAACTGAATGAAAAACGGCTCAAGGGGAAACCGCAGCTCAAACCAAAGGAAGGACAACGCAGTCACAGTAACGCATGCGTTTGATTTACAATTGGAGGCCACAAGACCAGAAATCGAAAGTGAGAGTGAGATAAGGGTTTCGCTTGATGTTTGAATGCGTGAAACAGCAAAACGCAGCTTGTAATCCCGCGTGGGCTGGTGAGGGATGAAACCAGCGGTTTTGGGCGGCTTGGATATGGTCAGTGGGGACAAGAACGGATGAAAAATAAGCCTGAATTCCAAGAAACAAATGCACTGTAACCAGTCCACCGTTTGACAAGTCGATAAATGCTGAAGCGCAATGCTGAGAAAGAAGAAAATTTTTCTTAATGCAGGCAAAACACGGTGCAATACAGTAACATGTGCAATATGGCGACAAGACAATACACAACTCGTTGTACGCGAAGATGGTGGCAGCGTGAGATCAGTGCGTACCTAAAAGAAACGCTTTTGGACTTACCTGATGATAGATTTAACGCGTGGAGCTGTAAATACCTTGTCGGCGGTATTTTCAGATCAGTTCTTTGATGTGCAATTGAACTGAGCGCGATTTTCCCACTGATCTGAACAATCCTGAGCCGGATGGCGACGTAACTTCCTCCTTGCAACCACGTGAGCAGAATGCTGATATACAGCTCGAAACCCACGAAAGTAAATGTTTCACTGTGTTGACCCAGAACTCAGAATGCTGATAACAGATATCTCTTTATAAACCCTGACTTGAATGAAGATTGTAGCCACGTTCCTCTGCAAAATTACGTCCTCGTGGATGTGTATACGGAAATGACAAAACTCCGTGGTTAGCAGGTATCCCATCCGATCTTGACGGTGTTTGTTTGGGTTGAAGGCATCGCAAGACACGTCCCGCAGATTTCCCGGTCCTTATGCGTTTGCAGGTGCTTGGGGCTGAGAAGATTGACGATGGTCATGCAAAGACAAAACACTATACCTGCAAAAGAAAAACAAAACCCTAATGAAGTATGCCAGAAAGAAACTAAAAACCCTAGAACAGTTAATTAATGTACAGATTTCGGCCCCTACACAGCCAGATTTAACAATAAGAGCAGAAATATTTTCAATATATCAGAAATTTTGAACTTCACTGTGAACAGAAAAAGAATCTCTCAATGTAAAACAGAAAAGAAACTTTGAAAGATTAACCCAGGGAACAATCAGCTGGGCTCTGCACAGAAAAGCCAGTGGGAGTCGGCTGGTTCAGCCTAGAACTTCCCCAAACGCCCACCTGTACCTTTTACCTAAAGATCTCCTGCACACTTCAAGCAAACATCAGTAACGAGGGCAAGAAATGCTGCTAGATTTCAAGGAATAATGGAGATACCTGCCATTATTCCAGAAACCCTACAACATTCAAACCCTAGCACGTGAGCAAGATACCTGTACTCACGCTACTCTAAAAACAAGCTATGATTAATGGCTAAAAACTGAAATATGTAGAAAATTAAAGAATTATCTCACAGCAATTCCGGAGAGTAACACCAGCCAGTTTTGAACCCCAAAGTCTTTTTATTAATCAGAAAATCAGATTACAAGAGAGCTTTCTCAGTACAGACTCACAGATCAGATCATTTGAAATGACCTACAAGACCCTATATAAAGGAAATGATCCTAACAGCTAGTTCAGTGATCCATGTAGAAATGATCTCGACCGTTGATGAGAATCAAGACATCTCTTGATCTCATCCGTCGATTTATTAACTTAAAATATTATTATTTTATTAGTTAGGGTTTTTGCTTCATTTTTTAATTTTTTTATTATTTTATTATTTTTATTCATTTTTTAATTTTTTAATTCATTTAAAATGGATCACTGAACTAAGCTTTCGGAAACATCACCTAGTACCTAGGACTTAGGACTCATGAGGGGATTTAAAACATTTCTCGACCCTCAGGACACATTACATCATGACTTTTACAATTTACATCTCAATGGGACAAGCCCACTTAATACAGACCCTCATAAATCACCCAGTTCTGCGACACAACTATAATCTAGCAGATTAACACACTAGGATTCTCCTAAGGTTCTAATGACAAAATGCATCCCGGCTTTGGGGTCAGGTTTGAAGGAAAACTCTGCCGATCCATGGATCGGTGAGACGAAAAACCTTCCGGGACATAGATTATCATAGAAAGTTAGGTCCACCTAGGCAAATTACATACATGACTCATGTCTGCGAAGATTATTTACAATTAATACATGCAGACTGGGTTTACAATCAAAAAGATCAAGCTGCTGATGATGGCAGGATGGCACGGACATGCTGATCAGGTGCTGCTTCTTTCTGTCAAGAAAAACGGGGTGCAGTGCATGGGTAGTTGACCAGTAGAGGTCAACAGGCCCAAAACCCTAAAACAAAGATGCGAGCTTCAGACCTTGTAATTTCGTCTTCGAGCAAATCCATTCCTTCGCGAACGACCTTAGACCTATGCGAGCCAAAAACCAAGATAGAAGAGTGTCGCAATAAGTTGTAAAAATGAGGTAGAGAACACTTGTATTTATAACCTTCCAAGGGTGTCTAATTCGCTTTAGGGCCAACTTAATCAAATATGCACATGTGGGCTTATAATTCAAAAGTACACTTTCCCTTATCTGTTTTGAGTGATCTTTAGGTCGATTTTGGTCCTTTCGAAAAGAGGAATTCAATGCTCATTATCTCCATCAAGTGAGCTGTCCAAAGTGGAATTTGACCGCAATTGCATATTTTAACACTCCCTCTCAACTAGGGATAATTCCACCTGCATCATGTCATGTGTATCTTGTCATCAAATCATATCCAATCTCAAGTATCTCATCATCTCGTATCATCATTGTTCATCGCGATTCATCTCTTGCTCATCTCTTGATTGTCCCTGCTCATATGCTAAATATTCTTGAATCTAAAAGACGAAGAATTTGTCATCAAAGGGGAGCCTAAGCTACCACCCTCTATACATCGGGGAGCCATTGCTACCATCCGGAATCTCTGCTAACGAGGACCCAATGCTACCACCCGGGAACATCGGTAGGGAGTCAGATCTACAACCCGCATCAACATCAGAGAGCTTAGCTCAATCCAAAACAACATCAAAGAGCATATCATCAGGGAGCACATCTCAACCTAGAACCATATTGGGGAGCATATCTCAACCCAAAATCTCATGGGGGAGTTAAACATCTACAACCCCATATCGAGCAATAGGTGATATAGGGGAGCCACTACTCAACCCATCCTATTGCCTATTGATCTTCGCAACAATGACCCTCAAGGGTCATGTGGTAGAACACCTGCATCGTAATCAGTTTGGGTTGTACAACCCCAAGTACACACTCAATCCATTGGCCAAACGAGGAGCAGTAATCCCAACAAGCCAAGCTTGTGGGTATGATGCTAACTGGGGTATACTCTGCAAAGACCAAGATAGTGGAGAAACATCTCCAACCCTATGGGTAACAGATGGGGGAGCAACATCTACGACCCTATTGTCCAGAGATTCCTCAACCCCAGGAGCCCTCTATCTCAATTCCTCACCTTGGGAGCTTAGACATGGGGGAAGAGCAGGCTTAGTGTCCTCGATCAACGATGCTCTTTGTAGATCAACAATATATCATCGTGCTCATATCTAGTAATCATCATGTCTCAATAACAGTTGTCTCTTGTTCATACAGGACATCAAATCAAATATTATATTAGAACAAAAATATATATATCACGAAAAGGATACCATAGTCATCCTCCCTCTCAAGGAGGTGCCAACCACAAGCTTGAGCTTGTCTCGTATAGCAGCACTATTTCAATATATGAAGGTGTCTCAATCCCAACAATATATGGGATTCTCTGCCAATCAGATCCCACTCTTTGTCATCGTAATGTATCCCTGTCAAATTCAAAAGTTTCTCAAAAATATCTCCAAATAGCTAGCCATGCTAGCAACCTCGTACTCAGCCTCAGTCTTGCTTAAAGCTATGGA
The DNA here is from genome assembly GCA_031772625.1 of Pinus tabuliformis. Classification (NCBI taxonomy): domain Eukaryota; kingdom Viridiplantae; phylum Streptophyta; class Pinopsida; order Pinales; family Pinaceae; genus Pinus; species Pinus tabuliformis. The sequence continues at coordinate 2,019,283,566 of CM062819.1, forward strand.
CTTCTCATCCAAAACATCATGGCAGATCTCATACTAAGGTAGCATCCGAATGTGCTCAACAATAAGGATCTCAATCATCATCAGTACATCCACGCATTCACATATCACAGGAAGAATATCTCAAATAAAAAATTGTTCATTCCATGCAAATATCTTGAAGGGTGCTTGTCGGCAACTCAATGCGTATGAAGCGGCTCAATCATGAATTCACTTAGGTTCTATGCTCAACATATGCGGACGGGTGTTCAAACGGAACATCAATGCTTCAATCAACTATCGGTTGCCAAGTTAGGGTCAACAATACCTTTTCATAACTTCTTGAAATTCAATCGGAGTGTTCAAGGATTTGCATTTCCAATTTCCAACAATTCTTTAATAGCTTCGCAATATAGATTTTATTTTCCCAATTTCAGAAATTGATTCATCATGTCATGATTCATTATTTCGAGTTTCAGAAGCCAAGAGGCTCATTACCTGTCAAGAGTAGAGCATCGGTATATAAAACCAAAATCAAAGTCATACCTTGGACCCTTTTTAAGTACAGGTTTGGATCGACACATCATCATGGCTTCACCAGATCACTTTTAATGCGGACATATCGGGCTCGAGGAACTTGCTTCATACAATTCTTTATGCAAACATAACACTTTACCAAACCAATATGCTCAACCTTACACAAATCAATACCATGCAATCAAATCAACTACATCAGCTTATCAAAGTTTAGATGCCAGATCAAAACTAATATCAAAATCATCAATATCACAGTATCAATTCTTTAGACCAGGTGATAGGTAGAGCTTTCATTTTTTATCATGTCAACAAGATGTCATAAAGTCATCCTCATGATCATAATATAAGTCACTAGATGCAAATGCATACACCAAGAATAAGTCATGCAGGTTCCGTCCATTTATTGTGCGATTGCTTCATATTGAATCACAATTGTTTATACTTCAACCAATATGTCACAACTAATGATGTCAACACAAAATACCAATATAAATCACTGAAAGTCACTAGCTACCCTATTACCCCAGCATGTGGCCCAAGGCTGCCCCTTTTCATTCCTTACCCCATTCATCTCTTTATCACATGCCACCACCCTTTCAAGGATGTACCTTGGACATATTATCCCCTTTAAAGGTGGAAACGACCTAATAGGATGCTTGGTAAACCCCATTTGGAGCTTGGAGACATTAGCACATGCCAAAGCCCACTATGGAAGGGCATGCCATTATGAAGTGTCCACCTGTTGTCCATGGTTTGTAAACTCTTTAACTCGATTTCCTTTGATGATTTGTTGTACTGGAAGGCTAGGGGATGCATTGGATCTTATGCAAGATTGCAGATGGTCTCCATTTTGGGTTTGGTCTCCCTATACGGGGTCCTAACCCTCCCGAGGGCTACATTGGCACATGTAAGATGTGTGTTGAGAGCCATGGACCTCCACAACAGTAGACATCACTTCATGGAACCCCAGAGATGTTCAGATATTGCTCGCGATTCAACTATTGAACAAGGAAGATGCACCTGGTTCATCTTGCCCAGCCGGCCCCACAATTGTACCATACACTTGGCAGATGACCCATGACTTGTATGCTGATGTGGCATCACTTACACCATCATCTGAGCCCTTATAGATGGTTTGCAGGCATCTTCGACCTACTTGGAGGCACATGAGCTTACTTGGGTGCCCTCACATCCATTGGGAGCACCACAAGTTTATTATTTGGAGAACAAGGGGCCAACCCTTTGTCCACTACTTTTGGGAGTCCTATTCATCATTGTGGCACTAATGGACTTCATCAGGCTTCTTAGAAGGCACAACAACATGTATTATTGATCATTAGACCTCTTGAGAGGCTTATTTTTTTGTTTATGAGCTAGTTTGGCAGGCTTGTCACCAAAAGTTAGTTGTTTTGCACATTATTTTATTTTAAGGGCTAATGTGGGCCCAAGTAACTAAATCGAACTCATTAGAAGTGTATAAATAGAAGTGATGAGGATTCATTTTAGCATCATCACTTGGATTTGGAACTAATATCTCTTTAGAGATTTTCGCTATCCTTCTTGGAGGATGAGGTTTTGGAGCATGGAATGAATTTTGATGTTTGGATAATTTTCATGTCTTGGAGCTTCTTGATGGCAAGTTTTTGTATGGTTGGATATATTCTTAAACATGTAAGTACATTTTAATGCTAATCTTTCTTTCTAAATTTGTCACATACATTGTTGTTGGGATTTTGCTATACTAGGGCTTATTTGTTGCATCTCTTATGTGAAGTTGTGGAAATTTTGTTTCGGGATAGTGAATGCTTCATGTATGGGCCATGTATAATGAATGAATGTTCCTAGGGATGTTTCATTACTAAAATTCATCTTGACAATCCAATTACCTTGCAAAACGAAGTATAAAGTCTGTGAAGCTACTTTTGCTGTTGCCCTAGTGCCAAGTGAAGTTGTCTTTGAGGCCTCCTTGGCCTAGAAATTCAAAGGTCCATAGTCATAATTCTACCTGACTTCAATCTCCCCAAAGGATTAGGCACTAATCCACCCAAAGTTGATCACCTTAAACATATTTTCCTTCTCCCCTTTCCTCTTCTCCAGGTCTAGTCCTCTAGGTCACCTAGGGCATCAATTATCTCACGATCTAGCCACCCAAATACTTCAATTTTTGGTCCACAACTGCACTGGTGTGTCCTCAAGCAGTCCTCCAAATTTCATCAGATTCCGACAAAGAGATCTTGAGATATCACAAGCCCTAGCACGAAGACCAATTGTTGCCCTTGGCTTCCCTTAGGCTAGAAACCTCACTGGGATCCTTGCATTGCCATTCATTGAAAATTCATTCCTTGATCCCTTTCCCCTCCCTAATTAGGTCAAGCATATCATTGGTCACTAAATCCTATCCCCTTGACCAAACTTCGGGTCCACTTGGTCCCGTGTGGTCCCATGCACTATCAAGGTTAATTCTTCAAAGATCACCTGGAACCCAAGTTTCCACAAGAATTCTAGGACTTAGGGATATCCTTTCTAAGACACATACTCAAAACCTAATCCTAGAATAATTTCCCCAAACCTTCCTAGAGAGCCTTCCATTCTTTCAAGACAAGCAAGCCACATATTTGAGCCTGTTGTGAATAGGCTTCCAGGATCACCCCTTGCCCTATCGTTGGTCCATCCATTTCATGATCCTTATAATAACAGGTCTCCTCCCATCGGTGAAAATCCGTAAAGAGTAGGGAGGCTTAGCTGAGGTGACAATGGGCTATCGCTCCGTTGTTGCCCTTAGCCTAGTAGTAACCCTTCAAGGATCCCCTTTAAGGACCGCTGCTAGTTTGAGCGGTAACAGGCTCCTCATTTTGAATCATGCTTATACAAGCTCTTGGGTAGCGAAGCTCTGCATAAATTTTGTATTTGAAATATTTTTTGAGCAATAAAGCAAAAGACTTTAGGATTTTTATTGATGCGGTGTTCTTCTTGTATCTTTTTGAGGTATACTAGTTTCAATTTGTGATTAATGCTCTACATGTGCTAAATCGATTTGTAATTTCCATTTGTCAAGGTTTGGATCTATTGATTTAAGCTATCTTGCATTAATATTTGATTTAGAGGACAACCTTGGAGGGAGAAGCACTAGAGGGTTTTTGGTTGAACCCCTAGCCTTATTTTTCATTGTGTAATCTAGCTCCTTGTGGATCTAATGATTTTTCTCAAGCGTGTAGAAGATTTTTCTTGAAGCAAAGCTTGAGCGTGGGGTGAGTTTTTGGTTGAACGAACCCACTCCCAAGTCGAAGGGTGCAAGAACCCACATTGAATCGCTTCAAAGGTTGATCTAAAGATTTAAGAGTTTCCTACCATAGCTCGCTATTATTACAAATTTTAATCTTATTTGCTAAATATTATGTTCTTTCATTGAATGATCTAGCTGTATAGAGCTTTGGTAAAGGGTTAAACCCTTCTTGCTTGTGTTGATTTGTTGTAGCATCGGATGTGCTCTAGCCATGAAAATCGGTGGAGAGGCTAAGGCACGTGAGATCTCCAAGACCCAGAAATGGTTTGGGGAAATTCCACCCGGTTAGAGAGATATTAAAATAATTGATATTTTTAATGGAGTTCCCAAGTCTAAACTAAGGAAAATTAAAATATTAATGGATATTAATATAAAACTGGGTGAGAAGATTCTAAATGACATGGATCAAGCCAAATCTAATCTTAGTCGTTGATTAGAGATTTAATCTCGGCCATTGAAGACTCAACAAGAAAAGTATAAGAGGAGGCTTCAAGGTCAATCAGAGATACATGACGATTGATCAGTCAGTTCGATTTTTCTAGAGCAGGGTTTGCTGAGAAAATTCGAACAAGTGATATGTTGCAGCAAGGGGCAGTGAGTACATAGCAGAGAGGCAGAGATAGTGCCTGACGGTCAGCGCAGTGACTGAAGAGGCTGACGCAGAGGCAGCCAGAGCTACGTAGAGACAGCAGGAGCCACGCAGAGGCAACTAGAGGCTGCGCAGAGGCTGAGGGGCCTGCGTGGGTGATGCAGAGGGCCAAAGAGCTTACGTAGAGAGGCAGAAGGATGACGCAAAGGGTTCTAGAGCTACGCAGAGGCTAGCAGGGCTGACCCAGAGCCTTTGAAAAGCGCCGAAAGGATTTTCGTGGGGCAGACTAGTGCTGAGAAGCTGAATGTCTGTCTCCAAGAAGAGCTATTACTGCCGTGTAAAACTCTGTTGGGTGAGCCAGTTTGGCACCCTAGTTGTACCCAAGAAATCTGCATAACAATAAAACCCTCAGAATTGTTGAACCAGTGTTCCCGCAGTGGGTTTTTCTGGGGACGATTGTCCAAAAATAATGGTGTTCCTTGTGTGTTTGTCTAGTATTTCAGTTGTTAATCTGTATATGAGTTAAGGTTGCATTTGTGTTTATTTTCAATATTTATACGAATAAATAACCTGTTAAGGAATAAACAAGTAGGTGAAATAAACTAGATAATGTAGTAGGGATTTCTAATGTGTTAGATTCAGAAATTCCAACATGGTATCAGAGCATTGCAGATCACAAGAGAACTGAAGGCACCATCAATATCAGAAATTTGCAGTAGTAGTAGCTGTCCCGAGAGACAAAGCTGCTCCTATGTAGAAGGCAGCAGAGAAGGAGTGACGCAGAGGGCTTGTGTCATCATTTCGAGCCAGAGATAGGGCCAACACAAAGGTAGAGAGAGGCAGAAGAGGCTCACGAAGAGCCACGTCATCCTACTCAGCCAGGTAGGCTTGACGCAGTTGGCCAGAGAAGAAATTCAGCTTTTGCCTGGATTGCGCAAAGATGGAAGGCTCAGATTCTCAGTTGCCGGGGCATAGGGAGCTGTGGGAATATTGTGGAAGCTGGTGGGGTGTTGTTGCTTTTGAAGCAAAACAGTACCTAACAGGACAGAACCGAGGTAGAGGGAGTCGTTGCTTTGACGGATTTCTAGCCAAGAAATCTAGATCCGAGTTGCAGTTGCATAGAGGATCGGAGAAGAGCGGATCGACAGTTGGCAGGAATATTTCCAGCAAGGAAATCAAGACTCAGAGGGAGTCTAGGAGAGAACTTCCAGGAGGGAAGTCGAGACTTAGAGGGAGTCCAGAAGAGGAGCGAAGATGGCAATGAACGACCTGAGAGATCAGGACAGGTTGGACGGGGCCTCCAACTTTGTCATCTGGAAGGCCAGGATCTTGTCTGTTCTGGATAGACATCGCATCAAGGGCTTCGCCTTGAGAACTGTGGCTATTCCAGTAGACCCAGTTGATAATGAAAAGTATGAGGATGCAAAGGCGAGGGCAAAATGCATAATCCTTGATGGGGTCAAGGATTATGTCGTACCACATATTGCCGAGAAGAACACAGAAAAGGAGATGTGGGATACTTTGACGACATTGTATCAGGGCACTTTCGTGCAACGGAAGATGCTATTAGAGAATCAGCTACAGTCGTATCAGATGCAGAAGGGGGGGCAGATAGATCTATACCTCCTCAGATTGCAAGAGATTCAGGATCAACTTACCTCCATAGGGGCCACACCAGATCAGGAGTTCATGGTGAGGACTGCCTTTAATGCAGTCTCCGAGGAGTGGGAGACATTTTTCCAAGGCATTTTGGGCAGAACTATTCTTCCAAGATGGGAAGAAATGTGGGCAGCTCTTCGCCAAGAAGAGATCAAACGGTTAACCAAGGCGGGGAGTAGCAGCAAAGGAGGTCAAATCAAGAAAGAGGAGGAGGATGCAGCTCTGGCATCTGCAGGACAACAGGGGAAGAGGAAGAAGAAGTACATCTCTAAGTTGAAGTGCTTCCGTTGTGGAGAGTTGGGTCATTATGCAACCCAGTGTCCCAGGGAGAAGAATAAGGGAGAGGCTTTTGACTCCAAGGCAGCTCTGGCTAAGGCGAAGAAAGAAGTTGAGACGAATGACGTGTTGAAAATGCAACAAGATGATGGAGCTTAGTGAAAAGAAGTCGCCTTCACTAAGTGGGCCCGCAGGCTATTTTTGGCACAAAGTCTATTTTTAGACTATGTCTATTTTTAGACATATGGATCATGGTCTATGAGTTGCAGGATGCTATTTGTGGATGATTGGTCATGTTGGTAAAAATAGATGGACTTTATTTTTAGACATATGGGCGGAATCTATTTTTAGACTGCCAGTCTAAAAATAGAACAGTCGAATATTATTAGCTCTTAATAATATTTGGACTATAAACATTATCTTATCCTCTTGGAGCACTTCAGTTCAAGCTACGGATGTGGCACATGCAACTACCAGAAGGAAATATGCTTTTCTTATGGGTCAGTTGAGCTATTGCATGATGGACTTCAGTTAGAACTCAAGTGATTGAGTTTGGTGGAGTTGATTGAGGAGTTGATGGAGTTGTGTTCAGTTTGACTTGGTTGAACTAGTTGTATTTAGTCTAACTGCAAATACACTAGTGATGAGTGATGTGAATTAATTATTAATTAATTCACTAATTATTAACTCATAAATCAACTAAAGAATACATCAGTTAACTCAGTGCATGGACAGTTCAATGGAGACAGGTGTTAGAGGTGGAGACTACTATCAGTTGTGACTATAGCTGTGCATGAGATTTGCACAATCAATGATTGAGATTGCCAATGAGGATTGCGCAGTACAAACCAAGGGAATTCAAACTTGGATTGCAGGTATTCTCACATTGGATTGCGCAGTAGAGGCAGGCAAACAGCGGAGGAGATTTGAACCCGTGACTTGATTCAGATCTGAGCTAGTTTGTGTGTAGCAGGTGGAGATAGTACTAAGTACTTGTGAGGAGTATTGTACTATGTATTGTTACATGTTCTCTATCGTTATAATATACAGATAGTCGGGGGTTTTTAGCTGTATGCTTTCCCCATTACATACTATGTTGATATGTGTGATTGATGTTTCAATGTGCGCATGCGATTGTTTTTGATTCCGCAAATTGATGATCAACGTAGAGGAGGTTATGTATTATGCATGCATTCCGCAAATAGTGTATAATCAGGATAACATCTGTGAATAAGTGTTATATATCAATTAACTCAGTGCATGGACAGTTCAGTGGAGACAGGTGTTAGAGGTGGAGACTACTATCAGTTGTGACTATAGTTGTGCATGAGATTTGCACAATCAATGATTGAGATTGCCAATGAGGATTGCGCAGTACAAACCAAGGGAAGTCGAACTTGGATTGCAGGGATTCTCACATTGGATTGCGCAGTAGAGGCAGGCAAACAGCGGAGGAGCTTTGAACCTGTGACTTGATTCAGATCTGAGCTAGTTTTTGTGTAGCAGGTGGAGATAGTACTGAGTACTTGTGACTCGTGAGGAGTATTGTACTATGTATTGTTACATGTTCTCTATCATTATAATATACAGATAGTTGGGGGTTTTAAGTTGTATGCTTTCCCCATTACATACTGTGTTGATATGTGTGATTGATGTTTCAATGTGCGCATGCGATTGTTTTTAATTCCGCAAATTGATGATCAACGTAGAGGAGGTTATGTATTATGCATGCATTCCACAAATAGTGTTTAATCAGGATAATCTCTGTGAATAAGTGTTATATTATTCAAAATTTCTACATGGTATCAGAGCAGAGTTGATCATCAGATCTATTATTCATAAAGTGATTACATTTTATTTCTTCAGGCAGAGTCTGTAATCGGGCCAGGTAGCCTCTGGATTCATCCTTCTTTTGGAAGGTGAGATATCCGGTGAATGCCCATATAGTCAATCTCTGTACGAGAAATACTTTGTTCTCACGAATTTTAGATCAGAAGCGGTTGAGTTTTGAGCTGGTGGAATTCGAATTTGCAACAGTGTTTTCTTGGTGTCAAAGTTGAAATGTCTTTCAACGGATTGCGATTGGAGTATGCCCTTGAAGGCAGCTCGAATTATATTGCATGGAAAGACAGGATGGAGGCGGTGTTAGATGACAATGGGTTGAAGGAGTTCATAGAGGCTGAGGTCCCAAAGCCTACTGATGCTGCTCACATTGAGGCTTGGCAAAAGAAGACAGCAAAGTGTCGAAGGATTCTGTTGGAGGGCGTGAAGGATCACATTGTATCCAGCCAGCATGGAAAGGCTTCTCCATACTTGATGTGGAAAGCGTTAACAGATTTATTCCAAAGTAAGAGCGACCAGAGGAAGTTGGCGGTCAAGGATAAACTCAAAAACATTAAGTGTGAGAATGGAGACAGTATGCCCAAGTATCTCACGAAGTTCACCCAATGCCGGGATGAGCTGGGAAGTGTGGGGGTGACTGTCGATGATGAGGACTTAGTGAGCTTGGCTCTCCTTGGTCTTCCGAAGAGTTGGCATTCCTATCAGGACTCTGTCAATGGTCGGGAGAAATTGCCAGGATGGGAGAGACTTTGGTCTGATCTTGTGCAAGAGGAGATCAGGCGGAATACCAGGGACGGATCTTCATCAAAGACATCTGATGAAGAAAATTGCACTTTGGCTGCCAAAGCAAAGAAGGGGAAGGAGAAGGGTTCTCTTTCCGAATCTAGTTCTTCCAATGATGGGAAGAAGGTTGACAAATCGAAAGTGCGATGCTTTCGTTGTCATGAGGTGGGCCATTATGCTGCAAATTGTCCACGGAGGAAATCCAAGAAGGGATCCGAGGAAGGATCTGAAGGTAAGGCACTTGCTTCACAGTTTGAGTTGGATTTCACACTCTTTGCATGCATGGTTTCATCCATGGTGGGAAGTGGTTGGTTTCTTGACAATGGAGCTTCTTTCCACATGACCGGTGACAAGATTTTGTTCAGTACTTTGGAGGAGAAAGATCTCCAGATACTCATAGCGATGGGTAATGATGAGTAGTGTCTCAGGTGTAGGCACGATTATTTTTCAGAGAGAGCATGGAGCTCGCCTTACCTTGACCGATGTCAAGTATATACCAGGACTGAAGAGAAACTTGGTGTTGATCGCGATGCTGGAAGACAGAGGCTATGATGTAGTCTTCAGTAAGGGAAAGGTTTTCCTTGGACACATCATCACTAGACAGGTGAAGCATATTGGTTCACGGGTCAAGAACCTGTATGCTCTTGAGGTTCAAGATGCATGCAAAGCCTTGAGCAGTGAGGCAACTGATGGAGACTTGGTGGTTGAGAGGGAGCGTATATTACCTCTCAACATGCAGAGCCAGAAGAAGTCTCAGACGATTGTGGAGGAGCCACGATTGGTGCAGCAACTTCAGGAGGTTGTGGTGGAGCAGCCACAACAAGGGAAGCTAAGAGGAGATCGAGTAGAGACATCTACTCATGCAGAGACCTCCAGTAGGGGGAAACTTCGAGCCAGGTGGGCTGAGGGATCACATGCAGCCATACCTCCAGGTAGGAGGTGGGGCAATATAGAGTGATCGTCCCAAGGAGGAGGGGCAGGATCCTTAAGGTACCCAACCTCTTGGATGAGACCTTGCTACAGGAGCCCCGATGTGGAGTAGCAGGAACTGGCTGATTGGGTAGAGACAGATGCGGATGGAGCGACAGAGAGAACGACAGTGCAAAGAATCCCAGGACAGCGCATAGCTAGCAGGCTGCAGCAATGCGAGAGGCACAAGTGTTTTGCACAGTGCTAGGTGGCACAGAGAGATGTGCAATGGTGCGAGATGCATGGAGATGTTGCAGTAGCGCAGATGTCAGAGAGGGAGCACTTGTCAGCAGAAAGTAGAGCTTCAGCATCAAAGTATGTTCCTAGCCCAACAGAGTGGTCAGTTGGGAGTGTTTTTGTTCCAAGTGTTGTTGGAGCAAGTGGACCGGGCCAATGTGTTGCATGCAGAACATTCCAAAGTTGCAGGATAGGGGTTGCAGATAATCCATATCTTGTTGAGAGGGAGTGTTGAAAATGCAACAAGATGATGGAGCTTAGTGAAAAGAAGTCGCCTTCACTAAGTGGGCCCGTAGGCTATTTTTGGCGCAAAGTCTATTTTTAGACTATGTCTATTTTTAAACATATTGATCATGGTCTATGAGTTGCAGGATGCTATTTGTGGATGATTGGTCATGTTGGTAAAAATAGATGGACTTCTATTTTTAGACATATGGGCGGAGTCTATTTTTAGACTGCCAGTCTAAAAATAGAACAGTCGAATATTATTAGCTCTTAACAGTGTTGCGGGGGAGCGCCCCCCCCCCCACCTCGCTCCCGCTCCCAATCCGCGCTCCGGGTGGGAGCGACTCGGGAGCGGGTCGGGAGCGCGCTCCCTAAAAAAAATTTCGCTCCCTGCCTTTTCGGGAGCGTTTTGCCTTTTTTGCATTTTTTTTTGTAGTAATGTTCGAAATGCAATTTTTTTTGAAAGAAACAAATAGTTTTTGAGTGGGGCAACTTAATGATCAAGTCTAGGCCCTAGTATTGATATGCTATTCATGGTAATGTTAAATTCTTAAAGTAAAAGTGACATTTTCTTTAATTTTCATTTTCATCCTTTTACTTAAATTGTTAACATTACCATGAAATGACTCAGGATGTTTGAGAGTGGTTTCGTCCTCATTGGATTTCATATGGAGAAAGTAGAATTTTAGATTTCATTCAAAATCCAGCAGACTTAACAGTTTTTCAGGATTTCAGGATTGGGGGATTGCAATGTTTCCATTGAATTTTGTCATGTATTAGGGTATGGAATTCGTATTTAATCAAGAGTACCAATCCCTTTATGTACCTTGATGTTAGTGACATTGGTTGTCGAACTCCTCTATCATGACCCTTCTAAAAATGTACGCATCACTCAAACAAAATCTTGACTTGACATGCTATGCTTTTTCTATCTTATGTTAATGCTTAGAGGGTGATATTAATGACAAAGATCCCTATACAGATACAAAGGTAATGACAAAGATACCTCTGGATATTAATGCTTGGAGGGTGATATTAATGACAAAGATCCTGATTTTGCAACAAGACTAAAAAATTAGACATTTCTCGTGGTGGCAAGAGGCCCAAGCATAAGAAATAGATAATAGATTTACTTCTCTTTTCTAGTTTCTAGTAGCTTTTATAACTATTGACTCTTTCATATTTATTATGATATTTTTTTAAACAATATATCTCAATTATAACTCATTAGTAATGAATTATGAATATGATGCTTCATGAAAGCTGAAAGTTGTTTCATTTCATTTCATTTTATAACATTTCATTTCATGTTAGATATTATTTGTTGTAATGGTTACACTTAGCTTACAAGTACAACTTTGGTGATCAATGATGATAAATGTTATATATTGAATTTTGAAAGCTTGAAACTTTAAGATTGATGAATCATGAAACTCAATATGTTGTATGTTACTATGTTACTAACTTGCGGACGTGGTTGATGAAGATTATAACTTCTAGATGATTGTTGTTATATGGTTCAATCTATGCTTTTTTATGTTTTTTATATCTAATTCATCATTCTACATGTTTTTGTTGACATATATGTATCAAAAATTAAAAAATATAAAAAATCTATATATTTTTAAAAAATCGCTCCGGGATTCGCTCCCAAACCGGGAGCTTCTGAAAATGGTCGCTCCCGCTCCCGTTTTCGCTCCCGCTCCCGCTCCCAAGTAACATGGGCTCTTAATAATATTTGGGCTATAAACATTATCTTATCCTCTTGGAGCACTTCAGTTCGAGCTACGGATGTGGCACATGCAACTGCCAGAAGGAAATACGCTTTTCTTATGGGTCAATTGAGCTATTGCATGATGGACTTCAGTTAGAACTCAAGTGATTGAGTTTGGTGGAGTTGATTGAGGAGTTGATGGAGTTGTGTTCAGTTTGACTTGGTTGAACTAGTTGTATTTAGTCTAACTGCAAATACACTAGTGATGAGTGATGTGAATTAATTATTAATTAATTCACTAATTATTAACTCATAAATCAACTAAAGAATACATCATTTAACTCAGTGCATGGACAGTTCAGTGGAGACAGGTGTTAGAGGTGGAGACTACTATCAGTTGTGACTATAGCTGTGCATGAGATTTGCACAATCAATGATTGAGATTGCCAATGAGGATTGCGCAGTACAAACCAAGGGAATTCGAACTTGGATTGCAAGTATTCTCACATTGGATTGCGCAGTAGAGGCAGGCAAACAGCGGAGGAGCTTTGAACCTGTGACTTGATTCAGATCTGAGCTAGTTTTTGTGTAGCAGGTGGAGATAGTACTGAGTACTTGTGAGGAGTATTGTACTATGTATTGTTACATGTTCTCTATCATTATAATATACAGATAGTTGGGGGTTTTAAGCTGTATGCTTTCCCCATTACATACTGTGTTGATATGTGTGATTGATGTTTCAATGTGCGCATGCGATTGTTTTTAATTCCGCAAATTGATGATCAACGTAGAGGAGGTTATGTATTATGCATGCATTCCACAAATAGTGTATAATCAGGATAATCTCTGTGAATAAGTGTTATATTATTCAAAATTTCTACATGACGATTGTGCCATGAGTGCTCATGCACCTCTAAAGAAGAGGTGGGGAGACATCGAGTTGTATTCAGGAGGACTACAGAAGATGAGGGACAGGATCCTTGAGGTACCCAAACTCTTGGATCATATCCGGCTACGGGAGCCCCAAATGACAGTAGCAAGATGACGGATGTCGGTAGAGGCAAGATGCGATGGAACAACAAGGCGGTGCTAGAGTACAGAGGTCTGTAGCAGCGCAGTGGGGGTTGCAGCAGTGTGAGAGGCACAGAGGTGTTTGCAGCAGTGCACAAGGCACAAAGATGGTTGCAACAGTGCGAGAGGCACAAAGGTATTTGCAGCAGCGCAGAGGCAACAGAGGGAGCACAGGATAGCAGCAGAGGTAGCTTCAACATCAGGAGGCTTCCGGACTGACAAGGATGTCAATATTTGGGTAGATCAATTACTTACTTCTCGGTAACTGAGTTGTAGTGCAGCAGTTAGCAGTGGTAGTGCTATGGGCAGCATGATGCAGCATTTGAGAGAGAGTTGCAGTGCAGATGCAGTGTTGGGAGGAAGGACCAGCAGCAGCACGGATGCAGAGGGAGCTACAGTATAGATGTAGCAGTGGCAGTGGCAGAGCCATGGGCAGCAGTACAGGAGGCAACAGTGCAGTGGATGTAGGGCAGCAGGCCCAGCATCAGCACAGGTACCGGTGCTAGAGGATCAGTGTGATGTTCAGTGGTGGAGCATTACTAGAGCACATTCCTCACTAAGAGGGAGTGTTGATTTGTGGTAGCATCGAATGTGCTCTAGCCATGAAAATTGGTAGAGAGGCTAAGGCACATGAGATCTCCAAGACCCAAAAATGGTTTGGGGAAATTCCACCCGGTTAGAGAGATTAAAATAATTAATATTTTTAATGGAGTTCATAAGTCTAAACTTAGGAAAATTAAAATATTAATGGGTATTAATATAAAACTGGGTGAGAAAGTTCTAAATGACATGGATCAAGCCAAATCTAATCTTAGCCGTTGATTAGAGACTTAATCTCGGTCGTTGAAGACTCAACAGGAAAAGTATAAGAGGAAGCTTAAGGGTCAGTTGGAGATACACCAAGATTGATCAGTCAGTTCGATTTTCTGGAGCGGGGTTTACTGAGAAAATTCGAACAAGTGATCTGTTGCAGCGAGGGGCAGTGAGTACATAGCAAAAAGCCAGAGATAGTGCCTGAAGGTCAGCATAGTGACTGAAGAGGCTGACGCAGAGGCAGCCAGAGCTACGTAGAGACAACACGAGCCATGCAGAGGCAGCTAGAGACTGCGCAGAGGCTGAGGGGCCTACGTGGGTGACGCAGAGGGCTACAGAGCTGACGCAAAGAGGTAGAAGGCTGACGCATAGGGTTCTAGAGCTACGCAAAGGCTAGCAGGGTTGACGCAGAGCCTTGGAGAAGCGCGAAAAGGATTTTCATGGGGCAGACTAGTGTTGAGAAGCTAAATATCTGTCTTCGAGAAGAGGTATTACTGCTGCGTAAAAATATTTGTTGGGTGAGCCAGTTTGGCACCCTAGTTGTACTCAAGAAATCTACATAATAATAAAAACCTCAGAACTGTTGCACCGGTTTTCCCACATTGGGTTTTTCTGGGGACGATTGTCCAAAAATAACGATGTCCCTTGGGTGTTTGTCTAGTATTTCCGTTGCTGATCTGTATGAGTTAAGGCTGCATTTGTGTTTATTTTCAGTATTTATATGAATAAATAACTTGTTAAGGAATAAACAAGTAGGTGAAATAAACCAGATAATGCAGTAGGGATTTTTGATGTGTTAGATTCAAAAATTCCAACAGCTTGCACAAGAGCAGAAGTGTCCTCATACTCTTGTGGCTTGCGTTTGTATTTCTAAGTGCATATTCTCATTATGTTGCAAATTATTTCTCTTGCATATGATCTGATCTCCTTTTATGCTTGCGCAGGTCCTTGTGGAGGCTTGAGGAGTAGGATTTTTAAGAAGTTTTGAAGGGATCTATAAGTGGAGGTTTAAGGATCAAGAAATCTACATTTTTGAAACCTCTTCCTACCCTTGGTCGTGGATACAAAAGGGCTATTTTCTCTCTCTTGTGCAAGCTCCTCCTAAAGAATTTTGACGTCAAACCCTAAATCTAGATATCTTGGAGGAAAAGTGAGTTGCCTCATTTTTGGAACTCTTTCATTGTAATATTGAAGCATTATAATATAATTGCTTTTTCCATCTTGTATTTTGAGGAGTATTTTCTCCTTGAAGCCCTTTTGTTGCAAAACCTCCTCAAGATCTAAATCCCTCACTGCCTTATAAAAGGGCATTTCTAATAATAATAAAAGAAATTTTCTTCATCAGGGAGCTTGGGGTTTTCCCCTTGGCATCCAATCTCCCCATTTGGTAGGAGGACCTTTGGGTGATTGGTGACTAACTTGCTTAACTTGATTGGGTAGTTTATTTGATTTACTTGCTCATTTCATCATCTAATTGCTCATTCACATGTTAGAACTCATCTATAAGTTGCATTTTCATTGGGCTATTTAGCACATTGAAGTACACCCATTTCCATAGCTGATTTATTTGCTTAGATCTGATTTATTCACTGCTGATATAATTCATCTTATTGCTGGTACATCACTTATTTCATTGTTCATCTCATAGTCTAATTTGTTTGCATTCCACATCTTACAATTTTATGCAAGTGTGACATTTTATTGAGCTATAATTGGCACTATCAACTCATAAACAATCTTGTCATTAAGCATTTGTTTTAACTCTACATCTCACTTACATTTTGCAATTTTGCTTCTCTAAAATTTACCTCTAAGTATAAACTTAGTTGATAGACTTTTAGGAAATCTTCCTCAACTTTCATTCGATTTCCCAAGATTTGAGTTTGGAAGAAAGGTAAAATGCATGATCTTGTAGTTCTCTTGCGTGGCTGAGTCCCTTGTAGGAATAAGGGCATGCGGGTTGTTTTGAAGAACTAGGTGGATACCGTTAATGAAGTCTCAAGCTTTTCCACTCTACCGTTCTTGCAACCACCTCGAGTCCTAACCAAGTTGAAGGAATTGAGATGAAGTAACACCCTAGAATAGGCATTAAAACAAGTAACCAAGACCACTTTGCGTGACACACTCACCTACAACTTTGGTTCACGTTGCATGTAGTTGGTTATCATTTAAGCTCTTTCTCAAATACATACCAGTTGGATTGTGAACATCAACATTTACTTGCAACTGCAAGCACTTCACTTTATGATCTTGTACTTGTCCATTTCATTTACGTGCTCATATTAAGTTTCCTTTGATGTCACTATATCATATTTGAGCAATTTCATTTTCAAGTGCAAGTTTTGTTCACTTGCAAGCTTTGTTTCTATTTAGCTGCTCATCTCTCAAAGTTGTATATAATTTTTTGCTAATGTGGTTTTGTCTTGATTCACTAACACTTGTTTTGTTGTTTCCCCATTCTTGCAACTTGTTGTAACTTGAAAGTTATATTTCATTGTGCTCTCATTTTGAGCATAGATTTCTTGCAAGTATATTATTATTGGCATTGGTCTACATACAATTTGTCTTGCAGGGTATATTGATTGATCTATTTACATCGTTGACGTTTATATGCTCATAGATATTTGTACTTGCTAATCAATTTCATTTCTTTTCAAGTTATATTTCAAGTTGTTTGAATGGTGAATGCCTAATTGGTATACTATCTCCTAGAACTTGTTAGATTTAAGAAGCCTTCTTTAGAAATCTTCCTTGGGGTCCACCCCCCTTGGCTTAGCTAGGAAAGAGTCTAGACGGAGAGAGTTGGGATTAGGTGGCAACCCCTTCTCTGAACATTGCCACAAAGAACACACCTTGTGGGGTTGAGTATTTTTCCCACAAGTCTTGGGTGTGCAATTTGCAGATCAACATTTTTTTGGTGCTGTTGTCGGGGATAAGTCCTCTTTGACCCGGAGTATGACTAACTTTTAGTTTTGCATTTTGGAATTTTAGAGTTAGATTCCTATTCAAGTGGCAACTCCACTTGGTTCATTTTCTGCAAGAGTTTCTACTAGGAGGAATCCAAGTAGCTTGGTTAGCCCCACTCTTGATCCTGAAAGGGTCTTTAGAGTGAGATTAAACAAGCTCTCTTCTCATAGACTTCTTGTTAATCTTGGGAAGGAGGCTATTTCTAATATCCATTTGCTTTTTCAAGGTCAAGTTGAGCAAGACATCATGGATGACTTGTTTTTCCCTTGTAACATTGCTAACATTAATGGCTATCCAAATAATATTCCAAATAAAGCAATCGAGAAGTTGCTTTCATTCCAAGGTAACAATGCCATTAGTGCCAATACTCACCTTAGGAACTTCAACCTTGTGAAAAATTCATTTATCACAGCAACTTGAAATTATTTTTCTAATTGTTAATTTATTTAACAATTTATCTATTGTCTACTACGACAAATATCAAATAATTCACACTAATTTTCACAAATAAACTGCAGAAGTAAATAGCACTAGAAACTGAGAAAATCTAGCACACACACATAAAAATATGACAGCTATTTTTGGACAAAATCCCCAGAAAAACCCAACTTGGGAAAATTGGTGCAACAGCTGAGGGTTTTATTATTATGCAGCCGTGAAATCTGAGTACAATCTACGGATGCCCAACTAACAATCCAAATAACCAGTATCTTACAAAAATAATTAGAGAGAAGGAATTCTCTCACTCCACAAGCAGTCTCGGCATTGGCCCCTTCTGGAAAACTAGTCGTCCGAACCCCAGCGTAGGCCCTCTGCGCAATCCTTGTGCTGCCTCTCGCACATGTGGCTTAGATCAGCCTTCAAGCAAGCCGTCTTGCTTACCTCTACTGCTGGAAGTGACTCTCTGACCCTCTAGAAGACTTTCCTGGCCTTTGGAAGCTGAATCGACTTTCTCCCCAACTAAATCAAATTGTTCTGCTTCAGCCAGCCTTGCACTGCTTCTGCATGGATAACTTTCGTCACTTGTTGCTGCCTCTTCGGATCTGGAAATCTTCCTCCGGACCACTGTCTCTACTTCGATCTCAGGCTCTCCAACAATTGTTGTTGCTCTTTGGAAATCGAACCGATCATGTGTCTCACTAATGTATTCTCCAAGTGCCCATTGACTTCTTCTTATAATCCTTTGTTGGAGCTCTGACAGCTAAGATTAAAACTAAATCAAGGGCTAGGATGATATCGAAGTCGATCTGTGTGAGTTTTTAGAGATTTCTCACCTTGAATTAACTAATTATGAGTAATTAACCAGTTTTCGTAAGTTTAGACTTAGGAAACATTAAAAAAATGGGTTAATAATCTAATTAAGCCATCTCTAGGTGGAATTTCCAGAAACGATTTATGGGTTATGAAGATCTCATGTATTCTAGCCTCTCCACTGAGTTTCGTGACTAGAACACATTTGATGCTACAAAAGATAACGCTCCCTCTTAGTGAGGACTGTGTTCTAGTGCTGCATACCCAGCTACAACACCCTATCTCTATATCATCCTCTGTCACGTCGTTGATGTCTGGCTGCAACTGCCCATCAACCACTGTGCAACTTTGATGTTGCATCCGTGCTATTGCTGACACTGCTATGTTGCTGCCAACTCTGCATCTACATTGCAACTATCTCTCTTATGTTGTTGCTGCAACTAAGAAGCATCCTAAATATTGAATCAACTGTGTTCAATATGATGCATCTGTCTCTTGAGTCCTAACTGCTACTAGCTATTGCACTGTCTACCAAGGAATCTGCGTTGCTGCTGACTCTGCCACTCTGCACTACTGCCAACACTGCACTATGCCCCTCTGTACCTGACTGCTACTAGTCTGCGATTGTCACTCCAGAATTTGACTGGATCAACTGTCACTGATCCATCCTGCTACTGAATACTGTGGGCCCCTATAGCAAGGTAATGATCCATGAGGACACCTCAAGGATCCTGCCCAATTTCTATAGTTTTGGACTACAACTCCATGTCGCCCCACTTCTCTCCTGGAGGTATGGTTGCAAACATGGCAAAATCTGATCTACTCATACTGTTGTTGCCACTGCTCTGCCACTGCAACTACTGCAATAATGAGTCTCATCTTCACAGATCCTGAAGTACTAACTTTCATAGGGTTGCTCCCTCTTGTTAGTTTTTGTAGCATCGGATGTGTTCTAGCGACGAAATTTTTTGGAGAGGCTATAATATAGGAGATCTACAAAAACCAGAAATCGTTTATGGAAATTCCATCAGAGATGGCTTAATTATATTATTAGTTGGTTTTTAAATATTTCTCAAGTCTAAACTTAGGGAATATGGCTAATTAATCAAAATTAATTAAGTCAAGGCGTGAATGTTCTAGAAACTCACACAGATTGACTTCAAGTTAATCCTAGCTGTCGATTAAGATTTAATCTTAGTCGTCGGAGTCCCGAAAGAGGATTATAAGAAGTCAATGGGCACTTGGAGAATACACTTGAGCAATTCGATTTCATAAGCAAATCAATTTCCTGAGTAGCAACATTCAGTTGCCGAAGAGAGAGCCAGAGAAATCGAAGCAGTGAGAGAGGGGCGGGGACAGTGAAACTGGAGGAAGGATTCCAGTTCCGGTGAGTGCATTTGCAGAGAGGCAGAGAAGCCACAGTGAGGCTGACGCAGTAGCCTCTAGAGGCAAAGTCGAATTGCTAGGGAGAAGCAAAATTTTAGTGCCAAACAATGGGCAGAGGTTCCAGAGGCCAGGAGATACGTTTTCCCAGACAATAGCTAATCAGACGGCTTGAGGAGAAGTTGTTATGAGTTGAGTGCAGGAGCAACTACGCTAGGATTACACAGTGATTGTGCAGAGGTAGTTTGGACAGCTCAATGTGAGCTGAGGTCAATGCCCAGATTTGCCTATGGAGTGAGGAATTTCTCCTCACTAGATTTTCTTGCTAGTATTTCTCTGTAGGACTGCCAGTTTCGGCATCCAGTTGTACTCAGATTATTTCACTGTTGCATAATAGCAAAACCCTCAGTTGTTGCACCGGTTTTCCCGAGTTGGGTTTTTCCGGGATTGGTCCAAAAATAACTGTGTTATTTCATGTGTGTGTGCTAGTATTTCTTTCAGTGTTTATTTCTTCTGCAGTTTATTTGTGTAGGTTGCAATGTGATTGATTCAGTATTTGTTGTAGCACACAGTAAATAAATTGCTAAAATTAATTCAACAATTAGGAGAATTATTCCCAGTCTCGGCAATAGGAATCGGGTTTCCAATTTTTCACACCTCCGAGTTTCGATCTCCCTATGGGAAATCTCTTTTCTCCCTCCTAGCAACTCACACTGTCCTCTTGCACTGGAAACTAGACTGCGTAGGTCTACACTGGAAATCTCCTGGCTGGAATTGCACCTGCATACTGCAACTGGGCAATTCGCACTGCCTGTGTCACTGCAACTAGTTCTGCAACTGCCTCTTGGGTGCTGACTGCAACTAGCTTTGCAATTGTCTAATGACAGATTGCGTTTGCTGACACTTAACCTACTACAATAATACTGTGGGCTCTTGTAAGTTTGTAACAAAGGTGATGGTGCCGTTGCAACAATCTAGAACTGATCTGACCGATCTTGTTGCAACTGCGCTAGACCTTGCCCATTCGGCATGCTGGAGTTTCATAATCCTCCTCCTCCTGGATCTGGTCTGGCTGCATTTTGCAGGGTTAGAAAGGCAGACACAAAAGGAAGTTTTTCTGTTATATATTTGTGTGTGTGTAGACATGCAAACATAACACCCAAGATCTACTTAAAATCGAACTTGTATGCAATTTAAATCAAGCAATGTGAAAATCTTACTCCGAGCTCAAAGATTGGAGAGCATTAATCAACACATCCAACATCAACGGATCGGAGGTTCCAATATTAACCCTGCACAGCCATATGACAACTTAACTTAAAACATTGCAAATGGACAATCATGACTTTCCTTTTCAACAAGGCAAAATATATGGCTCCAAGAAATTTATGAAGCATTAACATCCCTTGACAATCAAAAGAATACTATGCATATCTATAGAATTTAAAATTGTCTTGCAACAGGAAAAAATATCTGACCAAATCCTTGCCAAGTTGTCTTGAATCTCTAAATCGCCAATATTACAGAAGGCAGACGTTAGTTCTTCAGATGCTTTGACAGAGTCAAAACTTGGCATCTCATTTATTGGCAATTTTGTCAACTGCAAAAACCCATGTTCCCAAAAGTAAGATACTGATGCTTCTTCTAACAGACCACCTCTCCCACATCGAGAGACAACTGTTTCAGAACAACATCTAGCAGCTAAACCTGAGTTAAAAGAAAGTAGACACCAGACTCTATACATATCAACCAGTGTGCAGGCAACAGGGATCCTGAGATACAAATATATAATGCATGATACACACTATGAAGGGACAAAACAGTTTACATATTTGAAGAGCACATACATTGAGAGGAGGTAAGGTAGGTTTATTAATGTCCAACAAATGACCACAAATGTAAGTCAATGGGACTGCTGAATTCAATAGTACCGATACAAAGTGGAAGTGTTTGTGGAAGTGCAAAAACAGCTTATATATAAAGATGCACGAACTAAAGTACTGATCTAACCCAAGATATGAAAGCAAATTCTATGACTTAAGGTAAGAACCAGAGCAAACTAGAAGGATTTTCTGAGAGCAAGCCATGTTTAATTTCAAATAAAGCAAAGACTTGAATAAAGGAAAAACATGCAGCTTGTTCAGAATGTTGACTTGTCCAATTAAATATGAAGACATAATTAACAAAATTGAAACATGTGTGCTAGAACAGAATTATTAGAATTACTCCATTTTCATTCTGCCCATGTTTTTTCTTATCTACATCTGTCAAATCACATGGGCCTTTTGAAGTGTTCACAAAGCACTCTCTGTTACAAAAGTAGCTACATAGGTTCAATATTACACCCGTTACAAGAATGCTACTTTTCTTATGGTTGGATTTATGTATTTTTCCTTCATTTGCTCTGCACATACCACCTGCTCACAAATTGCCCATGAATCACTTGTAATATTTTTTAAATTAGGCATCATCAAAGTAACAAACTCTTCCCATCACACCATCACAATGTGGAAAGTTGTTGAAATTGTTTAATGAAAGAGGTTCAACTCTATCATAGATTACCAGACCAGTTGCCCTCTCTTGAGTAATCTATGGCCTGAAAGGAGCTTGTTGATCTCTGCACCTTTTTTTTTTTAAAATACACCATATATTTACATTGAAGTAATTACAAATAGAAAATCAAAATTGCCAAAGGGTATATAGAATGGAACTTATATCCTCTTTCTTATGACTCTATTGCTGAAATAAAATCAGAATAAGCTACTTCATTTAATGTTTTTAGTATTTACATCTTTTAACCATAAAGCACCTAGCCAACTAGTGACGTACCTCATCACACCACATGGTACAAAAAACAGGTAAATAACTGACCTCATGCTCAAAAACAAGCCTACACTTCATCTTTCAAAGGGTAAATAGAGTAGAAACTCAGGTGCTGCCAAATCCCTATGAAAGAAGATTGAACTATAAAGCTACAATCAACAAACATGGCTGCCCACTATTAGTTTTTGTAGCATCGGACAAGTGTTCTAGTCTCGACTTGTGTCAAATAGGCTAAGAACATGAGATCTTCAAAACCCAGAAAAGGTTTCACGAGATAAGCTTGCAAAACACCTTAATTAAATTAACTAACCATCATTTAAATTTTTCCTAAGTCTAACTTAAGAACACTGGTTAACTAATAGCAATTAATTAAAAATGTGAGAATGCTCTAGAAACTCACACAGATTGAGTTTGAGATGACCTTAGCCGTTGAGGGGGATCTAATCACGGTCGTTGGTTCACAAACGAGAGATTATAAGAGCAGGATGATGGGGATGGAGAAGACACATTGACGAAGAGGAAGATCAAGGTAGATCGAATTTCCCAAAGGGCAGAGATTTAGCTAAGGAATAATTCGAGCCAGTGATCGAGTAACAAAGATTGAGGAGCAGCAATAGATTGATTCTGGAGGATTTTCCAATGTTGCAAGAGTCAGACAGAGGAGGTCGAGTTATTCCATAGGGAGGCTATGCAGGGGGTTACATAGAGCCTCAAGGAGGTAGTTCAATTCAACAAGGGAGGAAATCGGTTCAATTGTTGGAGGCTGAGAATTTCACTAGAATGCCAAAAAATCATTTCCAAAGGAAACAACAGGCAAGACATTTGATTCAAAGGTAGATCCGGGCAGTGCATGTGAGAGACTGCGTAGAGCCTGCACAGAGGGTGACGTAGAGATTTCGGGGGGCCAGTTTCTGAGGTCAGGTCGAGGCTGGATTGCTCGGGGAGAGAGGGAAATTCTCAGATAATTTTGCAAGTGATTTCTCAAGAGAGGATTATCAGTTTGGCATCCAGATATTGTACTCAGATTTTTTTGTTGAATTATAATAACAAAACCCTCATCTATTGTATCGATTTTCCCACATTAGGTTTTTCCAGGAACTTTTGTCCAAAAATAACAGTGTCATTTTTATTGTGTGTGCGCTCTATTTTTTCTCAATTCCAGTTTATTTTCCACAATGCATTTTATTTGTGGTGAAAATTGCAGTTGTGATTTTATTCGTTGTTTGCCGTAATAGCAAATAGTTTGCACATAATTATATTCAATTAGAAGAATAATTTCTAGTTGATGCAATAGTTGAAAAATTCACATGGTATCAGAGCAAGTTTGAAGACAGATCAGTGGCTCAGTAACAAGGGAGAAATTTTGTAGCTTTAGAGGGAGTCTCTTGGAAAAATTTATAGATCTGCGCAGAGAATAGCCAGGAGTGAGAATTAGCAGAGGCAGGGGTTCAATTTTCACTTTGCAGGCAGCATAAAATTTGAAGAGCCTTAGTTGAAGTGATTTGCAGGTAGTGGTGTTGCCGGGAGGCAGTTTCAGTGAGCACATCGAAAATTCCATTGAGCAGATTTGGGCGCAATGATTTTGTAGCAAGTTTTGCAACAGCGGATGAGTATTGGGTGCAAGAGAACAAAGAAATGGATTTTCAAAATTTCCCTAAGGGTTTCCATATCCCAATTTCTGGAGGAAATTCGAGTTTTCCATAGTACAAGGCAGTGACAGAGTAGATCTGTGCATTCCAAAAAAGAGTGTGAGTAGTAGAGCAGGCAACCGAGCAGGAAAGGGAGGAGATCCCTGTTTATTTTCCCAAAATTTGAGTTTTGCATAAATGGCCTTAGAAGGACTTTGAGATCAAGATAGGCTTGATGGAGCCTTTAGCTATTGTATCTGGAAAGCCATAATGAATTTCTTGCTAGATGAGCATGGTCTAAAGACATATGCAGAAGTTATAGCCATACCTGCAACACCTAGAGAACTACAATAAGGAGATGGCCAAGGCAAAGCGAATGATCCTTGATGGAGTTCGAGATCATATAGTCTCGCATCTGGCTGGCAAGAATACTGCCAAAGAAATATGGGATGTTGTTGCAACGCTTTTTCATAATCCTTCCGAGAACCAGAAGATGTTCTTGAAAGAGAAGCTAAGGACCACCAGAATGCAAAACGGTGAAGGAGTCACTCCTTATCTCACCAGAATTCAAAATGTCTAAGATGAGCTTGTAGTAGTTGGAGAGACCTCACGAGAGTGAGCTAGTGCGTACTACTCTCAACAGATTCACCAAGGAGTGGGCAAATTTCGTCCAAGGTATCACTGGAGCAATTTCACTCAGGAAGAGATGAGGCTTGCTCTTGTCGAGAGTAATAGTAGCAAAGGACTAAAGACTGTGAAAGATGAAGAGAATGTAGCCCTTGCGTCTAAAGGGAAAGCGAAGAAAGGTCCCAGTCAGGGAAAAGGCTAAAACAGTGAAGAAAAGAAAAATAAAGATTTGTCATAGATCAAGTGCTTTAAGTGTGGTGAGTTTGGTCACTGTGAAAATTCCTAGATCTAACTATCTTAGGAATCCTACTGCAACCAACTAAATCTACTTCACTTAGATCGTAAATTACATTACAAACTTATTTAAGATTTCTTCTTGAAACATTGAAGTAAATTATTGAAGCAGCCTACACCAAATTAAATATGATTCTGAAACATAGAAACTGAGCAAGGAAATACAAACACATAGGACACCGTTATTTTTGGACAAATGTCCCCGGAAAAACCCAACTTGGGAAAACCGGTGCAACAGTGAGGGTTTTATTTTATTATGCAGCAGTGAAATCTGAGTACATCTATGGATGCCCAACTGGCAATCCAAACAGCAAGAAAATCTGGCAGAGATATTCCCTAAGCAACCACAACACTCGTGTTGCCTGCACTTGCGCGTTCCTGCACCAGTGCGTTCCTACACTTGCGAGTTCCTGCACTTGCGAGTTCCTGCACTCGCGAGTTCTTGCACTCGCGAGTTCTTGCACTGGGAATAACTCAGCCTCTTGCCACTGCCTCTCCAGATCTGGAAATCTTCCTCCAGATCTGGAAATCTTCCTCCAGATCACTGTCCCTACCCCTCTACTGCAAAAGATCTCTTCGATCAGAATTTCCTCCTGAGAACTTCTCACTTCATAAATTCAATCTCTTGATATCTCGGTGTATTTTTCAAATGACCCTCAAGCCCCATCTTATATCTTCCTATTGGACAACCAACAGCCTAGATTAACTCCTAATCAAAGGCTCAGGTCATTTTGACTTGATCTCCATCTTTATCTAGAAGATTCACCCACAATTAGATTAATACCCATCAATATTTTAATTTTCCTAAGTTTAGACTTAGGAACTCCATTAAAAATATTAATTATTTTAATATAATCATCTCTGGATGGAATTTCCCAAAACTGTTTATGGGTTCTTTGGCATGCATGTGCCCCAGCCTCCCTGCAAAATTTGAGGCTTAGAGCACATCTAATGCTACCCCAAATCAACACTCCCTCTTAGCAAGGAATGTGCTCTAGCATTATAAGGAATGTGCTCTAGCATTATACTGCTTTGACTCTGAGGCATCGTCCTCTGCGCTGCTGATGTTTGACATGCTGTCCACCAACTACTGTGTTGCTGCTGCTACTGTACTACTGCCTTTGACACTGCCACTGCCAATGCTACATCTATACTACAACTCCCTCTCAAATGTTGCATCTGCTATGCTGCTAGCACTGCCACTGCTAACACTGCATCCGTACTACAACTTAGTTGCTGAGAGAAGCAACTGAAAACACCCAAAACTGGATAAGTATCCCGTGGATACACCTCGGTGCTGAAAGCCTGATTGCTGCTAGTCCCACACTGTCTTCTGAAGCCATTGCATTGCTGAAGCTCTACACTGTGCCTCCATGCACTATTGCCTCTTTGCTCTGCGCTGCTCAAGTTTTGGCACTACTAACTATTGCATCTGCCGCTCCAACACTCCAAGGCACCAACTGAAAACTGCTCCATTCCGCTACTACTAATCATGGGCTCCCGTAGCAAAGTGATGATCCAAAAGGTGGGCTCCTCAAGGATCCTGTCCATCTGTAGCTCTATCGAAATACAGTTCTCTATCAGCCCACCTCCTCCTGGAGGTATCTTCATTGTCATGGCAAACTCCTCCCCCTGTTTGATCTTTGCGGCTGCAACCTTAGGATCGTGCATCTCATCCTTGTCATTTTTCTTCAAGGGACATTGGGATGCATAGCGGCCCATCTCGCCACATCTGAAACACTTTACCTTGGAGACGTCCTTCTTTCGTCTCTGTTGCCCCTGCTACTCCTTCGATGCAAGGGCTGCATTATCCTCCTCCTCTACTTTGGGCTTCAACCCACTACTGTTGTTGCTTCCGTCAAGTTTGACCTTGACCAGGTCTCTGCTCAACTCTTCTCGTTTTAAAGCTGCCCACATCTCATCCTAATTAGGCAACGCTGCTTTGCCCAGGATACTCTAGACAAAGACTTGCCACTCATCCGAGACAAAATTTAGGGCCATTCTCACTAGCTCTGAATCTTGAGGTGTGTTGACCTCTACCGGTCAACTACCCATGCAGTACACCCCCTTTTTCTTTGCAAGAAAAGGGCAGCACCTGATCAGCGTGTCCGTGCCATCCAGCAGTCATCAGCAGCTTGATCATTTTGATTGTAAACCCAGTCTGCATGTATGAATTGTAAATAATCTTAGCAGACATGAGTCGTGTATATGTATTGCCTAGGTGGACCTAACTTTCTAGTGGTAATCTACGTCCCGGAAGGTTTTTCGTCTCACCGATCCATGGATCGGCAGAGTTTTCCTTCAAACCTGACCCCAAAGCCGGGATGGATTTTGTCATTAGAACTTTAGGAGAATCCTAGTGTGTTGATCTGCTAGATTATAGTTTTGTCGCAGAACTGGGTGATTTGTGAGGGTCTATGTTAAAGGGGTTTTCTCCCTTAAGATGTAAATTGTAAAAGTCATGATGTAATGTGTCCTGAGGATTGAAAAATATTTTAAATCCCCTCATGAGTCCTAAGTCCTAGGTTCTAGGTGATGTTTCCGAAGGCTTAGTTCGATGATCCATTTTAAAATGAATTAAAAAATTAAAAAATGAATAAAAATAATAAAATAATAAATAATAAAAAAATTAAAAATTTAAAAATTTAAAAAATGAAATAAATAAAAAATAATAAAAGATTTAAAATTTTAAAAAAAATGAAATAAATAAAAAATAATAAAAATTTAAAAATTTAAAAAATAAAATAAAATAATATTTTAAGTGAATAAATCGACGGATGAGATCAAGAGATGTCTTGATCCTCATCAACGGTCGAGATCATTTCAGCATGGATCACTCGAACTAGCCGTTGGAGTCATTTCCTTTAAGTAGGGTGCTAGGGGTCATTTTCAGATCATTAGATCTGTGAGTTTGATACGGAAGAAGCTCTCTTGTAAATCTGTTTTTGGTTAATAAAAGAAGACTTTGGGGTCCATATCTTGCTGGTGTTACTCTCTTGAAATGCTGTGAGATTGTTTAAATTTCTGCATATGTTATTTTCAGCTGTTAATAATAGCTTTTTGTAGAGTATTGTGAGCACAGGTATCTTGTTCACTTGCTAGGGTTTGGGTGTTGTTAGGATTTCTGAAGTAATGGCAGGTATCTCCATTACTTCCTGAGATCTAGCAGCATTTTTGCCCTCTTTATTGACAGTTGTTTTGAGCCGTGCAGAAAACATCATTGAAGGAAATTTTGTGGGCGTTCGGGGAAGTTCTCGGCTGAACCAGCCAACTCCCGCAAGCATTTTTTGCTGAGCCCAGTTGGATTTGATCCTGGGTCTATCATTCGGTTTATTTTTTTTTAATTTGCATGAGAGATTTTCTGAAGTTCTTCACAGTGAAAACCTAAAATTTCTGTTCTTTAAAATATTTTCGTGCTCATTGCTGAATCTAGCTATTAAGGGGCCAAATCTGTAAATTTAATTAGCTGATCTAGGGTTTCAAATTTCTATTTTTTGCTTTATGCAGATTTAACATTAGGGTTTTCTTTTCTTGTTTTTCAGCTGCTCAGCCAGCAAATCCAAGTCAAATCGAAATACCTAGAGCTGACCCAGTGTGCAGCGAAAGGCGAATTTTATAGCCCTCGCAAAGAGTCACGTCCGCGCTTAAATAAAAGAGGAAATTGTTGAAGCAATACCAGAGATATGGTATGTAGCCGTCTGGAATTTCATTCATCGCAGAGAATCAAAACTGATTTCAGGAAAGCCGGTTTCATTATTTCATATGCCTGTCCGCCATCAAAAGGAAACGATTTGCACTCAGCCCCTTCACCTGCAAACGCATGAGGGTCATGTGCACACAAGGACGTATTTCCTTTTGTCGTTGCGGCTCAGCGTTCAGCATCCAAGGAGATCCACATCACATATAATACATTGCAGAAATCGCATTTTTTTGGTGTGAAACGTTTGCCATCCAGCGTGAATATCTTCCTATCGCCGCCCTCACACCTGCGTTCCTCCATTGAAACCTCGCGGATCTGCACACGTCCACGTACAATAAGAAAGGGAAAACGCGAAATCGATACCAGGTAATTCGTTGGGTGAAAACACGTGATTTTGATGGACGGGTCAGGTAACTGCGTCTTCGTTGAATTAAGTTTTGGTAAGTCGAGCGCTCATTTTTTTTTTATGTGTTGATGTTTCTCTGCGTGGGTTATCAAAACAGATTTCCATGCGTTTTACCAGTCTCAGGTTGGCTCGATAAACCCTTTGTTTGACTGCATCGTATGCGTAGATATGACTTACGTTTCATCTTAGGTTTAGATTTAAATTTTATTTTTTTTATAGCTTTGTTTTATATTTAAAATAGATTTTAGTTTTAGATTTTAAGTTAAATTAACGTAGATTTTTTATTTTAATTTATATTTAGTTAGGTTTTGTTTTATAGGATTTTAATTTGTTTTTATTAGATTTGTTTTATAAATTTTTCATTTTGTTATTAGAATATCAAAAAAAAAAAATAATAATAATAATAATAAAAAATGCGACTTTGATTTGTTTAGGCTTAGTTTTAGTTAGATTTTGATTTTATTTTTGTTTTATTTAGATTTTAAAATAATTTTAAATTTTGTTATAAAAAATCAAAAAAAAAAAAAAAAATTGAATAAGTATAAAAAAAATTTGTGGAAAATTCTCTTCATCAGATCCAGTCGTTTTCGGGAATTGTCATATCTTTCATGCTGAGATCTAGGTTTTCAAGTCGAGATACGAATATGATATCTGGTTAATGATTCTCATGGTGGTTTAAAGCATTCATCTTTTCTAAATTTTCAATTGCTGGATATCGTTTTGGTTATTCTAAGAGCATTGTGATTTAGCTGATATCTTGTGATGACATATGATTGTTGTTCATGGTTTATGTTTCCATGTCATCTAACAAGTAATCGTTCTAATAATAATCTCTTAAGGCACTGGTCTGTTAAATTAATCAAATCCATCAAGTGCTTTTTTATATTGTATCTCATGTCTCCCAACCAACTGGTCGACAGTTGGTCTCATCATCTCACAGGGACTACCCCCCTTAGCCGCGGGAGACAGGCTTAAACGGAGGGATCAGGGATCAGAGTGACAGCCCCCGATCTGAGCGTTGTCGTGTCAATCTGCGCGACAACATTTTTTGGCACCGTTGCCAGGGATAGAGTTTTTCTGTCCTTGGTTTTTCAACATCTTTTCATCATTCATCGTTCATCTGTCTATCATTCGTTTGAGCCGGCATCGACAACATTTTTTGGCGCCGTTGCCGGGGACTTTGTTTTCTCGGCATTTCATCATCTTTTCATCATTCATCGTTCATCTGCCTATCATTCGTTTGAGCCGGCAACGCCAACATTTTTTGGCGCCGTTGCCGGGGAAATTGTTTTCTCGGCGTTTCAACGACAATCATCCTTCTCATTTCCTATTTTTTTCATCTGGCCTGGCAACGCCAACATTTTTTGGCGCCGTTGCCGGGGACAGAGTTTTTCTGTTCCTGGAGGTTTCATCAACTTTCACCTTCTCATCTTTCTCATCTCTCATTTTGAGCTGGCAAATTCAACCTTTTGGGTTATCATTTGGATCTTTTATTGCCTTATTTTTCGCCATATCAGTAGCATCTCTTCGGTTTGTTTCTTGTTTGGGTGGCGACTCCACTTTCTCATTCTTCCCAGACAAGAAGCTTTCCTCATATCTGCTTGTGATTCCTTTTTGGATCTTAGAATCAGATTCATTGTTCAAGTGGCGACTCCACTTCTTTCATCTCTTGATTTTCTTGAGCAAAGATCTAGTTCTATCATTCATCTAATCCCTTATCATTCATCATGGATTATTCATTTAAGCCATGTCGTTTTACCGAACGTCTCCATGATTTTCCGGAAGATGCCATTCCTAAGTTACCTATGTTCTCGGGTGGTGATCCAATCGCTGTTAGAAGGCATCTAGTCTTGTTTACTCGCATCATGATCATATATTGTAGATCCCCTCAGTTTAATCATGAAGATATCAAAATGCGCCTATTTGTCCTTTCTTTAGAAGATGATGCTTTGAATTGGTTTAACAATTTTCCAAAGGAATCTTTCACTTCTTTAGAAGACATTGTCGATGCTTTTAAAAATAGATATGGTTATCCAAACAGCTTGCCTTCTGCCTCTAAAATTGTGCAACAGAATGAAAGTAATTTGATAAGCGGTCCAGCTGAAAGATCCCAAGACGATTCATCATGTCAGAATATGTCATCCACCGGAAATATTGCAGATCAAGTTCATGATAGTGAAAAATCAGGGACAAATGACAATGAAAGGGAAGAGCAAAAGCAAATTTTACGAGATCTAATGATGTTGGTGAGAAATATGGAAATCAATCAAACTAATTATGTCAATGATGTGAAAACTTTATGCACCCACCTGGAAAAACGTAATAGGGAGATTGAGGTCACGCAAAATCAGCATGCTAAAGAAATTGAGGCCATGAAAACTAAATATGAAACAGAAATTGGAAACATGCATAGCAAGATGTCAGTC
Organism: Pinus tabuliformis; assembly: GCA_031772625.1. Lineage (NCBI taxonomy): Eukaryota > Viridiplantae > Streptophyta > Pinopsida > Pinales > Pinaceae > Pinus > Pinus tabuliformis. The sequence continues at coordinate 2,019,315,045 of CM062819.1, forward strand.
TTAGAGGAAAATATGGTGACCATGAAAGCTGATCATGATAGGGAAATTGACTCTATGCAAAACAAGTTACTAACTATGGAAGAGGAAATGACTATCATGACGTTCAATCATAATAATCAGTTGGCTGACATGCAAGCGAATCATAAAGAAGAAATAAATTTCATGCAACATTACTTGATGGACATAAAGGAAAAGAACAATAAAATGATAAAAGACATGGAAGAACATCATGCCAGACAAATCGGTGATATAAAGGTTGAACACTCTAGACAGATGGATGCCATTAGAATACAGGTTCAAAGGTTTCAGCAATTGGAAGATGAAAGAAACCAGGTAATATCAACAGATCAGGAGTCTTCTCATTTGCTGCAACAAGCTCAATCTTATTATGAGGAGGTTATTGATTCGATTGAAAGATGGTTAATTGAAGGTGATCCGGATAGACTTAAGAATGATAAAGATCAGATGCGGGCTAAAGAAAGACATATCACGCATACTTCATCTGATAGTTTTGAAACAGAAAGTTCCAGGTCATCAGTAATTCAAACTTCCAGAAAGAAAAAACGTAAGAGAAAGAAAATAAGAAGAAGATTTGATGCATCAGACGACCGTGAGCAGCTTGATTTTCGGATAGGAAAGAGTCCTACCATATGCAAAATTGGACATGGCACATCCGACAAGCAGCCGACAGATTTGCCTGAAAGCAGGCAAATGCTCAGTATGCACTATATTGAACACATCTGATGCCGTAGGGCATCCTTTGTATCGTATTTCTAACCCTACTCCTTGTTTTTTCCGCATTTTCGTTTCTGCTTTAGATAGTTAATAAATGAAGAGCTTTTATCTTTATTGTGCTTAATGTATATGATGATTTTGGATGGACGCTACTTATTTTTGTGTTGTATGGATGCAGATTCTGGATTCTCACATTCCTGCAAGCAGCAACGTGTCCCCAAGTAGAGCCAGATGTTGACCTCTACCGGTCAACTACCCATGCAGTACACCCCCTTTTTCTTTGCAAGAAAAGGGCAACACCTGATCAGCGTGTCCGTGCCATCCAGCAGTCATCAGCAGCTTGATCATTTTGATTGTAAACCCAGTCTGCATGTATGAATTGTAAATAATCTTAGCAGACATGAGTAGTGTATATGTATTGCCTAGGTGGACCTAACTTTCTAGTGGTAATCTACGTCCCGGAAGGTTTTTCGTCTCACCGATCCATGGATCGGCAGAGTTTTCCTTCAAACCTGACTCCAAAGCCGGGATGGATTTTGTCATTAGAACTTTAGGAGAATCCTAGTGTGTTGATCTGCTAGATTATAGTTTCGTCGCAGAACTGGCTGATTTGTGAGGGTCTATGTTAAAGGGGTTTTCTCCCTTAAGATGTAAATTGTAAAAGTCATGATGTAATGTGTCCTGAGGGTTGAAAAATGTTTTAAATCCCCTCATGAGTCCTAAGTCCTAGGTCCTAGGTGATGTTTCCGAAGGCTTAGTTCGATGATCCATTTTAAAATGAATTAAAAAATTAAAAAATGAATAAAAATAATAAAATAATAAATAATAAAAAATTTAAAATTTTAAAAATGAAATAAATAAAAAATAATAAAAGATTTAAAAATTTAAAAAATGAAATAAATAAAAAATAATAAAAAATTTTAAATTTTAAAAATTTTAAAAATAAAATAAAATAATATTTTAAGTGAATAAATCGACGGATGAGATCAAGAGATGTCTTGATCCTCATCAACGGTCGAGATCATTTCAGCATGGATCACTCGAACTAGCCGTTGGAGTCATTTCCTTTAAGTAGGGTGCTAGGGGTCATTTTCAGATCGTTAGATCTGTGAGTCTGATACGGAAGAAGCTCTCTTGTAAATCTGTTTCTGGTTAATAAAAGAAGACTTTGGGGTCCATATCTTGCTGGTGTTACTCTCTTGAAATGCTGTGAGATTGTTTAAATTTCTGCATATGTTATTTTCAGCTGTTAATAATAGCTTTTTGTAGAGTATTGTGAGCATAGGTATCTTGTTCACTTGCTAGGGTTTGGGTGCTGTTAGGGTTTCTGAAGTAATGGCAGGTATCTCCATTACTTCCTGAGATCTAGCAGCATTTTTGCCCTCTTTATTGACAGTTGTTTTGAGCCGTGCAGAAAACATCATTGAAGGAAATTTTGTGGGCGTTCGGGGAAGTTCTCGGCTGAACCAGCCAACTCCCGCAAGCATTTTTTGCTGAACCCAGTTGGATTTGATCCTGGGTCTATCATTCGGTTTATTTTTTTTTAATTTGCATGAGAGATTTTCTGAAGTTCTTCACAGTGAAAACCTAAAATTTCTGTTCTTTAAAATATTTTCGTGCTCATTGCTGAATCTGGCTATTAAGGGGCCAAATCTGTAAATTTAATTAGCTGATCTAGGGTTTCAAATTTCAATTTTTTGCTTTATGCAGATTTAACATTAGGGTTTTCTTTTCTTGTTTTTCAGCTGCTCAGCCAGCAAATCCAAGTCAAATCGAAATACCTAGAGCTGACCCAGTGTGCAGCGAAAGGCGAATTTTATAGCCCTCGCAAAGAGTCACGTCCGCGCTTAAATAAAAGAGGAAATTGTTGAAGCAATACCAGAGATATGGTATGTAGCCGTCTGGAATTTCATTCATCGCAGAGAATCAAAACTGATTTCAGGAAAGCCGGTTTCATTATTTCATATGCCTGTCCGCCATCAAAAGGAAACGATTTGCACTCAGCCCCTTCACCTGCAAACGCATGAGGGTCATGTGCACACAAGGACGTATTTCCTTTTGTCGTTGCAGCTCAGCGTTCAGCATCCAAGGAGATCCACGTCACATATAATACATTGCAGAAATCGCATTTTTTTGGTGTGAAACGTTTGCCATCCAGCGTGAATATCTTCCTATCGCCGCCCTCACACCTGCGTTCCTCCATTGAAACCTCGCGGATCTGCACACGTCCACGTACAATAAGAAAGGGAAAACGTGAAATCGATACCAGGTAATTCGTTGGGTGAAAACACGTGATTTTGGTGGACGGGTCAGGTAACTGCGTCTTCGTTGAATTAAGTTTTGGTAAGTCGAGCGCTCATTTTTTTTTTATGTGTTGATGTTTCTCTGCATGGGTTATCAAAACAGATTTCCATGCGTTTTACCAGTCTCAGGTTGGCTCGATAAACCCTTTGTTTGATTGCATCGTATGCGTAGATATGACTTACGTTTCATCTTAGGTTTAGATTTAAATTTTTTTTTTTTATAGCTTTGTTTTATATTTAAAATAGATTTTAGTTTTAGATTTTAAGTTAAATTAACGTAGATTTTTTATTTTAATTTATATTTAGTTAGGTTTTGTTTTATAGGATTTTAATTTGTTTTTATTAGATTTGTTTTATAAATTTTTCATTTTGTTATTAGAATATAAAAAAAATTAAAAAAAAAATAATAATAAAAAATGCGACTTTGATTTGTTTAGGCTTAGTTTTAGTTAGATTTTGATTTTATTTTTGTTTTATTTAGATTTTAAAATAATTTTAAATTTTGTTATAAAAAATCAAAAAAAAAAAAAATTTTAAAAAGTATAAAAAAATTTTGTGGAAAATTCTCTTCATCAGATCCAGTCGTTTTCGGGAATTGTCATATCTTTCATGCTGAGATCTAGGTTTTCAAGTCGAGATACGAATATGATATCTGGTTAATGATTCTCATGGTGGTTTAAAGCATTCATCTTTTCTAAATTTTCAATTGCTGGATATCGTTTTGGTTATTCTAAGAGCATTGTGATTTAGCTGATATCTTGTGATGACATATGATTGTTGTTCATGGTTTATGTTTCCATGTCATCTAACAAGTAATCGTTCTAATAATAATCTCTTAAGGCACTGGTCTGTTAAATTAATCAAATCCATCAAGTGCTTTTTTATATCGTATCTCGTGTCTCCCAACCAACTGGTCGACAGTTGGTCTCATCATCTCACAGGGACTACCCCCCTTAGCCGCGGGAGACAGGCTTAAACGGAGGGATCGGGGATCAGAGTGACAGCCCCCGGTCTGAGCGTTGTCGTGTTAATCTGCGCGACAACAAGGTGTATGCCTTGCAGTCGACAACTCATCACAAGTATCCTTCATCTTCGTGAGGAATCGATCCACGCGTTCTCCCTTCTGCATCTGTGCAGATCTCAACTTTTGTTCCAAGTACATCTTTCGCTGCTTAGAAGATCCTTGATACAATGTGGCCAAAGCATCCCACATCTCCTTAGCAGTTGCTCTGTTAGCAACGTGGCACACCACATGATCCTTGACTCCATCCAGGATCATCCTCTTGGCCTTTGCCATTTCAGCTCTATACTTCTTTAGCGGATCTGCATCCACAGGGACAACTACCACACTATCAACATACGTCTTGAGGGCATGCTCATCTAGAAGGAAGGACATTCTAGCCTTCCAGATGACGTAGTTGGAAGCTCTGTCCAACCTGTCTTGATCCCTCAAGCCACTGGTTGCCATATCCTCCGAAAATTGTCGAACAACTCCCTCTTTCTCCTTACTGCGTAGCTTCTAGGTTGGCTTACACACTCCCTAATGGAGCTGGTAAGTCTGTTGCTCCTCTGCTGCTCAGAAAATGAGAAATATTGATTTCCTCGGCAAGAAATCACTAAGGAAGTATTCCCTCACTATGCAATCTGCTTCCTTCTTCTGATGGCTTTTCTGCCCAGCACTCAGCTTGCAGAAAACTGCGTCCCTCTAGCTCTACGCTGATGCTCTGCGTGGTTCCCTCTGCCTTGGAAAATTCTCAATCCGACAGTCTTACCTCTTTGTCAGCTCACTCAGAGAGAGACACCCATGAAAATATAGCCCTCCTGGCTAGAACTGCGCAATCCTTTAGGGGATTCAAACCGATTCTTGCTACAGCAAGTTGGCCCTTGCTTCAGTGCTAGATCTTCTCTTCCTGTTTCACATCAACAGCTCTGATACCATGTGAAAATTCCTAGATCTAACAATCTCAGGAATCCTACTGCAACCAACTAAATCTACTTCACCTAGATCGTAAATTACATTACAAACATATTTCATATTTCTTCTTGAAACATTGAAGTAAATTACTAAAGCATCCTACACCAAATTAAATATGATTTTGAAACATAGAAACTGAGCAAGGAAATACAAACACATAGGACACAGTTATTTTTGGACAAATGTCCTCGGAAAAAATCAACTTGGGAAAACTGGTGCAATAGTGACGGTTTTATTTTATTATGCAACAGTGAAATCTGAGTACATATATGGATGCCCAATTGGCAATCCAAACAAAAAAAAATATGGCAGAGATATTCCCTAAGCAATCCCAGCACTCGTGTTTCTGCACTCGTGAGTTCCTGCACTGGGAATAACTTAGCCTCTTGCTATTGCCTCTCCGGATCTGGAAATCTTCCTCTGGATTGTGAAAATTTCTGAATCTACACATCAGAAATCCTACTGCAATCACTGGTTTATCATCTCCTACTTGTTTTTACATTCAACAAGTTATTTAATTATTTAAACATTGATGAAAAACACTATTGCAGACTACACTGACATACAGATCATAAACTGAAATAGATACGAGACAAACACACAAGGGACACTGTTATTTTTGGACAAACGTCCCCAGAAAAACCTAATGTGGGAAAACCGATGCAGCAACTCTGAGGGTTTTCTATTATTAAGCAGTAGTTCTAAATACAACTTTGGATGCCCTCTCGGCTATCCAGTTACAGAGATAAAATATACTGGCAGAAACCTAAGTGAGATTACCTCACTTCACCCGGCAAAATCCCTCCGATCCGGCAACTGGATTGACTATCCCCAGCTACAACTGCGCTGCCCCTTCACAGTAGTTGTGTGGGCCTGCGTGGAGCACTCTGAGACTCTGTGTCAACTCTGCGCTGCCTCTTCTGCCTCCTGGAGCTCTGACGTTAGCCTTCTCGCTAATCTTGCTGCTCCCCGGCTGAATTCGAACTTTTGCAGGAGGGCAGCTCTTCCCTTGCGTTGGCACTGCGTCAAGCAATGCGTGGGCCCTCCTAGCCCAGCGTCAACCTCCCTGGTCTATGCTGCCTCCTCTAGCTTATCTTTGCCTCTCTCTGTTGTGTATTCGAGATCCCAGAGAAGATCCTCCAACCCCAACTATCCCTGCCCCTCTACTACAACTTAGATCACCAGTTCGATTTTCTCAGCAAACCATGCCCTAGAAAAATCGAACTTCTTTGATCACTTGGTGTATCTCCAACTGACCCTCAAGCCTCCTCTTATACTTTTCCTGTTGATGAATCAACGACCAAGATTAAGTCCCTAATCAACGGCTAAGATTAAATCAGACTTGATCCTCGTCACTTAGAAGTTTCTCACCCATATTCTTATTAATACCCATTAATATTTTTATTTTCCTAAGTTTAGACTTAGGAACCCATTAAAAATATTAATTATTTTAGTAACTGCTCATCCGGGTGGAATTTCTCCAAACGATTTTTGGATCTTGGAGATCTCATGTGTTCTAGCCCCTCCACAAAACGTTGGAGCTAGAGCACATCTGATGCTACCCAAAATCAACACTCCCTCTTAGTGAGGAATGTGCTCTAGCAATACTTCTCAATAGAAGTATTACACCGATCCACTGCATTGGTCCTCTATGTTGTTGATGCTTGGCCCGCTGCCCTTCATCCACCGCACTGCTGCATCCCGTACTGCTGCCCATGACTCTGCCACTGTCACTGCTACATTTGTACTGCAGCTCCCTCTCAAATGTTGCATCATGCTGCCCATAACACTGCCACTGCTAACTGCTACACTGCAACTCAGTTACTGAGAAGTAAGTAACTAAAACTTCACCCAAAAATTGACATGTTGGTCAGTATGGATGCCTCGTGATGCTGAAGCTACCTCTACTACTAATCTGTGCTGACCCTCTGTTGCTACTGTGCTGCTGCAATCTGCTTTGTGCCTCTCGCACTGCTACAACATCCACTGTGTTGCTTCAGACTTTGGCACTCTAGCTCTGCCATTGTTGCTCCATCACACCTCACACCAACCGACACCCATCATTTTGCTACTGTCGTTAAGGGCTCCCGTAGCCGTATGTGATCCAAGAGTTTGGGCACCTCAAGGATCTTGCCCTTGTGTAGTCCTCCCGACTACAACTCTATGTCGCCCCATCTCTTCTCCAGAGGTGCAACAACACTCATGGCACAATCCTTGTCATCATCCTCCTTGTCAACTTTCGCTGGAGCAACCTTAGAGTCAGAAGGCTCTTCCTTGCCCTTTTTCCGAGGGCACTGAGTGGCGAAATGTCCTAGTTCACCACACCTGAAGCATTTGACCTTAGATATATCCTTTATCTTCCTTTTCTGCTGCCCATGTTGTCCCGTTGATGTGAGAGTTGTATCCTCCTCCTCCTCCTTCTTGACCTAGGCTCCTTTGCCGCTACTTCCTACCTTGGTCAGCCTCTTAATCTCTTCCCGTCGAAGAGCTGCCCACATTTCCTCCTAACTAGGGAGAGAAGCTTTGCCCAAGATACTCTGGACAAATGTCTCCCAATCTTCGATGACTGCATTCAGGGCAGTCCTTACCATGAACTCAGGATCTAGTGTAGACCCCACGAAAGTCAACTGGTCTCGAATCCCTTGCAACCTGAGAAGGAAGGGATCGATCTCTTCTCCCTTCTGCATCTAGTACTGTCTCAGTTGATTCTCCAATAGCATCTTCCGTTGAACGGAAGTCCCATGGTACAAGGTGGTCAACGTTTCCCACATCTCCCTTGTGTGCTTCTCAGCAATGTGTGGGATCACATGATCTTTGACCCCGTTTAGAATCATGCATTTAGCCTTCGCCTGAGCCTCCTCGTACTTTTGCAGCGGATCGGCGTCGACCGGAACAACAACTACTTTCAAGGCATAGTCCTTGATGTGATTCTTGTCTAGGATTGCCAGGATCCTCGCCTTCCAAATGACAAAATTGGATGCTCTATCCAATCTATCCTGATCCCTCAGTCCATTGACCGCCATCTCTGCTCAACAAATATAGGACTGGTTCTCTTCTCCCTCTCCTGCTGTTAATCCAACAAGACTTGGATCTGGATTTCTTCGGCGCTAGAAATCCTCTAAGGAACAAGCTCTGTAGACTCCCTCTAAGTCCTCATTTCCTTCACGGAAATCCTCCGGCCAAATGTCGAATCACTCCTCTCCGATCCTCCTTTGTTGTTGCAACCCGGATCTAGATTTATTTGGCTAGAAATCTGTCAAGGTAGCGACTCCCTCTACCTCGGCTTTGTCTTCACAGACATTGTTCTGCACCAACAACAACAACATCCCACCAGCTCCACTGATCGAATCTGCTCTACTCCTCAAGCCCCGACAACTGACTGATTTGAGCATCTTAGGCTTTGCGCTTGTCTAGAGAGCTGACGTAGTCACTGTGTGAGCTCCTCTCGGGTACTGCATCACCCTCTACAGGCTCGAAATGCTGACGCAGGCACTGCGTGAGCCTCTTCGTCACTCCAACTGCTCCTCTGCCTCTGAAATAGCGTTGTTAGTCGGGACAACTGCTTCTCTGCAGCAAATTCACTGGATCTCCCGGTTGATGTCTTCAGTGTCCTATGATCTGCAATGCTCTGATACCATGTGAAAATTTCTAAATCTACACATCAGAAATCCTATTGCAATCACTGGTTTATCATCTCCTACTTGTTTTTACATTCAACAAGTTATTTAATTATTTAAACACTGATGAAAAACACTATTGCATACTACACTAACATACAAATCATAAACTGAAACACATACAAGACAAACACATAAGGGACACCGTTATTTTTGGACAAACGTCCTTAGAAAAACCCAATGCGGGAAAACTAGTGCAACAGCTCTAAGGGTTTTCTATTATTAAGCAGTAGTTCTAAATACAACTCTGGATGCCCTCTCGGCTATCTAGTTACAGAGGTAAAATATACTGGCAGAAACCTGAGTAAGATTACCTCACTTCACCCAACAAAATCCCTCTGATCCGGCAACTAGATTGACTATCCCCGGCTACAATTGCATTGCCCCTCCACAGTAGCTACGTGGGCCTGCGTGGAGCACTCTGAGACTCTGCGTTAGCTCTGCACTACCTCATTGAGCTCTGATCTCAGCCTTCTCGGTTGATCCTGATGCTCCCCGACTGAATTCGGACTTCTACAGGAGGGAAGCTCTTCCCTTGCGCTCCCACTGTGTCAAGCAATGCGTGGGCCCTCCTAGCACAGCGTCAACCTCCCTGGTCTGGCTGCCTCCTCTGGCTTATCTTTGCCTATCTCTGTTGTGTATTCGGGGTCCCAGAGAAGATCCTCCAACCCCAACTATCCCTGCCCCTCTGCTGCAATGCAGATCACCAGTTCTATTTTCTCAGCAAACCATGCCCCAGAAAAATCGAACTTCTTTGATCACTTGGTGTATCTTCAACTGACCCTCAAGCCTGCTCTTATACTTTTCATGTTGATGAATCAACAGACGAGATTAAGTCCCTAATCAACGGCTAAGTTTAAAATAGACTTGATCCTTGTCACTTAGAAGTTTCTCACCCATATTCTTATTATTACCCATTAATATTTTTTTTCCTACGTTTCGACTTAGGAACCCATTAAAAATATTAATTATTTTAATAACTCCTCATTCGGGTGGAATTTCTCCAAGCGATTTCTGGGTCTTGGAGATCTCATGTGTTCTAGCCCCTCCACAAAATTTCGAAGCTAGAGCACATCCGATGCTACCCAAAATCAACACGGATCACTGTCCCTGCCCCTCTACTGCAAAAGATCTCTTCAATTAGAATTTCCTTCTGAGAACTTCTCACTTCATAAATTCGATCTCTCAATCTCTCGGTGTATTTTCCAAATGACCCTCAAGCCCCATCTTATATCTTCGTGTTGGACAACCAACGGCCTCGATTAACTCCTAATCAAAGGCTCAGATCATTTTGACTTGATCTTTGTCTTTATCTAGAAGATTCACCCACATTTAGATTAATACCCATTAATATTTTAATTTTCCTAAGTTTAGACTTAGGAACTCCATTAAAAATATTAATTATTTTAATATAATCGTCTCTGGGTGGAATTTCCCAAAATGGTTTCTGGGTTCTTTGGAATGCATGTGCTTAAGCCTCCCTGCAAAATTTGAGGCTTAGAGCACATCTGATGCTACCCCAAATCAACAGTCACTACAGTACCCAGTTTCCTAAGAAGAAGGACAAGAAGGAGAAGCAAGAGAAGACAACTTCAACAAAGATCAATAATTTGTCTGACAAGTTGGAGGACGAATTCACTTTGTATGCAGCCATACCTCTAGGAGAGTTGTGGGGAGATCTTCAGCTCTAGTCCCCAGAGTTGCAAAGATTTGGGCAGGGTTCTAGGAGGATAGCATCGTGCAGGTGTTTCCTCATGGATCAATACCCTCGCAATAGGGACCCCTTTTTAGTAGCAGTTGGATCATGATGTTCAGCATGGCACAGTCAGATCTTGAGGGACAATTGCAGAATTAGTTGCAGTCAGTTATTGAAGGGCACAAAACCAATCATGGCACATACAGTTACTCAGTGGATAGTGCAAAGGCCAGTTGTAGTCAGATACTCAAGAGACAGTTCCAAAGCCAATACAGGGACACAGTTGATTCAGATTTTTGTTCTCAGTTGCAATAGTTGCAGCAATAGCAGTATGAGATCAATAGCAGTGCAGGATGGCACAGTGCAGTGTCGGCAACAATGTAGATGCAGGATGGTTCAGCTATAAGGTTGGCAGATGAATCAAAGTATGCGCAGTAGCTTGGGTAGTAACAAGTTGTCCGACATCAACAACGTAAGAGAAGATGTTACGGGAAAAAGACAGTAGAACACCTTCCATCCTAAGAGAGAGTGTTAGTTTTTGTAGCATCGGACAAGTTTTCTAGTCTCTACTTGTGTTAGAGAGGCTAAGAACACGAGATCTTCAAAACCCAGAAAAGGTTTCACAAGATAAGCTTGTCAAATTCCTTAATTAAATTAATTAACCATCATTTAAATTTTTCCGAAGTCTAACATAGAAAAACTTGTTAATTAATAGCAATTAATTAAGGAAATATGAGAATGCTCTAGAAACTCACACAGATTGAACTTGAGATGATCTTAGCAGTTGATGGGGATCTAATCATGGTCGTTGGTTCACCAACGAGAGATTATAAGAGTAGGATGATGGGGATGGTGAAGACACATCGAAGAAGAGGAAGATTAAGGCAAACTGAAATTCGTAGAGAGCGGAGATTTAACTACAGAAGAATTCAAGCTAGTGATCGAGTAGCAGAGATTGAGGAGCAGCAGCAGTGTGATTCCGGAGGATTTTCCAGTGGCGAAACAGTCAGCCAGAGGAGGCTAAGTTATTCCATAGGGAGGTTGCGCAGGGGCTTGCATAGAGCGTCAAGGAGGCAGTTTGATTTAGCCAAGGAGGAAATTGATTCAATTGTTGGAGGCAGGGATTTAACCAGAAGGCCAAGTGAATAATTTCTGGAGAGAGCATCAGGTAGGACGTCTAATTCAGAGGCAGATTCAGGCAGTGTGTGTGAGAGACTACGTACAGGGTGACATAGAGATTTCCGAGGGGCAATTTCTGAGGTCAAGTTGAGGCTCGATTACTCGTGGAGAGAGAGAAATTCTCTCAGATAATTTTGCCAAGGATTTCTCAGGAGAGGATTGCTAGTTTGGAATCCAGATATTGTACTCAGATTTTGTTGGTGAATAATAATAATAAAACCCTAATTTGTTGCACCGGTTTTCCCACATTGGGTTTTTCTGGGGACTTTTGTCCAAAAAAAATGATGTCATTTTGATTGTGTGTGTGCACTATTTTTTCTCAATTCCAATTTATTTTGCGTAGTGCATTTTATTTTTGGTGAAAATTGCAGTAGTGATTTTATTCGTTGTTTGTTCTAATAGCAAAGAAACTGCAAATAATTATATTCAGTTAGAAGAATAATTTCTAGTTGTTGCAATAGTGAAAATTTTACACCCACTAGTGAATCCTTCCTTTAAGGAGAACTGAATATTGGTCCTATTGCCTCAAAATCTAGCAAGTCTTGGGAGGGGAGCTGACAAGGCAAGAACTAGACTAAGAGACAACAATATGAGGTGTGGCCCATTGTCACCACAACCACTACCTCCTACTCTTTTGTGGACTTTCACCACTAGGGAGGCTTGCCTATAGTAGGTCACTTAGAAGGATATGCCAAGTACAAGGGATAAAGTGAAAAGATACGCTTATGGGAGACAAATCTACCTAAGAACAAGGCTTAGCAAGCAATAATAGGGCAAGTCACATTCTCCAATATGCTTAATTAGGGCACAACATGACCTAGGGCTTGAGAAATAACAAGGTAAAAGGATCAGCATAGGGTCATAAGGCCAAGAAAAGGCTTCCAATCGATGTATACCTTCAATTTATATAACAGGGAGCCTTCAATAAGCCCCAAGTTGAAGCCTAGAGCAAACTAGGTTTTTCTAGGGAAAAATCTACCTAGGCCATAAGACATTAGCCCTAATATGGATGGATTAGCCACTTAAAGGAGTTGATTTTGAGGCAACCACCCTTTGGATAAGTGTTGAATCCTCTGAAAGGCCAACAACTTCAACCCTAGTTGAGATTTGTGCCCTAGCCCAAGCTAGCAACTTATCCTTGAGGGGCCGAAATCAAATTGTGAGAGAAGATTTTGGTGTAAGTTTTATGGATGACCAACAAAGTGAACAAGGCCAGTGCCTAGTCCTTTGGTGATGGAGTCTATGGGGGTGTAATATTTGCTAGATCTTGGCAAGGACTAAGGGAATAAGAAAACCCTAGATTGCAAAATGTGAGTTTTTGGTGTTGATTTGGGGTAGCATCGGATTTGCTCTAGCCACGAAAATTGGCTGAAAGGCTAAGACACATGAGATCTCCAACACCTAGTAAGGGTTTGGGCATGTTCTAAACAATTTGGGAAATATTAAAATAATTAATATTTTTAATGGAGTCCCTAAGTCTAAACTTAGAGAAAATAAAATATTAATGTGAATTAATATAAAATTGTGTTAGAATGGTCCAAAAGGCATGGATCAAGCCAAATCTAATTTTAGCCATTGATTAGGGACTTAATCTCGGCCGTTGATTTGTCAACGAGAAAAGTATAAGAGGAGGCTTGAGGGTCACTTGGAGAACACACCAAGAGATCAAGATTTCGACTTTCTAGGGATGGGTTTGCGGAGAAAGTTGAGAGAGTGATTGGAATTGTAGTTGAGGGGCAGTGAATACAGAAGCAGAGAGGCAGAGATAGTGCCGGGAGGATCAGCGTAGCAGACGGGAAAGTTGACGCAAAGGGCAGAAGCCTGAACTGTTGGGAATAGCCGGAACTGCCAGGAACTGATGGAACAGCGGGAAAGCTGACGCAGAGGGCAGAATCCGGAACTGTCGGGAACTGCCAGAATAGCTGGGAAAGCGGACGCAGAGGGCAGAAGCCGGAACTGCCGGGAAAGCGGATGTAGAGGGCAAAAGTCGGAACTGCTAGGAAGAGTTGGAACTGTCGGGAACTCCTCACGCAAAGGGCAGAAGCCGAAACTCCCAGGAACAGCCGGAACTGTCGGGAAAGCTGACACAGAGGGCAGAAGTCGACACTGACGGGAACTGTCGGGAACGCCGACGCAGAGGGCAAAAGCCGGAACTGCCGAGAACAACCGGAATTGTCGGGAATTGCCGGAATTGACGGGAAAGCTGACACAGAGGGCAGAAGAGGCTAACGCTGGGGTTTTTCATGGGGCAGATTGGAGCTTAGGAGCTGCCAGAGTGTTTATCCGGGGTTTCAGCCGGAGCATCTGTCTCCGAAGGAGAGGTACTACTGCTGAGAGTTTTCTCTGTTGGGTATGTCGGATTTGGCACCCAGATTGTATTCTAAAACTGCTTAATAAATCAAACCCTCAGATAGCTACACCGGTTTTCCCGCATTGGGTTTTTGCGAAAACATTAGTCCAAAAACAACAGTGTCACTTGTGTGCTTGTTTCTATTTCATTTAGTTGATGATCTGTAATGTGTTGAGCATGTACTTGTATTTATTTCTAGTATTTACATGGTAAATAACTTGTTAATTAACAAAGCAAGTAGGTAAGAATAAATCAGTAAAGTGCGTGAAGGGTTTCTAACACGTGACACTTAAAAATTCCAACATGGTATTAGAGGGTGGTTGCAGATCACAGGAGAACTGAGGACATTAGTTGAGCAAAGCAGCAGCAGCAGAAAACCTCTATCCCAAGTGACATAAGTTGTTCCTAGCAGAGTAGCAGCAAGGAAGGGGTGACGCAATGCCTACGTCATCAAGACTGAGCCAGGAAGAGGCAGCGCAGAGGCTGAGGGAGGCAAAGGCAGGCTCACGTAGAGGCCAGGAGGGCTGACACAGTTGGCTGAGGAGGTTGATTTGCCGGTGTCAAGATTGCGCAACGCCTAGGAGCTCTAACCTTCAGTTTGTTGGGGTTTAGGAGGCTATGGGTAAGTTGCAGAGTGGAGCTGGTGGGGTACTGTAGTCATAACAGTACCTAACACGGCAAAGCCACGGTAGAGGGAGTTGCTGCGGATTTCTAGCCGAGGAATCCAGATCAGTGTTGTTGTTGCACAGACGATTGAAGAGGGGCATCTCGACATTGGCAAAAGGGTTTCCAGGAGGGAAATCGAGGCTCAAAGGACTCATACCAAGAACTTCCTGGAGGGAAGTAGAGAAGCAGCGAAATGGCACTACACGGAGTAAGAGACCAAGACAGACTGGACGGAGCCTCAAAGTTCGTAGTCTGGAAGGCCAGAATCTTATCCGTACTAGATAGGAATCGTGTCAAGCACTTCACCTTGAGGACGATAGCTATCCTAGTTGATCCGGCTGATAATGACAAGTACGAGGATGCAATGGCGAGGACTAAGAGTATCATCCTTGACAAGGTCAAGGATCATATAGTACAACATATTGCCGAGAAGAACATGGCACAGGAGATGTGGGAGGCCCTAGCCAAGTTGTATCAGCATACTTCCGTGCAGAGGAAGATGCTACTAGAAAATCAGCTACGATCATACAGATGCAGAAGCGAGAACAGATCAACCCATTCCTCGGTCGATTGAAGGAGATCCGGGATCAGCTAACTTCCATAGGGGCAACGCCTGATCCGAAATTGATGGTGAGAACAGCGCTGAATGCAGTCTCAGAAGACTAGGAGGTGTTTGTCTAGAGCATACTAGGCAGGGCGACCCTTCTAGATTGGAAGGAAATGTGGGCTTCTCTTCGCCAAGAAGAGATCAGAAAGCTGATCAAGGTGGGAAACAATGGCAAGGGGATCAGAATCAAGAAGGAGGAGGAGGAGGATGTTGCCCTAGCATCTAAGGGAAAGCAGGAAAAATGGAAGAAGAAGGACCTCTGCATGGTCAAGTGCTTCCATTGTGGGGAGTTGGGTCATTATGCGACCCAGTGTCCAAGGAAGAAGAGTAAGGGAGAGGCCTCCGAGACCAAGGCAGCGCCAGCAAGGGCAGAGAAGGAAGTGGAGACAGATGATGACTGTGCCATGAGTGCTCATGTTCCACTTCAGAAGAAGTGGGGAGACATCGAGCTGTAGTCAGGCAGACTACAGGCGATGAGGGGTAGGATCCTCGAGGTACCCAGCCTCTTGGATTAGACCTTGCTACGGGAGCCCCGAAGAGGAGTAGCAGTACTGGCGATGTCAGTAGAGACAGATGCGGATGGAGCGACAGAGGGAGCTACAGTGCAGGATTCCTAAGACAGCGTGAGGCAACAGTGTGAGAAGCACGGGAGTGTTGCACCAGTGCAAGATGGCACAGAGAGGTGTGCAATGGTGCGAGATGCACAAAGTTGTTGCTGCGGCGCAAAGGTCAGAGACGGAGCACTTGTCAATGCCATAGGGAGCTTCACCATTAGGGGTGTCTCTAGCCTGACAGAGATGTCAGAGTTGGGAGATCAGTTACTTACTTCTCAGTAACTGAGTTGCAGTGCAGCAGTTAGCAGTGGTAGTGCTATGGGCAGCACGATGCAACATGATGAGAGGGGTTGCAGTGTAGATGCAACAGTGGCAATGTCAGGGCCATGGACAACAACACGGATGCAAAGGGAGTTGTGGTACAGATGCAGCAGTGGCAATGGCAAGGCCATGGGTAGCAGTATAGGATGCAGCAGTGCAGAGGATGTTGGGCAGCAGGCCTAGCATCAGCATAGGGACTGATGTCGGATGATCAGGGTGATGCTCAGTGAGGAGTATTACAAGAGCAGAGTCCTCACTAAGAGGGAGTGTTGATTTGGGGTAGCATCAGATGTGCTCTAGCCACGAAAATTAGTGGAAAGGCTAAGGCACATGAGATCTCCAATACCCAGAAAGGGTTTGGGCAAATTCTAAACAGTTTGGGAGATATTAAAATAATTAATATTTTTAATGGAGTCCCTAAGTCTAAACTTAAGGAAAATAAAATATTAATGTGAATTAATATAAAATTGTGTTAGAATGGTCCAAAAGGCATGGATCAAGCCAGATCTAATCTTAGTCATTGATTAGGGACTTAATCTCGGTCGTTGATTTGTCAACGAGAAACCTATAAGAGGAGGCTTGAGGGTCACTTGGAGAACACACCAAGAGATCAAGATTTCGACTTTCTGGGGTTGGGTTTGCTGAGAAAGTTGAGAGAGTAATCGGAATTGCAGCTGAGGAGCAATGAATACAAAAACAGAGAGGAAGAGATATTGCCGGGAGGATCAGCGCAGCAGCGGGGAAAGCTGACGCGGAGGGCAGAAGTCGGAA
Source organism: Pinus tabuliformis (assembly GCA_031772625.1). Classification (NCBI taxonomy): domain Eukaryota; kingdom Viridiplantae; phylum Streptophyta; class Pinopsida; order Pinales; family Pinaceae; genus Pinus; species Pinus tabuliformis. The sequence continues at coordinate 2,019,331,879 of CM062819.1, forward strand.
CTGCCGGGAACAGCCGGAATTGTCGGGAACTGCCGAAACAGCCGGGAAAGCTGACGCAGAGGGCAGAAGCCGGAACTGTCGGGAATAGCTGGAATTGCAGGGAACTGCCAGAATAGCTGGGAAAGCAAACGCAGAGGGCAGAAGCCGGAACTGCCGGAACTGCGAGGAAAGTTGACGCAGAGGGCAGAAGCCGGCACTGCCGGGAACAACTGAAACTGCAGAGAACTGCTGACGCAGAGGGCAGAAGCCGGAACTGCCAGGAACAACTGGAACTGTTTGGAACTGCCAGAAAAGCTGACGCAGAGGGCAGAAGCCGGAACTGTCGGGAATTGCCAGAACTACCGAGAAAGCTGACGCGGTCCCTAGAGGCTGACGTTGGGGTTTTTCGTGGGGTAGATTGGAGCCGAGGAGCTGCCGAGTGTTTATCTGGGGTTTCAGCCGAAGCATCTGTCTCCGAAGGAGAGGTACTACTGCCGAGAGTTTTCTCTGTTGGGTATGCCGGATTTGGCACCCAGATTGTATTCTGAAACTGCTTAATAAATCAAACCCTCAGATAGCTGCACCGGTTTTCCCGCATTGGGTTTTTCTGAGGACATTAGTCCAAAAACAACGGTGTCACTTGTGTGCTTGTTTCTATTTCCTTTAGTTGATGATCTGTAATGTGTTGAGCATGTACTTGTATTTATTTCTAGTATTTACATGGTAAATAACTTGTTAATTAACAGAACAAGTAGGTAGGAATAAATCAGTAAAGTGCATGAAGGGTTTCTAACGTGTCAGACTTAGAAATTCCAACATTTGGTAGCAACAAACAGGTGTTCTAGTCTTTAATGGTGTCTAAGAGGCTAAGGAACACAAGATGATAATTATCTCCCAAGACTGAAAAATAATTTCTAAGGAAAATGCCTTAATTAGATTAATTAGCCAATTATTAAATATTTTTCTAAGTCTAACTTTAAGAAAACTAGTTAATTAAATCAGATTAATTGAGTAAATCGATTTTGCCCTTGAGACTTCTGGAAAAGTCACTTGATGGGGTCAAGATGATCCTAGCCATCGAATGTGATTAGATCATGGCCATTGATTCATTAACAAGAGATTATAAGAGCAATTTGATGGGTCAGCTGGAGACACAACAAAGAGTTTGAATTACCTAGTTGCAGTGATTAGCAAGGGCACAATTTGAGCAAGGGAGACATCGACAAAAGGGTTTCAACCTATGTTGCACAAGTTTCCAATATGTGGGAACAAGTATCTGATACGGCTAAAAGCTTTGCCCAAATTTACAGGAAACGTCAAGTTGGGAGTGGCAATAATATAATATATGAAAATTTAATAAATATATTAAAAATTAAATTAAAATATATATTTTTTAAACAAAGTATAAGATTAAAGATTAAATGTGCATGTAACATACCAAATTAAAACAAACAATTAACATATGAGTATAACATAAATCAAAATACTTAATAACTCCAATATTGAAGGTTGAAAATGAAGATCATATGACTTAAATGAAAATCAATGAATCATAAAAGTTAAAACCAAAACTAAAAGCCACCTAGATCATATTGATGTTAATACTAGAAAAAAGGTAAAATCCTAAAGTAGTACATAATTCAAAATGCCCAAGAGCAAAAATATAGCAACAAAAATACAAAGCTTAAGATGATCATAAAGTACGATCTTCAACATCAAGGATATCCATATAAGCTTGAGCCTCACTAGGCACTGGATTAACATCATCCTCATCATCATCATCATCATCATCAGATGCAACAATGTCATCTAGGTATGCCAACCAATCCTACATTTAGTAAAGGATTGACGTCATCATCATCAATTTGGGCAACATCTTTAGCATTCACATCCCATCACACAACAGGTCCTTCTAAATATTCAAGTAGCGTCCTTGAATGTAGTCAAAGACTACTATGCACATAAACAAGTTTCCCCGCTCTCTTAGAGGTAAGTCTATTCATCTTAACAGAGTCGATGAAACTATAAGTGGACCAATTCCTTTCAACAGTTGAGGAACTAGCAACTTGAGATAGCAAACATGAAGCAAGCTTTCGAAGCTCTAGGACCTGGCCCCCATACATTCTCCACCATATAAGGGGTTTATTCTGAGCATAATGCTTGATGTCCCACTTTGCATCTTGGTTGAATGCAGGAGGGCTTAATGTACCAAAATCAATAAATTTCTCCCACGTCACACTTGCTTCATCAACAATATACATCTTAGTTATAACATCAAGAAACCCTTGTTTTACCTCTCCATCATCAATAGGAAGAATTCTATTTGGTCTTTCCATATACCACTTTGGATTAAGGGCATATGCAACCATGTGAAGGGAGGTATTGAAATTACCATGAATACATATATATTCTGAACTGACATAGTAATTTGACATGATCAAAAAAATATATTATAGCGAAGCAAATTATATATTATAACAAAGCAAATTACATGATCTATGTCACTACACAAATTTTACAGCAGATGAAATTGAAACAAAAAAGTTAAAAATCGAAGTATTCAATTTGGAAAGAACACAGATGTCAGAGAACCATCTTTGATTACAATGTTATATGAACTTATCTAAATTTAGCATTTCAAACAAGACTGTCAAGCAACAAGCACTTGCAAAAATTTAAAATCAGAAAATATATTTACCTAAACAGTGGCAACGCTTGATTGAGCTCTCCTCTCTCCTCCTCTTGCCAAGCTGCCAGTGAACACAACGTCCCTCACCCACGATGACGAACATAAACTCTGAAAGGACCAAAACACAAAGTTGAAGGAAGACTGAGAAATTCAAAGAACTCAAAATCGATGGTTTGATTGACTCTTGAGAGGAACAATGATTATATAGCAAAAAGAACGCAGAGAATCGATGATTTTTCCACCAATTGCAGAGATAGTTTTGCCACCAAGCTTGCCCCTATTTTTTCCTGGGATTTTCCATTGGTTTTTGTCTTGACGTCGAGTACTCGTGGCTTTGGAGCGTGTGGGAGCTCCGTGTTAGTTTGTGTAGCATCAAATGTGTTCTAGCCACGAAATTTGGTGGAGAGGCTAGAATACATGAGATCACCAAAACTGAGAAATCATTTCTAGAAATTCAACCTAGAAGTGTCCCAATTAGATTATTAACCGTTTTTTTTAATATTTCTTAAAGTCTAAACTTAGGGAATATGGTTAATTAATCAGTATTAATTGAGATAAGGTGAAAATAGTCTAGAAACTCACACAGATCAATCCAGAAATGATCTGAGCCATTTATTAAGATTTAATTTTGGTTGTTGGAGTTCCAACAGGAAGACATAAGAAGGGATCGATGTGGTGATGGAGAATACACCAATGCAGATACTCAGTTGCCCAGACAATTCGATTTTCTCAGTGGCAGAGATTTAGCAAAGAAGATAGAGCTAGAGGGTGAGTAGCAAGTGGTAGAGGAGGTTAGCAGCATTCCAGGAAGAAATATTCCAGTCCCGAGAAGAGGCAGTGAGAGGAAGACCGGAATCCCCAGAGGTTTCGCACAAGCACTGCGCAGAGGGTGACGCAGAAGGTTCAGCATGTGCCTAGGGAGGCAATTTCGGTGGCAGAAATTAGCTGTGGGGTGAGAAAAAATTCTCACAATAATTTTGCCAGTATTTTCCTCAGATTAGATTGCTTGTAGAGCATCTAAATTATTGTACTCATAATTCCTGCTAAAGAATAATAACAAAACCCTCATTTGCTACACCAATTTTCCCACATTGGGTTTTTCCAGGGACTTGTCCAAAAATAATTGTGTCAAAATTCTTATGTGCGTGCTAGAATTTCTCAGTTTCCAGTATTTTATTTTCCACAATATTTTTATGGTGAAAATTGTAGTTGTGATTTCATTCATTGTTTGTCGTAGCAAATAAACTGCATAATTTAATTTACTGTTAGGAGAATAATTTCCAGTTGTTGTAATAGATGAAATTTTCACATGGCATCAGAGCCAGTTTAGTAGATTGGTAGCTCAGATCTAAGAAGCAGGAATTTCGTTGTTCAGAGGGAGCAGCAGCAGATGACTGATCTGTGGCACAAAGGGTTTTGCAGCAGTTTGCAGTAGCACAATTAGTGTCGAGGGGAAGAGGAATAACACATAGTATGGCCATGGATCGATTTGATATTCAAGGAGCTTCAAAGTTGTCTTCCAAATTGGAGGATGAATTTGCTTGCTTATCAGGCTCAACTTCACAGGGTGTCTGGTATATAGACAGTGGAGCGTCAGCTCATATGACAGGGATTAGAGAATATTTCTCTAGCTACAAGGAGGAGGAGATGGACTTCCAAATTACGATGGGAAACAGAACAAAGTGTACTCCAGTAGGGAGAGGTATCATCGATTTTAAGAGGGAGTCAAGAGAAAACACTAGCGTTATAGATGTACTGCATGTGTTAGGATTGGGTATGAACCTAATTTCAATATACCAGTTATAGGATAAGGGATATGATATCCACTTTGTAGGGAAGAAAGTGTTTATTAAACACTCAATTCAGAAGAAGGTAAGACAGATTGGAGTCTGAAGCAACATATTGTAAAGGTTGCAGCTCCACTCTCCAATGGCACTAAGAGGCATTGACAATAGTAGTGGGAAGGATCTGAATGAGTTATGGCATAGGAGAATGGAACATCTACAGTTACACCATGGAGCACTCAAGATTCTCAAGGAAACAATAACAAGGGTTCTAAAACTTGGCACGGAACACGATGATGTGTGCAGAGGATGTGTACTTGGGAAGTATGCTAAGGCAACATTCCCAAGAAGTGACAGTAAAGCAAATGGCATGTTAGGACTTATACATTCAGATATTTGTGGCCCGATGTCCACTAGAGCTCTCAGTGGTGCTGAATACTTTGTCACCTTTATTGATGACCATTCCAGGAAAACCTGGATCTACTTCTTAAATACCAAAGATGAGGTATTCGATCGTTTTAAAGAGTTTAAGGCTCTCGTGGAGAATGCGATAGGGAAGAAGATCAAGGTGTTTCGCTCAGATAATGGTGGAGAATATATTGATAAAGACTTCACATATTTTTGTGCGAAGGAAGGCATCAAAAGAGAATGGACAACCTCATATAATCCACAACAGAATGGAGTAGTGGAGCGGAAAAACAAAATCATAGTTGGGGCTACAAAGACTATGTTATATGACTAGGATTTGCCTAGGTTTCTATGGGTAGAGGCATGTAACACGACATTGTATATTCAGAATAGGACTCCTTATAGAGCATTGGGGAAGAAAACGCCAAAAGGGGTCTTCACAAGGAAGAAACCAGAAGTTCGTCACTTCAAGATCTTTGGCAGCACTGCTTACTGCCATGTGCCAGATGAAAAGTGCACCAAATTGGATCAGACTGTGGAGAAGGGGTTTCTCGTTGGTATAGCAAAACCTCCAGGGCATATAGGACCTACATTCCTAACAATAGGAAGATTGTGGTGAGACAAGACGTAAATTTCATGGAAGATCGAGCTTTTAAGAGATCTCATGAGATGCCTGCAGGTGATCAGAATCAGCCAGCTGAAGCTCCATTGGTCCAGCCATAGGGGCATCCAGTAGGACCACCAGTGGGACAGTCGCAGGGATATAGTACAGTGACCAGTACTAGCAATTCCTCAGAAGCAGGGAATCCAGTGAGATCTCAGGAGACGGAGCAACAAGGCAGGATGAGGAGTTGGTAGAACCTCCCACTACTAGTGGTCGAGTCAACAAAGAGGTTTGTCAGACATTGAGAGATGCAGAGGAGTTTGTTGGAGTTCCTAGGACGAACAAAAGAGAGCACAAGAACCTTGAAAAATATCAAGCATTGGTAGCTCAAGTTGCAAAACCTTCCAGCTTTCAGGAAGCCACACAACATCAGGTGTGGGTAGATTCCATGGTAGAAAAATACAACTCTATCATGACGAATGATGTTTGGGAGGTAGTGTCAAGGCCTGAGGACAAGTCAGTTGTAGGTTCTCGATGGATCTACAAAATCAAGTATGTTGTAGATGGAAGCGTAGGGAAGTACAAGGCTAGGTTCGTGGCAAAGGGGTATGCATAGAAAGAAAGAATAGATTATGAAGAGACTTTCGCCCCAGTTGCCAAATACACCTCTATTTGGTCAGTTATATCCCTAGCAGTTCAAATGGGATGGCAGGTTCACCAGATGGACGTCAAGACAACATTCTTGAACGGGGTGATGGAGAAAGAGGTGTACATTGAACAACTAGAGGGCTTCGAGACTCATGAGAGGCACACTCATGTGTGTAGATTTAAGAAAGCAATATACGGGCTCAAGTAGGCTCCCAGGGCATGGTATGGTTGAATCGAAAACTACTTGCAGCAGATGGGATTCGTCAAGAGTGATGCAGATCCCAACCTTTACTATTTGACGGTAGAGGGTGAGCCACTCATCCTAGTATTGTATGTCGATGATCTCTTCTTAACAAGATCATAAGGGTTCATAGAGGATTGCAAGAGGAACTTGGCAACTGAGTTTGATATGAAGGATTTGAGGATGATGCATTATTTCCTAGGATTGGAAGAGTGGCAGAAGGATGGGGAGATTTTTCTTGGGCAAGGAAGATACACTACAGATATTCTGAAGAGGTTAGAATGCAAGATTGTAGACTCATGTCTATGCCCATGATCACCAACTAGAAGACGATAGATGCATCAAATGACAAGGATGTCGACCCCACCTTGTATAGACAACTTATCCGTTCTCTCATGTATCTGGTCAACACTAGGCCAGATATTTGCTTCATAGTCAATACCCTCAGTTAGTTTATGTTAGAACCGAAGAGGGTACATTGGGCTGCATTGAGGCATATTTTGAGGTATGCGCATGGCACAGCGGATTATGGGTTGAGATATACCCAAAGAGATGACGTCGGACTATGTGGGTTCACAGATGCAGATTTGGCAGGCAGTTCAGTGGACAGGAAAAGCACCTCTGGGTACTGCTTCAGTGTTGGAGCAGAAGTTAGTAGCATTGAGCTCTGCAGAAGCAAAGTATATGGCAGCAAGCACAGTTACATGCAAAGCTATATGGCTTCGAAAGTTGCTAGTAAGCTTGTTCAGGGAGAGGATGGAAGCGACCAAAGTCTACTGTGATAATCAAAGTTGCATTAAGCTCTCTGAGAATCCAGTGTTTCATGACAAGTCGAAACACATAGATATTCTATGTCATTTAATTAGAGATTGTGTATAGCGTGGGGCGGTCTAACTACAGTATGTTCCCACAGAAGAGCAGGTTGCAGACATACTCACAAAATCTCTAGGGAGAGCTAAGTTTGTCTATTTTAGAGAACAAATGAGTATGGTGGAGAACTCGTTTCAGTAGCAGGAACAAATTTTCAGTGGCAGATGTTGTAGTTGCAGCAGCAACATATGAGAGGGAGTTGCAATGCAGATGCAAAGTTGGCAGCAGCATAGCAGTGTCAGTGGCAGCACAAACGCAACGTCAAAATTGAGCAGTGGTTGGTGGGGAGCAAGGCTAGACATCAATAACGTGACATAGATGATATAGAGAAAGAGTGTTGTAGCAGGGTGTGCAACACTAGAACACATTCCTCACTAAGAGGGAGTGTTAGTTTTTGTAGCATCGGATATGTTCTAGCCACGAAATTTGGTGGAAGGGCTAGAATACATGAGATCTCTAAAACCTAGAAATCGTTTATGGAAATTCAACCTAGAAGTGTCTCAATTAGATTACTAACTGTTTTTTTAAATATTTCCTAAGTCTAAACTTAGGGAATATGGGTAATTAATCAATATTAATTGAGATGGGGTGAGAATAGTCTAGAAACTCACACGGATCGATCCAGAAATGATCTAACCCATTGATTAAGATTTAATCTTGGTCGTTGGAGTCCCAACAGGAAGACATAAGAAGGGATCGATGTGGTGATGGAGAATACACCAATGCAGATACTCAGTTTCCCAGACAGTTCGATTTTCTCAGTGGCAGAGATTCAGAAGAGAAGATAGAGCCAGATGGTGAGTAGCAGGTGGTAGAGGAGGTTAGTAGCATTCCAGGAGGAAATATTCCAATCTCGGGAAGAGGCAGTGAGAGGAAGGATGAAGTCCCCAGATGTTCTGCGCAAGCACTGCGCAAAGGGTGACGCAGAAGGTTCAACGTGTGGCTAGGGAGGCAATTTTGGTGGCAAAATTTAGCTGTGGGGTGAGAGAAAATTCTCACAATAATTTTGCCAATATTTTCCTCAGTTAGATTGCTTGTAGAGCATCTAAACTATTGTACTCAGAATTGCTGCTAAATAATAATAATAAAACCCTCATCTGCTGCACCGGTTTTGTAGAACCCTAATGGTCCAATTTAAGCAGAGAATTATTACAAAATGTAAAGCCCTAAATCTAACCATTGCATACATCAATTTACCGTAGAGCCCTAAATTTAATCATTTATATAGCACTGAAGCCCTAAACTTTAAGAAGCATCCAAACATTCTTAATTTCAGCAAAACATCAGCAAGTACTTACCTGTGATTTCGTTTAGGGTTGTTCCTGAACTTGATGAAATTGAAATTTTGTCTGATGGTGTTTCCGGCAGTTGTTGTTCCCGCTTCTGTTACCAAAATGATCAAAACCTCCCAGCCAAACTGGGCACAATCTCGGTACCCAGCTCCAAAGTACTTCACAATTGAAGTACTTTGCCCCCGTGCCCAAAAACCGAAGAACAATTAAGGCTTCAGTCTCCTTTGTTTGTGGCTCTTTGTTGTAATTTTCCTCCTTCCTACAAGGTCCTCCCCCCTTCTCCCAGTCGTATCCCTTTCCTTTTATGTTTCTCCAAATCACTGTCTTTCTCCTCTTTTCCATCTCTGTGTCTTTGTCCTGGTTGCATGGAGCTCTGCATGCTTATTGTTGACCTCTACTGGTCAACTACCCATGCAGTGCACCCCATTTTTCTTGACAGAAAGGAGCAGCACCTGATCAGCATGTCCGTGTCGTCCTGCCATCATCAGCAACTTGATCATTTTGATTGTAAACCCAGTCAGCATGTATGAATTGTAAATAATCTAAGCAGATCAGAGTCATGTGTGTAAAATTGCCTAGGCGGACCTAACTTTCTATGATAATCTATGTCCCGGAAGGTTTTTCCTCTCACCGATCCATGGATCGGCAGAGTTTTCCTTCAAACCTGACCCCAAAGCCGGGATGCATTTTGTCATTAGAACTTTAGGAGAATCCTAGTGTGTTGATCTGCTAGATTATCGTTGTGTCGCAGAGCTGGGTGATTTGTGAGGGTCTGTATTAAAGGGGTTTTCCCCCTTAAGATGTAAATTTGTAAAAGTCATCATGAAATGTGTCTTGAGGGTCGAAAAATGTTTTGAATCCCCTCATGAGTCCTAAGTCCTAGGTCCTAGGTGATGTTTCCGTAGGCTTAGTTCAGTGATCCATTTTAAAATGAATTAAAAAATTAAAAAATGAATAAAAATAATAAAATAATAAAATAAATAAAAATTTAAAAATTTAATAAAAAAAATAATAAAAAATTTTAAAAATTTAAAAATTTAAAAAATAATAATAAAAAATTAAGTGAATAAATCGACGGATGAGATCAAGAGATGTCTTGATCCTCATCAACGGTCGAGATCATTTCTACGTGGATCACTCGAACTAGCCGTTGGGATCATTTCCTTTAAATAGGGTGCTAGGGGTCATTTCAGATCATTGGATCTGTGAGTCAGATACTGAAGAAGCTCTCTTGTAAATCTGTTTCTGGTTAATAAAAGAAGACTTTGGGGTCCATATCTTGCTGGTGTTACTCTCTTAAAATGCTGTGAGATTGTTTCATTTTCTGCATATGTTATTTTCAGCCGTTAATAATAGCTTTTTTGTAGAGTATTGTGAGCACAGGTATCTTGTTCACTTGCTGGGGTTTGGGTGCTGTTAGGGTTTCTGAAGTAATGGCAGGTATCTCCATTACTTCCTGAGATCTAACAGCATTTTTTCCCTCTTTATTGACAGTTGTTTTGAGCTGTGCAGAAAACATCATTGAAGGAAATTTTGTGGGCGTTCGGGGAAGTTCTCGGCTGAACCAGCCAACTCCCGCAAGCATTTTTTGCTGAGCCCAGTTGGATTTGATCCTGGGTCTATCATTCGGTTTATTTTTCTAAGTTTGCATGAGAGATTTTCTGAAGTTCTTCACAGTGACGATCTGAAATTTATGTTCTTTAAAATGTTTTCCGTGCTTACTGCTAAATCTGGCTGTGAAGGGGCCAAATCTGTACATTAATCAGCTGTCTTAGGGTTTCAATTTTTCTGATCTAGGGTTTTCAGTTTTGTTTTGAGGCTTATATCATTTCTTTGGTGATTTTGTCCATTGCAGGTACAGGGTTATCTTTTCGGTAGCAAGGGTTTTGTAACTTTCAAGTGGCCTGCAATCTTTCTTCTGTTCTGTCCACAGTCGGAAGCTGGAAAACACAGTCAACACTCAGGATTAACACCTCAAAAAACGTTGTTGGCCTTGCGTTGAATGATTTGTTACTCCAGGATTTTGAATCAAGTTTCAATCTTGTGTATTGTGGCAACGAAAATTTGCTGAGAGCTTTCCAACGGTGATCCGTCGATTTATGATTATCTCCGCCGTCAGCCTGCGCATACACAATGCTCTAAAAAGATTATAATCTGCCATCCCCCGTCTGCTTGTCTCCAAACAACTCACGGGTTTGCATCAGGGGATTTCTGGATGTACACTTTTCTCATTACCGTCAGTTCCCTGGAGGCTGCACACTTCAGATTGCTTAAAAGATTCACGTGGAAAGTGACTGCTGCAGCAAATGCCTAGCATAACTGATGAAAACGTCAGATAAGAGCTCCGCTCAGATCTCAAAATTTGCGTGGCCTGGTCGTGGAGCTCCTGGGTATATTTCTTCAAGCGCTTGCGTGGTCACGTTTCTCAAACAGGTAGCAATTTGCATTTCGTTTTCGACGTATGCGGAGGTATTGTTCTTTAACGCATTTTTCTTTAACCATAATCGAACCGTATATTTGTTATCTGGAATGGTCAAGCCGCAGTTACGTTTTAGATTAGGGTTTACGCAGTTAGATTAGTCTCGTTTTCTTTTTTTAGATTCTGATCGTATCCTTTTAAAGAGTTTTACTTTGTTTCCTTTTAACTTAGCATTAATTCATGTAAATAAAATAGGCTAGCGTAGATTTTCACTCTGTTTTATTTTAGTTACGCCTTTTCTTATTTTAGATTTTAATTCTTTTTTTAAATCGTTTCATTTTGTTAGATTTAGATTTAAATTAAATTTATAGTTTTGTTTTTTTATGGATTTTAATTTTAGGTTTTATATTTAACTTTAATTAGATTTTAGAATTTTGTTTTATTTCGGTTTTATGATAAAAATATATAAAAAAAAAAAAAAAAAAAATTTATTTATAAAACTTTTAGGCTTAGTTTAATTTTTATAGTTAAGTTTTTAGATTAAATTTAATTTTAGATTTTTTCTTTTTTTTAGGCTTTGTTTAAAGTTTATAAATAAGTTTCATAAAAAAGGGGGTTTCATTTTAATTTAGAATTTTTCATAGGTGGTTTAAATTTCATTTTTCTTTTTAGGGTTTTAATTTGTTTTAGTTTAATTTTCAATTAATCTTTAAAATAAAAAAATAAAAAATAAAAATTTGAAAAGTATAAAAATATTTTTTCGTCAGATCCAGTCATTTTTGAGATTTGTCATATCTTTCATGCTGAGATCTAAATTTTCGAGTCGAGATGCGAAATTGATATCTGGTTAATGGTTTATGATTCGTGGTGGTTTAAAGCATTTATTTTTTCGAAATTTTCAGTTGACGGATATCGTTTTGGTTATTCTTAAAGCATTGTGTTTTAGCTGATGCCTTTGATGACAAATGATTGCTGTTCACGGTTTATTTTTCTATCATCTAACAAGTAATCGTTTCAATAACAATCTCTTAAGGCACTGGTCTGCTAAATTAATCAAATCAATCGAGTGCTTTTTACATCGTATCTCGTGTCTCCCAACCAACTGGTCGACAGTTGGTCACATCATCTCACAGGGTCTACCCCCCTTAGCCGCGGGAGACAGGCTTAAACGGAGGGATCGGGGATCAGAGTGACAGCCCCCGGTCTGAGCGTTGTCGTGTCAATCCGCGCGACAACACTTATAGATTTGATTGAACCTTTATGGTAGATTCGATTGAATAGATTTACTCTTTTTTTAGAATAGGCTATGTAGTTTTTTTGTATTTAATATTAACTTTATTTAAATATTTAATTAATTTAATTTACTTTATAATTTTAATTAAATTATATTATAATTTATTTATCTAAACAAATATAGTTTGTAACTTAAATTATATTTTCTTTTGATTAAGGATTTATCATATATGTGTATATAGGGGTGGTATACATATCAAGTACCCAACTTGATATATTCATTATATTTCGATAAGTTAGAAATTTACTTCAATGATTGATTTATTAACTTAAGCTTAGATATTTTCCAATATTAGTCGGTATGCATACTATTGCAATACATGCGGGTCATGCATATGTAGCTATCATATGGGTGGCCCGTATGCATGCTAATATTCACATTTTATTTGTAATTGTAGGTGGGTCATTACATACACCCCTTCTTCCAAAAACTTCGTTCCAAAGTTAGGCTTTATCAGTAATTATTTAGTGATTAGTATAATCACTTAAGAAATGTGTTTCAAATTGAATTTTTTTGTTTAACATGAGGGAACTTTAAAATTTGTGTTTTGAATATTTAAAATTTTATAACTGTAATAGTCATGTCTTATCTATGTTAGGTTCCTAAGGTATTCTAGAATCATCTTATCTTTCCTAATCTCTTCCGCTCCCATCCTATCCATCCTCCACTTGAGTATCCATGGAGTCAACTATACTGACCTAACCATTCATAGACCCTAAAGATGATAACGTCGACTACATCGACCTGATTCCTCAGTAGGCATTTGACAGTCATCATCACACGTTTAGGGGAGCGTGACTCACACAGTCCTCCCATGACTCCAAGTTTTGGACGATAACTTTGGGCAACACTTCCACCCGTCTCAGTAGGACCAGGGTCAACATCTTATCATGTAATCTTATTGAACCTTAATTGTTCCTGGAGCTTTTTTCATCACGTGATCATTTTGGTAACAATGTTATATGCAACGTAAACACTTGTCCATACATTATAACATATGCATCAGTATGAGCCCCAAGGGTTAGCTCAACTGGTCAAATAAGTGCCTCATCGTTCGGGAGGTCACAGGGTCAATTTTCCCGAAGTAGGGTTAGGCCTAGCTATTGGCCGTGAGGCTTGATACCCTTGATCAAGCTCAGATATTTTTGTGGATGTAACGGCCACCCAATGACTGCGAGTGTCCGTGAACCACCAGGGGAGAAATAAACCAAAAAAAAACCATATGCATCAATATATTCAAAATAAATTGTATTTAACTAACATTTTCTGTGTACTTCACATATATTGTTATTTACAATATTGATCTTTGTGTTCACATAACATACTAGGCCATATTCAGCCCTTATATTTGTAAGCTAGCTTTCATATTACATGCAGTGATTCTTTTATTTCTATCTCATCAATTATGTCAATATACATAAATTAAATAAAATTATAGATATCTTTATCCATAACATAATTCATGATTTAGATTTCATAGCAAGATTGATCAAATACTAAATTTCAGATTGGTATCCATATTTCAACAATGTTAATTGAATAACATATTTCTCATTGGTATCCACGTACCAATAGAGTTAAGCAAATAACATATATTATGTACCGACATAATAAAATTTCATTTTTACATGTGATAATCCAAAATAGTAGTCTTAAGTATCCAACTCAAAATAAAGTAAATATATACAAAATAAGGTTTTAAGTTCCTCAAAGTCAACACAAGTTGGGGTATTTCTGATATATGATCTGTGTATCTTCCCAGGTAGTCGATCAAGGGCTATACTTGTTCCACTAGACCTTAACGTGGTCTACCAAGCAGTTCTTGAGTTGTCAAACCCTACGTTCGAGTATACGTAATGGTTCGACCGAAATGGTTCCCTCGTCCGATACCTGCAGTTCCTTCCATTGAAGGTTATAACATTTGTCAGCCATGTAATGTCTTAATACAGATACATGAAATACATTATGAACTTTATGCAAGTGGGGTGGCAGTGCAAGACAATAAGGGACGGGTCCAACTTTTTCCAGAACATTGAATGGCTTAATAAATCGGCGTGATAACTTTGTTCCTTTTCCAAACCGGATAGTGCTTTTGTTTGGTCTGATGTAGACGAAAACCTGATCTCCTACTTCATAATTCCTATCTGTCCTATGAGCATCAACATAGCTCTTTTGTCTATCTTGTGCCTCTTTCAATCGTTGCCTAATTTGTTTTACCTGTTCCTCCATCTCTTGAATTAATTTTGGCCCCACTATCACCTGATCCTCTAACCTGTCCCAACTTAACGATGTCCTGCAAGGTCTACTGTATAATGCTTCAAATGGAGGCATCTCGATTGAACTGTGGTAATTGTTATTGTATGCAAATTCAACTAAGGGTAAGTATCTTCAAGCAAGGGTATCTTCTAATACTTGGTTCACCCTTTCTGTTTGTCCATCAGTCTTAGGATGATAAGTTGTACTTAAATTTAGTTGAGTTCCTAAGGCTGACTACATACAAGTCCAAAATCTTGAAGTAAATCGTGAATCTCTATCTGATATGATCTTCTTAGGTACTCCATGAAATCTAATAATTTCATTTATGAATACCCAAGCTATGTCAACAACTTCGTAAGTATCTCTTACGGGAATGAAATGGGTGTTTTTCATTAATTTATCCACCACAACCAGAATGGCATTGTGCCTTTGTGGAGTAAGAGGTAGCCCAACAATAAAATCCATGGAAATTATCTCCCATTTGGTCATAGGAATGTCGTGAGGTTGTAGGAGACCTGCTGGATGACAATGGTCAGCCTTCACTTGCTGACATTCGAGACATTTTGCAACAAATTGGACAATATCGCATTTCATGCCTGCCCAAAAGAAGAGTTTCTTTGTATTAGTAAACATTTTCTTTACACCAGGATGTGCACAATACAATTCTCTATGGGCTTCCCTAAGGATGTCTCTCGGAGATCTCCATTATCAGGAATGTACATCCTTCCATGGAATCGCAAAATTCCATCATCTTCTAGTTCATATCCATAAAACTTAGGTTCTTTTTTATTTTTACTATCGAGCCCGGATCTTACCTTTAAATACCATATGTCTCTCAAGAGATGTTCTAGTACTTGTTTCCTCAATTCTACTTTGATAGGTATGAGGGAAAATATTCGTGGCCTTCTACTTAAAGCGACTGCTACCACATTCTCTTTTCCTTTAATGTATGAAATTTCAAAGTCATACTCACTTAGGAATTCATTCCATCGTTTTTGCCTGGCATTCAAGTCTCTTTGAGTAAACAAATATTGTAGACTTTGATGGTCGCCTTTGAGAATAAAGCTTCTCCCTGCTAGAAAGAGTCTCCATATCTTTAAAGCTAGCACTACAGCAGCTAACTCTAAATCACGCGTGGCGTAGAGTTCTTCATGAGGTTTTAATTTTCTTGAGGCATATGCTATAACACCTCTATATTGCATTAATACTGCACCTAATCCTTGCTTGGATGTATCAATAAATACAATAAAATCTTTGTCCATATTAGGAACTTGCAAGATTGGTGCACTAGTCAACAATCTTTTAAGTTCAAAGAATGCTCTGTGACATTCCTCAGTCCATTCATACCTAACTCCTTTACGCTGGAGGGTTGTGATAGGTTTTGCAATTTTGGAGAATCCTGCTACAAACCTTTGATAGTAGCCAGCTAAATGTTAGTTTTTGATAGCATCAGATGTGCTCTAACCATGGAAATTGGTGGAGAGGCTAAGGCACATGAGTTCTAAAGAACCCTGAAACCGTTTAGTGAAATTCCACTTGAATTGTATTTTATTAAAATAATTAATATTTTTAATGGGTTCCTAAGTCTAAACTTAGGAAAATTAAAGTATTAATGGGTATTAATCAAAATATGGGTGAGAATGTTTTAGAAAGCGGATCAAGTCAAGTTTTTAATCTTAGCCGTTGATTAGACACTTAATCTCGGTCGTTGAAGTCTCAACGAGAAAATTATAAGAAGGAAGCTTGGGGTTCATTCAGAAACACACCGAGAGAACAAATTGATCTAGAATTCAAAATTTTTGGGCCTAGGAAGCTGAGAAATTCGAGCTAAGTGATCATTCTGCAACAGAGGAGCAGGGATAGTTCGGGAATACTGGGCAGAGGGGTGGAGAGCCACTAGTGGAGGCAACACAACACCTAGAGGGACTGACGCTAGGCCAGTCTGGGCCCACGCAGGCTTGACGCGGAGCCAGAAGGGCCAACGCAAAAGTGAGGCTGCCCTCACACAGAAATTTGGAACTACCGGGGAGCTATCAGAAAAGCCGGGAGAGGTTGAGGCAGAAGAAACAGCGCAGGGCTGACGCAGGGCCAGTGCAGAGATGACCAAGGTTAGCCAGTTTTGTTGCCGAATCAGCCGAAAACTGCCGAGTGAAGTGAGGTAATCACACTCAGTTTTCCGCCATTCTATTTTTCTCTGTAACTAGATTGTCGGGAGGGCATCCAACATTGTATTCAGAACTATTGCTTAATAATATAAAACCCTCAAAGCTGCTGCACCGATTTTCCCGCATTGGGTTTTTCCGGGGACTTTTTTGTCCAAAAATAACGGTGTCCTATGTATATTGTTCTTTACTCAGTTTCTTGTTTCATGTAATCAAATTAAATTGGTGTAGGCTGCAAAAGTAATTTACTTCAATATTTTTCAGAAAATAACTTGATAATGTATATTAAAATCAAGTAGAAGTAAATTCAGTTTTGTTGTAGTAGGGGTTCCTTGAGTGTAGCAATTTTCACACTAAACCCATAAAGCTTCGTACTTCATGCGCATTATTCGGTATCAGCCATTCCATGATTGCCTTTACCTTCTCAGAATCTACTGAGATCCCTTCACCAGATATAATATGACCTAAGTAATGAATCTTCTTCTAAAAGAAAGAACACTTAGATAACTTTCCATATAACTGGTGTTCTCTGAGGCAAGATAATACTATCCGCAAATGTTTTTCATACTCTTTCTCATTTTTGGAGTAGATGAGAATATCATCTAAGAAGACTTGTACAAATTGATTGAGATATTTGCTGGAAACATTGTTCATAAAGTTCATGAATACTATTGGTGCATTGGTCAACCCAAATGGTACCAAAGTGAACTCATAATGCCCGAAATGTGTTCGGAATGCAGTCTTAGAGATATCGCTTTCCTTAATCCTTAGTTGACGATAACCTGATCGTTGATCGATTTTTGAAAAGACCGAAGCTCCTTTCATTTGATCAAGGAGGTCATTGATTCGAGGCATTGGATACGTATTCTTTATTGTGGCTCGATTTAAGTCTCGATAGTCTCAGAATATGCCTCGTTGTTGCCCAATGTACCCTCTTCGGCTCTACCATGAACTGACTAAGGGTATTGACTGTGAAGCAAATATCTGGTCTAGTGTTGACCAAATACATGAGAGACCCAATAAGTTGTCTATACAAGGTGGGGTCGACATCCTTGTCATCTGATGCATCTATCTTCTTCCAGTTGGTGATCATGGGCGTGGACATGGGTCTGCAATCCTACATTTTGAACCTCTTCAGAATATCTGTAGTGTATCTTCCTTGCCCAAGGAATATCTCCCCATCCTTCTGCCACACTTCCAATCCTAGGAAATAGTGCATCAACCCCAAATCCTTCATGTCAAACTTTGCTGTCAGGTTCCTCTTGCAATCCTCTATGAGCCCTAACGATCGTGTCATAAAGAGATCATCCACATACAAAACTAAAACAAGTGGCTCGCCCTCTACCATCAAATAGTAAAGGTCGTCACTCTTGACGAATCCCATCTGCTGCAAATATTTGTCAATTCTACCATACCATGCCCTAAGAGCCTGCTTGAGCCCATATAGAACTTTCTTGAATTTGCACACGTGTGTGCCTCTCATGAGTCTCAAATCCCTATGGCTATTCTATGCAGTGATGCGAAAATTGCGATTTCATCGTATTATTGCAATTTTTAAAAAACAATGATATAATCACCCGATTTTTACACGTATTTTTTTCATAATTTAAAAAAATCGTGATAATTTCATTTTTATCGCAATTCAATATTGTTTTTATCGTCGGGTTGGCGGACAGCAGGTCACAGACACCAAAAAAATGAAAAAAAAAAATCATTTCTACAGACAGCGACAGTGGTGGATTGGAAGTGACCTAGGAGAAAAACCTTGGTCGATTTGGGTGCTGATTGGAGGAGAAAACAACTCAACCCTAGTGGATTGAGAGTTGAAGAGGAGAGGATCAATTTTCTCCGACAAACCGGTATGGGCACCAAATTTATGTGTTTTTTTTTTGTTTTTTTTTTTTGGTTGGGTTTAGATAACCCATTGGTTTATCAAATATTTTTGAGTTGATTTGATGGTGTTTTTGTTTGTTAAATTGTCAAAAATTCAATGTGTTTTGTCATGTTACTCATGTATGTAATTTTTTTTAATTTTTGTAACTTGCAATCCTTATTTTGCCATAGGTTCACCATTCAACTTCAAAGTTCAAAGTTCAAACTTCATCTTACAAATTTAAAACTCAAGAGTCAAGAGTTCAACCAAGTTACAAACATGCCAAGGAAATTGGACCCTCTGTGGGAATTTGGTGAACCTGATGGAGGGTTTGATAGAATAAACTTGAGTTGCAAGTTGTGTGGGCATCATATGTCAGGGGGGTTTATAGATTGAAGTATCACCTTGCACAAATCCCTGGATTTGATGTAGGGCCTTGCTCAAATACAAATCCGGAAATCATCTGAAGAGCCATGAGATCATTGGAAAATTTAGAGCACGATAGAGAGGCCAAAGCATAAATGAAGAAGCAACTAGCAAAGAGGGTGTTAAGCTCAGGTGAACAAGAAAGTGGAACTGGTTCTACTTCAGCATCAATATCTACAACAAACTCGGTAGCTCCCTCATTACTTTTTGTTCCTAGAACCACGTCTGGTTCACAACCATCTATCACCTCAATGCTTAAAAAAACTGAGAAAGAACAAGCTGACAAGTTGTTCGCCAAATTTTTCCTTTGGAGTGATATTCCTTTTAGCATTGCAAGGAATAATCCATTTTTCTAGCCTGTTGTTGATGCTATTGCAACTGTTGGCCCAGGATACAAAATCTCTTCTTATGATGACTTTAGAGGTCGGATTCTTCAAAATGAAAAGGTTGACTGCACCAAAAGATTGGAGGAGTTTAGGGCATCATGGATACAAACAAGATGCACTGTGATGTCAAATGGTTGGACCGACTAAAAGGGGAGAACACTTATAAACTTCTTGGTTAGTTGTCCCAAGGGGACAATGTTTATGAAATCTAATGATACATTTTCACATATCAAAGATGCAAAAACTTTATGTGATTTGCTGAATGTGTTTATTTTGGAGGTGGGTGCAGAACATGTTGTCCAAGTCATAACGGACAATGCTGCAAATTATGTCACTGCTGGCAGGATGCTTACGGAGAGGCATCCTACTTTATTTTGGACACCTTGTGTTGCACATTGTATTGATTTGATGTTCGAGGACATAGGGAAAATTTCCTTTGTCAAAGATATTGTTGAGTCATCAAAAAGCAATACAAAATTTATATATAATATACATATGTGCTTCGCTTGATGAGTCAATTCACCAACAACAAAGAGTTGGTGCACCCTGCCATTACACGGTTTGCCACCAATTTCATATCTCTTCAATCCCTCTTGAATTCTATGTGGGATGTGAAGAGAATGTTTCTTTCAGAGGAGTGGCGTGCTCTAACAATGAGCTACAAACCAGAGGGAGAAGCCATATGCAGATTAGTTTCATATCAGGAAGACTTCTAGGCGGGAGTGTAGGAGGTGTCTACAGTTACTGAACCTTTGGTAAAGGATCTTCGATTAGTTGATGGTGAGAAGCCCACAATGGGCTATTTGTATGAGGCCATGGACAGGGCGAAAGAATCCATTCGGGCCTACTATGATGATAAGGGAGATGAGGGGTTTCAGAGACAACTCCTCCTATGGGAAGTGATTGATGAACGATGGAACAACACACTCCATCGTCCCATTCATGCTGCAGGGATCTACCTGAACCCCGCATTTTCTTACCCATGTGGGTTCATATTTGATGTTGAAATCATGGATGGATTCTTAACATGTGTTCAAAGGATGGTGCGATCTCCAATAGAATGTACAGAAATCTCCAAAAAGATTGAGAAATACAGGATGGCAGGTGGCACATTTGGCTTTGCCATGGCTGTGACTGATAGGACGACTAAAATGCTAGATATTTTTTAGTTTGTTTCAAATTTCATTGACTCTTCAAGTTCATAACTTCATACTTTGCTTCAACTTTCAAATTTCATTTTTTTCTTATGTTTATTTAAAATTTTATTTGTAATTTTGTTCTAGATGCATGGTGGAGAATGTATGGTGCCAAGGTACCCCTTCTGCAAAAACTTGCCATTCGAATCCTCAACCAAACATGTAGCTCCTCAAGATGCAAGCACAACTGGAGTGTATTTGAAAAAATGCACAATAAGAAGCGCAACAGGTTAAACTTAAAACTTAAAATATTGCAAATTTCCAAATAATTTTTTGAATTCATTAAACAATATTTTTTTTATATAATTATTATTTCATGATCTTTTTACAGGTTGGAGTCCCAGCGACTTAATGACATGGTCTACGTCTACTACAATCTTCGATTGTGGGTGAGGCAACTTGAGAGCATACATGATATGGAGGCCATCTCATTGGATGGGATTGACACGACTGCTGCATGGAGGGTTGAGACCGAGAGGCCTCTCATGGAGTCTGTCGATGATTGGTTAGAGCAGGAGGTAGTGGAGGGGGAAGAGGAGCAACAGGAGGAGGAGGTGACACCACCTACCCGGGCTACCCCTGCCACCAGTAGAGGACGTGGTCTACCTCCTATAGCTCCTAGTTCTTCAGCTTCTAGAGCACAGCAGAGTCCACTACCAACTCCACCGGCATCTACATCTAGAGGGAAAGGGAAAGCTATTACATTTTCTCGTAAAAGGGGCAGAGGAAATCAGTAATATTAGACTTTAGTTACTTGATTCATTTCATTGTATATGACATTATGACTCATGATATGAGATACATTATTATATTTTTTGTTGATATTTTGAGACTGAGTTGGGACTCGGGAGTCAGGACTTACTATTCAAGACATGATTCACTGTTATGTGTGATGTAGCACTAGAAATGATATTACACATCTTATATATTAGTTCTTTTATCATATTTATGTGTCAATGTATTTATTTTATGTTGTAGATGCTTTAGATATTAAAAAAATTGAAAAAAATGAATATTTTTGTATTTTATGATTTTTTCCCGATTTTTTCCCCTCGCCAATAATATCTCGATAACGATAAGTGCAACATTGATTCTATGTACACTTCCTCCTCTATCACCTCGTTCAAGAAGGTTGTCTTGACGTCCATCTCGTGAATCTGCCATCCCATCTGAGCTGCTAGAGATATAACTTACCGGATAGAAATGTATCTGGCAACTAGGGCAAAGGTCTCCCCATAATCTATCCCTTCTTTTTGTGCATACCCCTTTGCCACGAACCTAGCCTTGTACTTTTCCACACTATTGTTTGTCGCATATTTGATCTTATAGATCTATCTCGAACCTACCACTGATCTGTCTTTCAGCCTTGGCACTACCTCCCAAACATCATTCGCCATGATAGAGCTATATTCTTCTACCATGGCATCTACCCACACCTGATGTTGTGTGGCCTCCTGAAAGCTGAAAGGTTTTGCGACCTAAGCCATCAATGCTTGGTACCTGTCAAATTGTTTGCGTTGTCTCTTGCTCGTCCTAGGAGTTCCAATAAACTCCTCTACATCTCTTAATGTCTAACGAACCTCTCTGCTAGCTCGACCACTAGTCGTGGGAGGTTTTGCCATCTCTTCCTCATCCTGTCTATGTTGCTCCATCTGCTGAGAACTCCCGGGAAGTTTCGCACTTGAGGAAATACTAGTGCTAGTCACAACACTTGACCCTTGCGACTGTCCTCCTGCCTGTCCCACTAGCTGCCCCTGCTGCTGGACTAAAGGAGCTTTTGCAGACTGATTCTGATCATCCGCAAGCATCTCATGATATCTCTTGAAAGCTCGGTCCTCCATGAACTTCACGTCTGGCCTTACTACTATCTTCTGACTACTAAGAATGTAGATTTTGAATGTCTTTGAGGCTTCATTGTACCCAACGAAGAACCCCTTCTCTGTAGTTTGATCTAGTTTAGTCTGTTTATCATTTGGCACATGGAAATAAGCAATTCTACCAAAAATTCTGAAGTGGCTAACTTCTGGCTTCTTCCCTGTGAAGACTCCTTTTGGCATTTTCTTCCCCAATGCTCTATGAGGAGTCCTATTCTGAATATACACTGTTGTGTTACATGCTTCTACCCATAGAAATATGGGTAGATCTTGGTCATATAACATGGCCTTTGCTGCCCCAACAATGGTTCTATTTTTCCACTCCGCCACACCATTCTGTTGAGGATTATAAGGAGTTTTCCATTCTCTCTTGATGCCTTCCTTCACACAGTAATCTGTGAAGTCTTTATCAATATATTCTCCGCCATTATCTAAGTAAAGCACCTTCATCTTCTTCCTTGTCGCATTCTCCACTAGAGCTTTAAACTCTTTGAAACGATCGAAGACCTTATCCTTGGTCTTCAAGAAGTAGATTCGGGTTTTCCTAGAATGATCATCAATAAACGTGACAAAATATTTGGCGCTACTGAGAGCTCTAGTGGACATTAGGCCGCAAATATCTGAGTGTATAAGTCCTAACACGCCATCAACTCTATTGTCACTTCTTGGAAACGTTGTCTTCGCAGACTTCCCAAGCACACATCCTCTGCACACACCATCGTGCTCGGTGCCAAGTTCTGGAACCCCTGTTACTGTTTCTTTGAGCATCCTAAGTGTTCCCTGGTGTAGATGTCCCATTCTCCTGTGCCATAACTCACTCGGCTCCTTCACACTACTGCTGTCACTGCCTCTTAGTGCCATTGGATAATCAATTGTAACCAGTACAATTTGTTACTTCGAACTCCAATCTATCTTACCTTTTTCCAGCTCGGGTGTTTGACTTACAATTTCTTCCCTACGAAGTGAATATCATACCCCTTATCATATAACTAGGATACTAAAATTGGGTTGATACCCAACCCTGGAACATGCAATACATCTATAGCGTTGGTGCTTGCTCTTGACTCCCCCTGAAAATCTATGGTACCTCCCCGCTGGAGTACATTTCATTCTATTTCCCACAATAATCTAGAAGTCCATCGGCTCCTCTTTGTAGCTAGAGAAATATTCTCTAACCCCTGTCATGTGCGTTGATGCTCCACTATCTATATACCAGACCCCTTGTGAGGTTGATCCTGCTAAGCAAGAAAATTCGTCCTCCAATCTAGAAGACAAATAAGAAGTCTCCTTAATGTTTCTTCTGTCCATGGCTATAGTGCGTTATTCCTCTTTTCCACCCTAACACTGGCTCTGCTCTAGTGAATTGCTGCAACAACCCTTTGCATCCAGCTAGAGATTTGCTCAAGAAAATTTGAGCTGCTCCCTCTACCCTTGGAATCACTTATTCAGGAAAAATCATATTTTTCTGCTTCTCTCTCAGAAAAACGATCTTCCTCAAGTAATTCGGCCTTCTGACAAAGTGACTGCGCTGCTCCTTGAGAATTTTGACCTGCTGCCCACATTGCGCTGTGAAATTCCTTCTTTTCTCTTATGAGTTCTCTAGTTAATCAATGAAGCTCTTATACCATGTGAAATTTTATCTATTGCAACTACTAGAAATTATTCTTGTTGGACACCTAATCCACCAAGGGTTAAGGTGTGGGAGTTGAACGGCCAAAGGAGTCCAAGAGACGTTGGAAGATGAATCCAACAGTCACAAGAATGTATTATAAATATACATCTATGTTAATAGTAAAGGCAATTAACTATTCTATCAATGATGTCTCTTTAGATTCCATGTGCATCTAACCAAGTATCGGAGCCAGCTCCCAAAATTAATTTTTTGCATTGTAACTCATGTTTAGTTTTCTGCCATATTTTGTCCCAAATTTAGATTTTTGTTTCTCATCAACTCCTATGACATCGGTACTTTACTTGAGTTGTCTCCTTGATTTGATCAAAATCTATGTTTTTGTTGTACACAGTTTCCTATCTGCATACTTCAGTTTCATATTGCTGCATTGTTGGGTATTCATCTCTGTGTGTGGAAGTGTGGTGTGGCTGGTACAGTGAAGATCAAGCGGTGATATGGTGCATTGAAGCCAGAGTGGTGAGCTGGTGCGTCTGTCAGGAGTGTTGTGACTGTGGCGCGAATGGTATGTCGATTTTTCAATAACTGTGTATACATTCTAATCAGTGTTTTATAACTCAGAATTTAATGAGATCGACCACCGGTTGGCGTGATTGTATTACGTTGAGATAGTTATAACACTGGTGTCTGCGCATTAAATATTCGTGGAAGGTGGTTGATCCCTGTGACTGTGTTTCACACCTCCCACTTACCGGTTATACCATCCTCACATAGTTATATAACTCTGCCTTTCACTTGGTTGTATTACTCCCTTCGGTTATAAACCTCACATCACTGTCTATTGCGTTGACTGTAATACTGTGTTTGGTATCCGTTGTCCATTACTGCGGAGGTATACCCCCCTCTACATACTCGGTCCATCGTTCCCAACATAACTGTTACGAATTAGTTACAAACGGTTCCAACAGTTCAAAGAAATTATACATATATACTCGGATTAAGTACTGAATATAAAAAGGGTAACCCTGACCCGAGAAGTGGAGCACAGCACCAAAAATCTGGCAGCGTTGAGAACAATCTTGCTAGCAACACCTACGCGCCTCAAGCACAAGCCTGCTGCCCTAGGAATCACTTGAGCTAAGAAAAATCGAAGAGCACCTGTATATGAGCAAGTGTGAAAACTAGGAAAAGCTACTGTTGGTACCATTCCATGACCTTCTTTTTCTCCTTGAAACACATCATTTGTCCACCTTTTTCCTCCATAAATCCCTTATATTCCTTGAAATTGATTAATTAATAGCATTATAGTTGTTAGTTTGCATAAAAGTTAATTTATGAGTTTTTACGTTAGAAATTAGGAATTTTTAATAAAAAGGTTACAGGAAGTTACAACATCCTATAAATGGTTCATCATCTGACATGTGGCATGACAGGCAAGCCAAAACAAGGGATAGGAACGAAAACTAGAATGTACAAGCATGGAGAAACATCGATCCTACAGCAAATCAAACACTCCTAGTTATGCGGTCAACGCTGGTCAAAGCCCCAGCCTTTTGGTGACAAAGGCAGCAACAGCCATAGGTTTCCCAAACCGATTTCGTTTTGTTTCTTTTTGGAAATCGGTTTAGAATGGAAATGACCCAAAAATCATTCCATGGTAAAAGCGGAAACAGCTGCATAGTGAATGTACATTCAATCCATATGAATGTCGTGTATTAGTTGTTTTTAAAAACACGGATATAGTTACAATTACATGGTTGGTGATCTCTGTATATCGTTTTGAGAACAAAGCTTTTGTATGATCTTCAAAACTTAATACCAGAACTCAATTACAGTCACGGTTTTATTATAACATTGTTCATGCGTTAATACCTTAGTTGCTTGAGCGTATTCCAGTGTACCATTGAAACGCGGACGGGCCATGCGTGGACTGGTATACTGTCATTTCCATTTCATTAGCAGTTTTTGAATATTGAATAGCATGCATAGTGATTAGAGTTATGCTTATAATTTTGTTGATTTAATTAGCAATCTTTACGAATGATGTTTATAGTGATAGCTTAAAGAATTTATCGTTAAGATCATTGAACCATATCTTGTAAGAGATTTGATCCATCGTTATATTTTTAAAGCATCCTCATAGACTCTGTTTACATGCATTTAAATTTGTAGTATGCTTTTGATCTTTTATGAATGCTGAGTGTTAACTAGACAGAGCTTTTGTGCACAGCATCCTTGTAAGGGGATTAAAATCTCAGTCTAGCAATACACAGTGTCTTTAGGACAGTTAGATGAGTTGAGTGACCTGAGTGTCAAGGTGATAGGGAACATATCTTAACCTTTCGTAAAGAAGTACTATAACCTACCACTATGAACACTTAGTTAGGAATCCTTTATGTCTATAGATTTTAGACGCATGCCTCAAAGTTTACTTACCCTGGTCGATAATAAATTTAGCCTAATCTAGCACCCTAGGTTGGTCACTACATTTTGGCGCCGTTGCCGGGGAGGCGTAGTTAGAGGATTTCAAAAAAAAAAAAATTAAATATAAAAAAAAATTAAATAAACAAAAACAAAGCAAAAACACAGATTTAGAAGTCATGTTCACTTATGCCTAGATCTAGAGATAATAAAGGTAGATTCATTGAAACCCCCCATCCAAAAACTAACCTACCATCAGGAGCAGGCCCTTTAGGAAACATTGAGCACACAACACCAGCTGAGGAAGTCACCATACAAGAATTAGAGGATAAACAAAAATCAGGGCAAAGACTCACACTCATCGAGAGGCAAATTCTATTAGCACACAAATCGCAAAAGAAACACTTCCCTGGATCCTCTATACAAGGAGAAAGTAGCACAGTGACTCAACAATCTTTCTTTAATCTTCTCTTTGAAACAAGTGACACTGAACAAGAAACAGAAGAACCTATCAAAATGGCTGAGGAAGGAGATGGATCAGTACCAAATCAAGGTCGAAGAGACGAGGAAGAGTCAACCTTTAAATTTCCTATTCAAGAACCACAAGAAGATGATGAAATAAAAATGAAAAACATACCTCCATCTGTACTACCAAACTTTTATGGCATGGCTTCAGAAGACCCAGATTCATTCTTGTTTGAGTTTGACATTGTATGTCGAACATATGGTTACACAGATGATGCCCACAGGCTTAGACTCTTCCCAGCAACATTAAAAGCATCAGCATTAAGATGGTTCATGGGGCTTGGTGAACATGCAATAACTGATTGGGATGGCATGAGAAGAATATTCCTAAAGAAATACCAACCTTATTGTAGATCGAAAGATTCCAAAGATGATATCTTTAGGATGAACCAACAAGAGGATGAAAATTTAGAGGAATACTTAGAGCGGTTTGTTTACAATTTACAAAAATCAAAACACCGAACCATGCCTCTTGATTTGATTCGAACAATATTCTTGAAAGGCATTCGAGAGGAATATTTAGATGATCTTAATTTAATGGGCAAAGGTGATATTTCTACTTTACCTTTTGAAGAAATTGTTGAGTTATGTGAAAAGTATTCAAGGAGCAAAAGCTAAAATTGGAAAAAGAACCATATCATCCAAAGCCACAAAATTTGCTTCAGCAAGTGTCACAAGGGCCGAAATAGGGAACTTGTTAGAGGAATTCAAAACAGATCTATTAAGTACCTTAGGAACCCAAATTGACACTCTAAAAGCTAAGAAGAGACAAGAAGAGGAAGATCAGATGATGGCTATCTTTTGCCCAAAATGCCGGAAGAAACATGCCTTAAAAGACTGCCCATTAGAAAACATTCAAGTTTGTGCCTTTTGTACTAAAAATCATGATATATTTCATTGCTCTAAAGTCAAGGTTTTGCAAAATTGTAATGTGGCAGCTAATGCAGATATGGAAAATGTGTATTACATGGGCGCAAAGAGACCATGGCAGCCAAAACCAGCACCTCAAGGTATGTTCCCAAACCAGAATTTGCAATTTCCTGTACATGATCAGATGTATGCTCAGAATTCATGGAATGTACCCATGCCATGGCAGCACCAAAATTACCCACAACAACAACGGAGACCATCTCAACAATACTCTCAACATTATCATTCATATCCTCAATCATACCAACCATATTCGCAGCCATATCAACAATATCATCAGCCATACTCACCATATCCTCAATCATATCAGCAATATCCTCAGCAGCGAGTTGTTTACCCACATCAACCTCAACCCACTCAACAAGCATTGCCTGCTCCTCCACCAATAAATCCACCACAATTACAACTTCCATCTAACTCACAACCTCCCAGACCTACTCAAATCCCTGCTCAACCTGTACCAAATCCAAATAACAGAGCAGAGAGACCAGCCTACAATGTAGATGAGGGAACCTCATATCCCACATTACCCTTGCAAAATATCAATTTGAGGTCTGGTAAGGTACTTCACAAAGAATCTCCAACAGCTGATAAACAAGAAGAAAACGAAGAAAATGAAAATGAAACTTCAAATCAAAGAAAACAAAACGATGACACCAAAAATAAACAAATGCAACCATTGCATCCACCACCTTTTCCAGACCGATTGGTCCAAACAAAACTTCCAATGTCTATACCACAGTTTGATGTTTTAGATGAGCTCAAGAATGTCTATATAAAAATTCCACTACTACAAGCCATAAAAGACATTCCCATATATACTAAAGCAATCAAAGAAATGTGCCTTAAGAAGCCCACTAGGAAAAGGGTTGACCCACAAACCATTCATGTTATTGGACATTTAGCTGGCCTTATGACAAACACCATCTCAATGGAAAAGTATGTTGATCCTGGTATTCCCAGAGTCACTACAATCATTAACAACATACATATTCCAAACACCTTAATAGATCTTGGGGCCGCAATAAATGTCATGACTCTTGAAACCATGAAAACACTCCAGCTCACAAATTTGCAGCACACAACAATTGTTTTAGAACTCGCTGATAGGTCTAAAGTGATTCCTGAAGGGATTTTGGAGGACATAATTGTTTCGCTGGACTCTTGGGAGTATCCAGTGGACTTTTTAGTTCTTCAACCCAAATCCAATTTAGGAGGGCACCCTATCATCCTTGGTAGACCATGGTTAGCAACTGTTGATGCATTCATAGGATGTCGATCGGGTAATATGATCATTTCACGAGGAACAGAAAGAAAACAACTCACTCTTTACCCATCAGCACAATCACCAGCAGTAGCACACAATTTATGGCTTGACAATAAATACAATGACAAAGAAGAAGTACAATCTGTTTTTAGCATCAACCAAATCTATGATTTTCAAGAACAAGATAATGATGATTTGGTAGAATTGATCCTTTCTCAACCTGATATTTCCGAAAATTTGAGAAATGACCAATATCAGGCTGCAGATGAACTTTTAGCCCAAAATTTTCAGGAAACATGCACCATTCAATCTTTGCAAACAACATTCCACAATATTTTTCCCATTCAATCCATCACAGACACACAGAGTAAGACCATAGAGATTAGTCCAGGAAAAACTCTGAATATTGGCACTCACCTAGACTCATCTCAGCAAGAGAGATTGATTCAATTATTGAGAAAATACCAGAAAGCATTTGCTTGGGACTACACCGATATGCACGGGATTCACCCTGAAACATGCACTCACCATATTTACACCGATAGCACTATCAAACCAGTGAGGCAACCACAGAGACGAATGAACCCCATGCTCCAGGATATTGTTAGAGAGGAATTACAAAAACTGTTGAAAGTTAATTTTATCTATCCTATCTCTGATAGTCAGTGGGTATCCCCATTGGTAGTAGTGCCCAAGAAAAATGGTAAGTGGCGGATTTGTGTCGATTACAGACAATTGAACAAAGCAACGCTCAAAGATTATTTCCCACTACCATTTATTAACCAAGTGCTAGACACATTAGCTGGGAAATCATCATTCTCTTTTCTTGATGGTTTCAGTGGCTACAACCAGATCAGGATAGCCTTAGAGGACCAGGACAAAACCACTTTTACTTGTCCCTGGGGCACTTATGCTTATAATGTTTTGCCATTTGGACTTTGCAATGCTCCAGCTACATTTCAGAGAGCTGTATTAGCTATTTTTGTTGACTTAGTTCATGACTGTGTTGAAGTTTACATGGATGATTTTTCAGTGTATGGCGATCCATTTGAGCATGCATTAGAGAACCTTGAAAAAGTTTTGAAGAGATGTATTGAAGCTAATCTGTCCCTGAGCAATGAAAAGTATTTTATGATGCTAAATGAGGGGATAGTATTAGGCCACTATATTTCTTTTCAAGGCATTAAAGTTGATCCATCGAAAATCTAGATCATTGTCAATTTGCCAATTCCGAAGACTCAAAAAGAGATAAGAAGTTTCCTTGGGTATGCAAGCTATTACAGAAGGTTTATTGAACATTTTAGTAAAATAGCTTCACCTTTGTTCAAGCTTCTAGCCAAAGATGTACTTTTCAACTGGAATGAAACACTCAAAAAGAAGTTGTCAACCACACCAGTCTTAAAAGGACCTAACTGGAACCTACCATTTCACATCTTTACAGATGCATCTGATACTGCAGTAGGTGCCTCATTAGGCCAGAAAGAGGAGTCTTGTCATTATGCCATCTATTTCATTAGCAAAAATCTAACACCTGCAGAATTAAACTACACAGTCACAGAAAAAGAAATGCTTGCCATCATACATGCTGTGAATAAATTCCAACATTATATAACTGGTTATGAAGTTTTTGTACATACTGACCACTCTGCCATTAGGCATTTAATGAATAAACCAGTAACTAGTAGCAGAGTTACCAGATGGTTATTATTGTTACAGGAATTTAACATCACAGTGTTAGATAGACCAGGTAAGGAGAATCAGGTGGCAGATTTTCTTTCTAGACTACAAAATCAAGGTGAGGTTGTTCTGGTTGAAGATTCTTTTCCAGATGAAAATCTATTTGCAATTTGAATAGTGAATCCTTGGTATGCTGACTTGGCCAATTATTTGTCTACAAGAAGAACACCTCCATACTTTACTCCAAAGGAAAAGAAGAGGCTAGTCAAACAAAGTGCTCGATACTCATGGATTAATGGCGATTTATTTTACACTGGTTATGATATGATTATTAGGCTATGTGTAAGAAATGATGAGATAATTGATATTTTAAAATCTTGCCATGATGAACCGTGTGGTGGGCATTTTGCAGCTAAGCGAACAGCATTCAAGATTCTTAGTCTTGGATACTACTGGCCATCTATTTTTAAGGATTCCAAAAAGTACGTGAAGAGTTGTGATAGCTGCCAAAGAATGGGTAGGCCAACAGCTACAGATGAGATGCCACTTCAGCCCCAAGTGCACCTAGAGCCATTTGAAAAATGGGCTCTAGATTTCATAGGACCCATTAATCCAACCTCCAATGGTAAGAAGTACATCTTAGTATGTACTGATTACGTAACAAAATGGGCTGAAGCAAAAGCACTAGTTCGAGCAACTGAACAAACAGTGGTAAACTTCCTTTTTGAAGAGATTTTTGTAAGGTATGGAGTACCAAGGGAGATAGTGACTGATCAAGGTACTCAGTTTACTTCAAAGTTAGTTAAGGACATCATAGAAAAATATCAAATCAAGCACAGAAGAAGTACACCTTACCATCCACAGGGCCAGGTGGAATCCACAAATAAAACTTTGGAAGGAAATATCACTAAGACTGTGGCAATGAACAGAAAGAATTGGGAAGAGAGGCTCAAAGATACACTCTGGGCTTATAGAATCACGTGGAAGAATACTACAGGATTTACACCATATCAGTTGGTGTTTGGCAAAGAGGTACTGCTTCCTATTGAGTTTCAAATACATACTTTTAAGATGGCTGCAGATTTGGAAATTGATCTGAATGAAGCACAACAAGAAAGAATTCAGCAGTTGAACCAGCTGGATGAAATGAGGCAGCAAGCAGAGGAAACAACTATGCTTATGCAAAAACAAAGGAAGCAGTGGCATGATGCACATATCAAGAAGAAGCAGTTCAAAGAAGGAGACTGGGCTTTACTCTTTGATTCTAAATTCAGAGATCATAAAGCCAAGTTTACCACACATTGGATGGGCCCATACGAAATCATTCAAGTTTATGACAATGGATCAGTCAAGCTCATTACTATTGATGGAGAAGGCCACTCCTTTACTGTCAATGGTCATCGCTTGAAACTTTACAATAAGCCCATCAGCAAGCAAAATTTTCTTCAAACTGTATCTCAACAGAGAGAGGTTGAGATATTGCAGCCTTCAGCTGTAGTATCTCTGCCTTAGTTCATTTCATTTCAATTCAGAAATTCAAAAGAAATTTAAAAAAAATAAATAAATAAATTTAAAATTTAAAAAAAAAAAAAATAATAATAATAATAAATGGGTTAGATGTGAAAACCAGACTCTGGCACACTCTAACCCAGAATTCTTACTTGAAAACCAATTCTTTGGCTGGTAAGAATTCCTTTTCTTTTTGTTTCCTGTTTGATTCATCAAGTGAATAATGACTTGAGGACAAGTCAAAGCTTTAGTGGGGGAGAAGCATCAGCATTTTGTTTTTCTTATCTCATCTCCTCACTGTAAATTTCCAAAGAGTTTGTTTCAGCACTCCAGATTTCAATAAAGAAGTTGTTTTTGTCTTTGTTCTAATCAGAGGGACCTGTTTAAAAGCACTATGCAGTGGGACCTGTTCTGTTCAGAAGACCATGTTACCAGCACCAACAGTAGTGGGACCTGTTCAACATACATAAAAGGGACCTGTTAAGAGACTGTTATCTCAAGTTACTTCAACAAAGCTTCAACAAAGTTTCAACAGAGATTCAAAGATTGCTTGTCACCGAGGCTTCATCAAACACCAAAGATCAAGGAGCCTGCACACATATAGTTCTTTTCCAGATTTCAAAGACGTTGCACAAACATTTTCCAGATCTCAGAGGGACCTGTTGCATTCAAATTCATCTCAGAGGGACCTGTCATGAACAGCAAACATTAGTCAAGAAAGACTAGTCCTACCTAGCATGCCAATTCAACGCTTGATCAACCAATAAAAGTGTAATGTATTCTTTATTTTTAACATTTAAATTCTTAGATTATTTTTAATGTTAAATGTGATGACTATGACTGCTATGATCAATTTCAAAAACACCTACATACCTATCGCCCCTTATCATATTCTTAATCCCTATCATCTCCCAACACTCTAGCCTATCCCATATTTATACGATTTTTAAAATTCCCATACTCTCCATACGATTTCTCAATCCCCTCTTATATCACCCTCCCAACCTTTGTTATTAACTCTTTATCGACCAATCAAACCCTACTGCCAGTCCAACATCTCCCTATTCGGCCAAACACCAATGAACGAGGGACAGGTGGTGAACTGTTTGAAAGACAAATGTTATACGGTTTTGTTCATTATGTTTGAATCGGCCAAATTATAACATGACCACCCGACGAAGTCGACTGATGCAAACAACTATCTGATATCATACTTCAGTACTCCATACATGTTTCCAGCGTTCTCATGATGGTATTCATACGACCCAGTACAACTACTCCTCTGTCATAAAATATGAATATGCTATGAATTGAGTCGAGTCGGTTGTAAAAAAAAATTCATTTCATTCTCAGTTGTTCTATATTAGCAATTCGACATCTGTGATTTCAACAGCAACAAGGAAAACACAGTCATTTGGGTTTACAAGTTTCGACCTCCACCATAATTACAAGACGGTCATCTGGCCATCGCTTAAGCCACTGAAGGAGCTAGTTTCGAAGAACAGAGGGCGCCCCCAGGTCAGCAGTGTGGAGCGAAAGACAAAGGTAACAAACCAAAATACCTTTGTTAAATTCGTAAGCATAAACGAAGAGGGTTAGAAAAAAAATTTCTCTGTCAAAATGACTAATAGGGTAGAGCCAAGCACATTTGACAGTTCTCAGTACCACGATGACTGCATTGCAATTTTAAAAGAAAAACAATGGCTACCCTTCTTGGAGAAGTTTAATGGAAGCAATGAGGAAGGAACTAAACAATTTGCCTTTACATTCAATGGGGAGAAAGCCTTGATAGGTAATTTTTCATTCAGGGTTTCAGAAGACACCATAGCACAGTCCTTAGGGATCAGCCCAAAAGGGGAGAAATACTTCAAGACAAAACAATTCAAAGAAAAATCATGGACCCAATTCATGTCCAGATCGAGGGTTTCATCCGTTAACTGGAAGAAAGGTGTCCCTAGGAGCTGGCTGATGCATCCATGGGACGAAATGGTGTATGTCATCCAAAAATTTGTTACTTGTGAGCGCCGCTATAGCATAGTTTATTTATACCACATCAAACTACTGTTACATTTTAAAGGGCAGTGCACTATTAGCTTACCATATTTCCTCTTGCAGAGCTTAACCAAAATGTCGAAAACCATCCAAAAGCAAAAAGGTAATGAGGACAAGAGCTTATATCATTTCGAGCTAATTAAAATTCTTATTGAGTATGAATTACAAAGAAGGGGGAAAACATGGAAGGAATTCTTGGCTGCCAACCAAATCAAAGATGAAGAGGATGAGCAAGAACAGCAAGAGCACTCAGGATTTATGCATGACATTGATGAAGAGATTCCTGTGCACAAATAAAGCAATGTACCTCCACCCATTAGTAGTGTGAGGACGAGGAAAATGAGACAAGAGGATGCCCAGAAAGCAGAGCAAGATAAAAATTTTACTACCTATACAAGAAGATCCAGGGGAGCACAAAAGACCCAGCCACAAGAAGACCAACCAGAATCGAATGCACCTACACCGATGGACATTGAGAGCAGTGCTCACTCACAACCTGGACCAGAAGCTGAAATGGAGGTTGAGAGCAACAATAGGCAAGAAAGAGAGTCACCACCCACCATTAAGGAACAAATGAGACTGGAAAAGCAAATTGAAAAGTTAAAAGAGGAACTGATGGAGGCCAACATGCTGGAAAAAGTCATCAAGAAAGAGAATGAAATGCTAAGAGCACAGAGTAAAGAGACTCAACAGAAAAATGAGAAGTTGAGGGAGCAAATCAAGGAACTCGAGGCTGAACAAACTGACATTTGCAAGTGGGCAACCAAATGGTATAACCAAAAGAAAGCCCTCGAAGAGAAGTACAAGAGTTTAAAGCATGAGCTCCACAGTCAGAAAGATGCCCAAGCTAAGAAGAACATGGATGCATTGTTGAAAGCAGCAGAGGTGCAGGCAGGGACAGAGTTTAGAGGCAGCACATCAGGATTAGCATGAGGGCATGCTAATTCATTAAGCTTGGGGGAGATGTTGGTACCATTCCATGACCTTCTTTTTCTTCTTGAAACACATCATTTGTCTACCTTTTTCCTCCATAGATCCCTTATATTCCTTGAAATTGATTAATTAATAGCATTATAGTTGTTAGTTTGCATTAAAGTTAATTTATGAGTTTTTACGTTAGAAATTGGGAATTTTTAATAAAAAGGTTACAGAAAGTTATAACATCCTGTAAATGGTTCATCATCTGACACGTGGCATGACAGGAAAGCCAAAGCAAGGGATAGGAACGAAAACTAGAATGTACAAGCATGGAGAAACATCGATCCT
The DNA here is from genome assembly GCA_031772625.1 of Pinus tabuliformis. NCBI lineage: Eukaryota > Viridiplantae > Streptophyta > Pinopsida > Pinales > Pinaceae > Pinus > Pinus tabuliformis. Next base: position 2,019,367,557 of record CM062819.1, read on the forward strand.
ACAGCAAATCAAACACTCCTGGTTATGCGGTCAACGTTGGTCAAAGCCCCAGCCTTTTGGTGACAAAGGCAGCAACAGCCATAGGTTTCCCAAACCGGTTTTGTTTTGTTTCTTTTTGGAAATCGGTTTAGAATGGAAATGACCCAAAAATCATTCCATAGTAAAAGCAGAAACAGCTGCATAGTGAATGTACATTCAATCCATATGAAAGTCGTGTATTAGTTGTTTTTAAAAACATGGATATAGTTACAGTTACATGGTTGGTGAGCTCTGTATATCGTTTTGAGAACAGAGCTTTTGTATGATCTTCGGAACTTAATACCAGAACTCGATTACAGTCACGGTTTTATTATAACATTGTTCATGCGTTAATACCTTAGTTGCTTGAGCGTATTCCAGTGTACCATTGAAACGTGGACGGGCCCTGCGTGGACTAGTATACTGTCATTTCCATTTCATTAGCAGTTTTTGAATATTGAATAGCATGCATAGTGATTAGAGTTATGCTTATAGTTTTGTTGATTTAATTAGCAATCTTTACGAATGATGTTTATGGTGATAGCTTAAAGAATTTATCGTTAAGATCATTGAACCATATCATGTAAGAGATCTGATCCATCGTTATATTTTTAAAGCATCCTCATAGACTCTGTTTACATGCATTTAAATTTGTAGTATGCTTTTGATCTTTTATGAATGCTGAGTGTTAACTAAACAGAGCTTTTGTGCACAGCATCCTTGTAAGGGGATTAAAATCTCAGTCTAGCAAATACACAGTGTCTTTAGGACAGTTAGATGAGTTGAGTGACCTGAGTGTCAAGGTGATAGGGAACATATCTTAACCTTCCGTAAAGAAGTACTGTAACCTACCACTATGAACACTTAGTTAGGAATCCTTTATGTCTATAGATTTTAGACGCATGCCTCGAAGTTTACTTACCCTGGTCGATAATAAATTTAGCCTAATCTAGCACCCTAGGTTGGTCACTACAGCTACCTGGGTCGCTGCACAGGCTACCAAATACCTAAGTAGGCTCTACCAGTCGAATGAAAACTTTGCGCCACAAACAGTCTTGAGACCTCAAATTTGACAAGGGTTTCCCGGTTGTCCATCTCTGCAAGATAACTGGGGACTCATATAACGCCTCCCCAATTACACTGCCACAAGCCTCTAGACTCCGGAATACCTCGAAACTGCACAATCAGATATGCTCTAGTCCCTTTCCCACTCTAGTTTCATCCAATCGCTCGCAACAGTGACCTCCATATAGCTCTTCCTACCACCAAACCCACGTGCACTTATGTGACCCGAGAGATGGAAAATCACCGAATGTTAGAGTGAAATGAGAAGGATGAGGATGATTGTCTTCTATCTTGTGTGCAATTCCAGATCCACCCCATGGACCAACAGATTCAACTGAAGAATCAACAAAACGAGACAGTTGTGAACTGCATGTTCGTGATTCTGCACTACAAGGACAATTTACTGTAAATTGTGAACAGGCCAATCCCACTACCCCCCAGGCAAGATGACGGTCGACTTGTTGCAGAACCTCGTGCATTTGGAGTAACAGATTCATGGGATGCTCAATTCTGCTCTCTGGATTCTCCTTCGACTGGTACGCTACCAGCACTTAATTCCGCTCAACAGGTTTCTTTCCACATGTGGGAACTTGTACGTGATCTACTTCAAACAAGTGTTGATTCATGATTCTTGGATGAATGCTTGGACTTTTGTGCCTAAGTGTGTTGCATAGTCATATTACGTGTGTACCAGAATTTTGTAAGTGGTGTTATTGTTGTGCTTCATCATCCAATTTTCTACTTCCTTCACCCATCAACCGAGCAAAGGATTGCAATTCACTGAGGGGAAAAGTTTGCGGTTTTTTATAATTTATGCTCTCTAACCATCGAGAAGATATTTAAGGATTTCCTTGTTTGGATTGAAAAGAAAAGGCTACAGCTAAGTGCTATGATATTGTTGTTGAGTTCCCAGCGGTACTTCAAAGGAGCTCGGCATTAAGGCTTCAAATGGCGGTCACTATGTATTTGTTTGAGGTATAATATTTGTAGACTGTGCGTTAATTCTCTGTTGAAGCATTGAAGTTTGTACGCTCGTCCATTGGATAGAACGCTATATTGTGAACGCATATTGTCAAGTTGATTGAAGGCTGTTGTTATATGTGCATTGGAACCATGATATATTTGTGAGATGGGTTGCAAAGTAAATGTGCTTATATAAAGTGTGAGTGTTTAGTAACGTATGTGCATATTTCTGCATTGAGTAGGTGCCATTCTCTGCGTTGTGTAGTTGCAGACCCTAGTATGTGTGTCAAACACTAATTTTGGAGTCATATTTATTGCTGCTAAGTGTTGGTGTACTAGTGTTGTGGGTCGAATATGCCTATGCCCTGTATTGTAAGGGTTATATGATTGCACCAACATTGTTTATAGAGTTGTCTTTATGAATAAATAGAACCGTTGTTAGTGTATTCTTTGCACTTTATATAAAAGCAGTGTTTTGTGGAGGAGAGAGGACATTTGTATTGGCTATAATATTGGTGCATTTGTTGTAAAATGGCTCTAATTGGTGAAGTAATAGAGTTCCTAAATACTCTGATACACTCTGCCACTGACAACACATTCCAAATCAGCAAAGACTCTCTCCCTGAAATTCGGACCTGTATACAACATGCACAAGAAAAAATTGATTTTTTGCAACTTGAATCACAACTACAACAGAATGAGTTACATAACCGTAATCATCATTCTGAACCTATTTCTATTCAAAACATTGAAACAGAATCCCATAAACAACAAGTCAATAATGTTACAGTTGATTCAGATCCAGTGCCCAATGAAGCAGCGGAGTTACATGCAGATGCAAAAATTCAACATACACTTCCCAAGCCCATCATCAAACCTTGGGAAGAGCTTGTCAGCGACAAGCACAGAACGGGTCTTAGATATGATAAGGAGGTTTCCTTTCATATCCCAAATTACTCAAAGCCCATCTAGTTTCAAAGTGTTGGATTTCTTCATGACAGTTCAACTTCAGTTGTTTCAGATTATGTTCCTCTTCCACAACAGCAACAACAGAATGTTAAATGCCAACATTGTGACCGAGTTGGCCATATGAAAGATCATTGTTTTGATCTTCATCCGTGCAAGCATTGTGGTCAGCATACTCATTCTTCACACAAATGCTTCAAAAACAAGCCTCCTGCAAGAACAAAGATTCATCTTGGATGGATCGCTTCTTGGAAATGGGCTTCAACAGCCAAGAAGATATTTCGCTCATACAACAGGATTTGTTATCAAATATTGAAAAGTCTTGCAGTTGAGATCTCTTCATCTTCTCACCTTGTATTTGTCAAGGGGGGAAGTGATGGTCATATACAAGCTTCAAAGCCACATCAAGCGAGCCTGAGCCACAACCTGCCATACCAAATTCAAAGTTGTAGCCAGAGACAAAGATGCCCCTAAGCATGCCTTCGGTTGGTGGTTAGCCTTAAACCATCTATGTGGAGTTGAGACCTCTCTTCAAAGAATTGGGGACACTTCTTCTAGCAGAAGACTTCAACTTCTTGCCAATTTTGGAAGAGTTCCAAGAATTGCCTTAAGCATTCCAGAGTTGGTGGTCATCCTTAAACCACCGCAGGTTGTAGACCTCTCCTTTTCAAGTTGAAGGTCTCCCTCTTCAAATCATTAGGAACACTTCCTCTAGCAGAAGACTTCAGCTTCTTGCCAGACTTGGAAGAGTTCCAGGCACTGCACTAAGCGTTCCGATGTTGGTGGTAATCCTTAAACCACCCCCTCATACCAACATTTCAAAGAGCACATTCAGCGTAGTGTTGCCATGCATTTTTTGCACATTTTGTATTACAACTCTCTTCTTGGACTCATACATACCCCTTCGGATTAAGGGGGGGAATGTTGGACACCTAATCCGCCAAGGGTTAAGGTGTGGGAGTTGAACGGTCAAAGGAGTCCAAGAGACGTTGGAAGATGAATCCAACAGTCACAAGAATATATTATAAATATACATCTATGTTAATAGTAAAGGCAATTAACTGTTCTATCATTCATGTCTCTTCAGATTCCATGTGCGTCTAACAATTCTTCTAACTCAAAAATTAATTATGCAATTTATTTGTTATGGCAAATAACGAATAAAATCACAGCTGCAATTTTCACCATCAAAATAATGCGGAAAATAAAATACTGGAAACTGAGAAATTCTAGCACACACAATAATTTCGACACAGTTATTTTTGGACAATCGTCCCCGAAAAACCCAACTTGGGAAAACTAGTGCAGCAGATGAGGGTTTTATTATTAATATTCAACAGTGATTCTGAGTACAATAATTTAGATGCCCAACTGGCTTTCAAATCTGAGGAAAATACTAGCAAAAATATCGTGAGAATTTTCTCACCCCACAACTATTTCCTACCTCTGAAATCGCTTCCCCAACCTCTGCGTTGAGCTCCCTACGTCACCTTCTACATAGAGCTTACGCTGGCCCTTTGGAGATTTCGACCTTCCTTCCTTTGTCTCTTCCGGGAACTGGAAATCTTCCTCCCAGAATGCTACTGCCCTCCTCTTCCACCTACTACTCACCCTCTAGCTCTATCTTCTCTGCTGAGTTGTTGCTTCTAAGAAAATCAAACTGCCTGGGCAACTGAGTATCTGCACTGGATGATTTCTCCATCACCACATCGACTTCCTCTTATAATCCATTGTTGGAGCACCAACGACCAAGATTAAAACTTAATCAATGGCTAGGATCATCTCTAGATCGATCCGTGTGAGTTTTTAGATGATTCTCACCTTATCTCAATTAATATTGATTAATTAACCATATTGCCTAAGTTTAGATTTAGGAAATATTTAAAAAAGCAACGAATAATCTAATTGAGACACTTCTGACCGGAATTTCCAAAAACGATTTATGGGTTTTGGAGATCTCATGTATTCTAGCCTCTTCACAAAATTTTAAGGCTAGAACACATCTGATGCTACAAAAACTAACATGAAGATGGTGCACACTGGGCTCCAACTTAGGCAATATCACACTATCCTCCAACAGACCATAAATGCCCAATCCAATATACACATTTGGTCCACTCTCACATTGCCCTTTACCAAAGCATGAGTGACCAATCCTCGTTGTAGCATCTACTCCTAGTTAGGGCATCCAACACCTATGGAGACCCTTCCACATGGCTGCTAACATACTTCTCCTAGGACACCCATTCACCTGCAAGTCTCATCAACCCAAGATAATGACCCTACTGTCCTGCAACCATTTGTTGCTCCTCTTGACATGGCACACACACAACTGCTAATGTGACTGCTTCATAGGATGTCCACCAACCGTCCTAATCTAGGACTGCCATCCAACTAACATACCTCCATCAATCAAGAAGACATCTGCAATTTATTGTCGTTGCCTCCTTCCCTTGGGATCTGTGCATTCACAGGACTGGTTAGGGCACACAATAGCAACCCCAAACCATTGTCCAAACATGGTGTAGTCCTCTCCCAAAGGGCTGCTCCCTTTGTTGTAGCATCAAATTTTGTGCTTAGGGCTTGAGGACCCTCCTCACAACATCCTACAACACTCCTGTACCAACAACAAACAATCCAGCGCTCAGACACATGAAGATGACCTTTGTTCTGACTGCGGCCTTCCCTTGTTGACTACGGCTGAGTTAGGAGAGTACTCCTAGGCCTCTCGACTCATCCAACTAGCCCTCCAACTCACTATTGTAGCATCCAACACCTACGGCCCAGAACAGTGCCAAAACACACCATAACACCTGCACAAATCACATCCAAACTTACCTCTATTACTGCGGCCTGGTCTGCAAGGGAGACACACCAAAAACTACCCACAAGTCTACCCTTAAGCACCTTCCTAGCTGCCTCAGACCTACGGCCTTCTCCGTAGAGGAATTTGCACCAAAAAACAGAGAAAACCCTTCTCAAAACTCGGTTGTGGTCTCCTTTATCTTGCCTCAAATCCGCACTTCAAACGCAAAGGTAATCCGTGATGGAAGATGCAATTAGGATATGTTGAATAACTTCACACATGCCCTTAATATATAGCCTTCTTAAGGGCTTCAACGAATCTCATGAAGGTGGGTTGCCAACTGTCATAAGGTGACCAAAAACACTAGGTTGACCTAAATTGTGTGACACAAGCCCACTCATTAACTTCAAAAATTAATATCTCTCTTTAGACAACTCAGATTTTGATGATTATTGATGCATTGGATTCATCTCGTCATCCTCTATCATCTCCATCCATCACATGTCCAAAAGGCTCCATTGTTTTGGCCCAAAAATTGATGGGTGCAAAACCCCAGGCTTGGGTTTCAAGCCCACAAGGCCACTTGTGGAGCTCCTTTCTCCAAACCCTCGATCCTCAAGGCTTGGAGTACCTCCCAAGCTACAAAAATCAACATAAGGAAGACCTTGTTGAAGAGGGTGAGATGGCAAGGGCTTCTACTAACAAACCCTAGTAGCATCCTTTTAATGGAGATTTTAAATTTAAGATATACACAACTTGGAGTTCTCTTAAAGGATCCAAGGAAAACAATTTTGCACATCATAGAGGAGAAATATTTCTAGATAAATTTAATAATTTTAACCATGACACGTGTAGAAACCCTACTTCAAACAATATAACATGTAAAATATAGAAGATATATAATAAAATTACAAAATCTCTACAAGAATCTCTTCAATAGATCCCAATAACCCTACTTCAAGCAAAAGATCCACCTCCAAGCAACTCGCACCATAGAAATCACATTGCAACGAAGTAACAGAGGCAAATAGATAGTGTGCACTTCCAACGAGAGGGAAGTGTGAATGAATGATTATCCAAATGAAATGAGACCTCCCTCTATTTATATGAGGGCAACCAAAACCCCTAAAAAGTTCACTTGAACATTCAATAAGCTCAAAAGGTCAAAACCCGACCTTAAAACAGCTCTAAAACATAACAAAATGCCAAAAATGGTGTGTGGGAGAAAAAGGTCGCCACCATGACGTCGTTTTCTAGAAATGTTCAAGATCCATTAAGCAAGTAATGAATAAGTCCATGAGTGCTCCTCACTCCAAGAAATCCTCGAAATGCATGGCTACATATCCAAAAGAGGCCTCCTCAACCATGAAATCATCCAAAAAGATGCCTATGTCCCCCTTCTATGGTTTATGGGGGTGACGTGGCATCATGTAGGGAAAGCATTGGGATCCAAGGATAATGTGTAAACCCTCCCAAGTCATCACAGTGACAATCATCCTCTTCTAGGCTCTGAAACAAGCAATGTCCATCAAATAAGGTCAAGGCCAACCTAAGGGTGTCCTAAGTCCATCTAGGCACATCATCAAGTAGTCCAATACGCAAGCTCTATGGCTCAACGTCTCAGGGTCTAGAGGTACATGAAGGGATGTAGTACCATGTGGAATTATTTCAAAACCCAACGCTCATCTCTGGAGGAGCAATGTTGAAGCATCAAGGACATATTTGTTCTTAGAATGGGGCAAAACATCATTTGGAGTGGTGTTGAAGAGGGTCAAGCCCATCCCTCTAGGGATCTATACTGCTGTGAGAACACCACCTGATACAAACTTCTCAAGATGAAGTGAGATCAACATCATTAGGGAAAAAATCATCAAAGCATCATAGTGGACCATATTTAATGCTAACATCAAAAGAATACCTCACATAAAACTCACCTTTAAATGTCTAACTAGATTAGAACGTATAAACAAGTTACCTCGCTTATGTTAGGGATGATTAGGTCAACAACCCTATTAAATGCTTCCATCCCCCAAGGGAGTGACATGTCCCAAGATAGTCCATCAATCCATAGGTGTCTGTTATAATGATGGTCATGGAGAGGGAGAGACTTCAAGGCAAGTGCCAAAGCCATGAGACTAGCTAATGGGAGTCAAACATCTTGAGTGTAATGATGTAAGGAGGGAGCAATCATGGTGGAGTGAGTTACCCCTTTCCTTGGCTTGCTTTTTCCACCCCTCTAATGCTCCTTTTACTTTAATGATTTGCCTTTATTTGGTGCATAGCTTAGGAGGGCACCTTTTACTTTAATGATTTTCCTTTATTTGGTGCACAACTTAGGAGCCCAAGCTTGCTATAATATTTTTCCAATACCCCTTTAAGGTGTAGCAATTTCTCACTCATCAGGGTTGGGACTTGTTACCCACCACTTTGTGGGTGATATCCCTAGGAGAAAATTTTCTCCAAGATGGTCCTCAGCCGCCAGCCAGCAACCCCTTGCATCCACCAACTAGCTTGTTGTGCCATTTCTCGACCACCTGAGCCAGCCATGTGGTCCCTCACCCATCTTTCATGATCGTATGTTTGAAGGTGGGCCTCCTAAACCTAAAGGTATGCCTTGTCATTTGGTAATTGAGTATTGTAGTTTGCTTATCATGGATACTTTTGAGCATGGATTAATGGGGGGATTCAACAGAAAGAGTAGGCTAGGTCTGTGTTTTTGTCCCCTAGACCTCTTTTGGATGTTATCCTTGGATATTAGTCCTGTGGGATCTCCTTTACTGACCATTGGGTTTTAGGGTGGTACTACATGGGAAACCCCGATTTTGGTTGCGTGGTCTCGTTTCCCATCCACATATATTACTCCCCTTCCGTTTATTATAACCCCATCCATCATCTTTCCCACCTGGGTTCACATTTCTCCATTGGGTCCACATAGGGTTAGCCTCCCCTTCCCATTTCCCAGACCTTGGGTCAGGCTTGGTATGACGCCCGGGAGGTTGATGCAGCTGAAAAGAAAAAGTAAAAGCATAATTGGCCACATTCAATAGGAAAATGTACCACAAGATGCAAAAGATGGTCGGGACAAACATATTTAGCACTTGGGCAAAAACCAATGCATGAGCTCCACCCCATACCCATGGCCATCACCCTAGTTCCATAGGCCCTAAATGAGCCTCCTTTATCATTCAAGAACCCATGATTGTCCCAACCCCTGGTAGGTAATGAACTGCCCTACCTTAAAGGGGGTATCCACTGTTATCCCTTACACATCATGCTCTTATCCTGAGTCCCGAGCAGTTAATCAAAGAAAAATCTTAAAAGGCAAAAGCCATTGCTGACCACTACGTGTCAACAACCCATAGCAATACACCCCCTTTTTTCACAAAAGGGATAGCGCCTGATCTGTGTGTTCCTGCCATCCAGCTATCATCATCAGCCTGTATCGTCTTATAATGTAAACCAGTCTGCATGTGTATAATGTAAATGACCTCAGCAGATCTGTGTCGCGTATGTAATCACCTAGGTAAACCTAATTTTTTAGTGACGATCTACATTCTGGGAGGTTTTTTGTCTCACCGATCCATTCTCGGATGGTCAACAAAGTTTTCCTTCAACCTTACCCCAAAGCCGAAATGGATTTTGTCACTGAGATCTTAGGGGAGTCCTAGTGTTCTAGATCAAGTCTATGTAAAAGTGATTTGGGAATAATCCTAACTATTTGGTTAGATTATTTTATTGCAAATTGTTTGACTGCTAGATTATATTTGTGTCGCAGAACTGGGTAGTCTGTGAGAGTCTTTTGTAAATGGGTTTTCCCCCTTGAGATGTAAAAAATGTAAAAAAACATGATGTAAAGTGTCTTGAGGGTTAGAAAAATTATTTATCCCCTCATAGGTCTAGGTAAATTTAAATTTTCCAGAGGTAAAATTCGTGGGTCCTTTAAAAAATTAAATCTTAATAGGTCCAAGGACTGAGGTTAATTGATTATTTTGCTAAATTTTATGCCTTGGGTCCCTGGGGTTAAGTCAAAGTCAAAATTTTGAAGAAATTAATGCAAAATTTTAATTTTTGAATTTATTAAAACGCATTTAATTGAAAAATTCAAAAATTTCCTCAATATTTAAAATTTCGACGCATGAGATTAAAAGAAATTTTGATCCTCATCAATGGTCGAGATCACTTTGACAAGGATCACTCGAACTAGCCGTTGGAAGATTTATCTTTAAATAGGAGGTCATTTGTCAGTTGAGATCATCCAATCTCTGGATCGTGTACTAAGCGAAAAGCTCTCTTGTAATTTTTTTATAAGCAATAAAGAAAGACTTTGGGGTTAATTTCTGTTGGTGTTACTCTTCATGGAAATACTGCAAGATGTTTCATTTTCATGTATAGATTTCTTTTTAGCCATTGATTGATCCAGGTGGATATTGGTGGCCACCTGCTAAATCCACTTGGAACCCCACCATTGTTTCTTTCAGCTTTTTAGTTTCCTTAATTGTAGCACAGTTTACTATTTTTAGCAGTTTTTCGGGTCCTGAACTTCCGGAGCCATTTTGAGGCCCTAAACGACGTTTTTTGAGAAAACTAGGAGTAAACTGTGCGTGTCAAACGGAGATCGTATGCCAAAGTTACGACTCCGGGAAGTTGATGTACCAATTTACCCAAACAGGGCCCACAGTTTGGCGTTTCATCTTCTAGGGTTAGGTTTTTCGATGTTTAGGGTTTTCCATTGTTTCTCAACAATAAATAGGCCTTCGAGCCTCATTGTAACATAGTTCAGAGGTATGTAGCTGCCACATCTCTTCTCAGAGACAAGCTACCATCACCCTAGCTGGTTTATTTCCATTATTGTTTGTAAGCATATTTCAATATTTTACATTAATGAAATGAAGTATTATTTCCGCTGCATCTCTGTGTTTATGGTTATCTTTGTAATTTGTTGTGTTCCTGTTTAAATCCGGATCAGTGGTATCAGAGCGATCTGCTTTTTCTTTGTTTTTCTTTGCATGTCCCCAATGAGATCGGGATATAAGGAGTTAGGGCTTGCAATGGTTGAAACTTTGCAAGACCAGCCTCGCAAATCCCAACGGCCTCCCATGGCGGATGAAAAGAAAGACAAGGGGGCAGGAGATCCTATCAAAATCTTGCTCGAAGAAGCCCTCGAGTGACAAAGGAACGCGATGATGGACAGCTTTGCCCAGATCCTTCAGCAACTACCCAGGGGCGACGCATTGGCTTCCCACAGCTACTCTGGAAACGCTACACCATTTAAGGTACAAGTTAATTTTGAAATCCCCATATTCAAGGGTCAGATAGACGCAAATGTCATCGATAAATGGTTAAATCTGCTAGAGGGTTATTTTTCTGTTCGTGATTTTTCCAGTTGGGAAAAGATTATTTTCGCTCTTCTCAAAACAGCGCCCCACGTCAAGGACTGGTGGGAAACCTACTACGAGCAGAAGGATGAAAGTACAGGCTCACTATTTTCAGCCACACCCACCTGGGGTTCATTCCGAGATGCCATCAAGGAGCAGTGCTACTTTGTCGGAAACTATGAGGATCAATACATAAAGTGGACCACGCTGCGGCAGGGAAGGGACCAAGACATACCAGAGTTTACCAATATTTTCCATACCCTTCACACAAAGTTGGGTATCAAGGATTCGGAGCAGCATTTGGTACAAAAATACCATGGTTGCTTGCACAAGTACATCCAAGAAGAAATAGAATTCCTGAACATCCCCTCGCTCGACACAGCATACCGATACGCTGTCAAGGTCGAGCAAAAGTTTAAACAGAAGAAGCAAGACTTTGGATCTGCGAATCTGAAGCAAGGGAAAGGTGCCCCCAAACCGCAGAACAAAGGACAAAGCCAAGGCGAGGCGGCCCAAGACAACCCGCCAAAGCTGCAAGCAAAGAACAATGTCGTGAAGCCGAAAAAGGACACGGGAAAGTGGTGTGAGTTCCATAAGAGCTCCACTCACAACACAAGTGAGTGTCGGGCCAAGCAATCACTGGTGGCTGAGCTAAAGGTTTCAGAATCAGATGCATGTTCCGACTCTGAGTCAGAACCCGACAAGGAGAATGACAAAGGGAAGCAGATTATCGATGCGGAGCCCAACGCCACCGTTGCCACCACGAAGATCCAGAAGGAGGAACCCGAAGATCCAGAGGAGGAGGAGCGTCTCTTCCACTCCCAGATGTGGGTAAAGGGCTCCCCGCTACAGTTCATTGTCGACAGCGAGATCCAAAAGAACCTCATTTCGGCAGAGGTCGTGAAGCGGCTGGGCTAACTGACCACAGCATATCCACAATTGTACACCATCGGGTGGCTTCACCAAGGACGGGATCTTCGCGTGAGCCAGCAGTGTCGCCTTCCATACAACATCAAGCCCTTCACGGATGAGGTATTGTGTGACATTGCTCCCCTTGAAGTTTGTGATGTATTATTAGGACAACCATACTTGTGGAAGCGACATGCTGTGTATGAATCAAGGCCCCGTGCTGTTATTATTACTTTGAGTTTGGGAACTAAGTTGTACAGGATACCGGAGGTAGCACCGCCTACCGCCATCTCTTTGGTTACTGCAAACAATGCAGTAAGCTCATTTCCAAAGCTGGAAAATTTGTTTTCCTGATGATACGCCCTCAAGGAAAGAAGAAGACGGTGGCCACAACCTCTATATAAGACCCCTGCGCACGACAACTATAGGTGGACAAGGTCGTGGAGGAGTATGAGGACATCTTTACCTCCCCCGCAGGGGCTCCTCTGCACTGTCAGGTCAAGCACTCCATCGATCTGACCCCAGTTGCACCGCTGCCCAATGGACCAATCTATCGGCACTCTGTTCTAGGGAACGATGAAATCAAGAGGCAAATTCTGGAGCTGCTGTAGAAAGGTCAGATCCGTCCAAGTTCATCGCCCTGTGGGAGCCCGATCGTGTTGGTACAGAAGAAGGATGGGGCTTGGAGACTCTGTATTGACTATCGGGCGCTGAACAAGATCACTGTCCGTAATAGGTACTCGATCCCACGGATTAATGACCTCCTAGACCTAAGTTGCAAGGAAACGTTGGAGAAGGGACTGTTTCCGGCCGGGAACAAAATGGAAACGAGGAAACGAGTACCGTACGGCCTAGAAAGGCGTTTCCAGCCATACTGATCTGTTTCTCGAGGAGGAAACGTGGCCAATATGGCCAGAAACGCGTTTCCAGGCCATATGGTGGAGTTTCCTCTTCTAACTTGACTTTTTCTTTTTATGTTTTCGCTTCTAATTTTTTATTGGGCGACTAAAATATCTTCTGGATGCTTCTAGATGCCTCTCAAGTTATAAAAAAGAAGATTTTCTGAGTGGGGCAGCCAATGTTCAAACCTATGGCCCTATGCAGTTCATGGTAATGTTAAATTCTTAAAGTGAAAGTGATATTTTCCTTTATTTTTCATTTTCATCCTTTTACTTAAATTTTTAACATTACCATGAAATGACTCAGGATGTTTGAGAGTGGTTTCGCCCTCATTGGATTTCATATGGAGAAAGTAGAATTTTAGATCTCACTCAAAATCCAGCAAACTTATCTGTTTTTCAGGATTTCAGGATTGGGGGAATTACAATGTTTCCATTGGATTTTGTCATGTACTAGGGTATGGAACTTGTATTTAATCAAGAGAACCAAGCCCTCTATGAAAGAGACACTCCCAATAATCAAGAGCACATAGGGTACTAGGGTATGACACTTGTATTTAATCAAGAGCACTAAGGTCGTTCGACTATGTAGGAGGAGACTCCCAATCAAGCACGAGACAAGACATTAGAAATTTTTCGTGGCTGATTTTTGATATTGTTATTTTCATTATGTAATCATTCATGAGTAAATGTGATGTAAATTTAGAGACTTATAGTTTATGCATTGACAATTGACAATTTAATCTTAGTGTAATAAATTAGAATGTATCATATATGCTTTATGATTGCACATATTTCTTAAATGTCCTAATATATATATATATTGCGTTTCCCCGTTTCCAAAATTTGGGGAGGTCACGTTTTGTACCCATGCCCGTTTTGGAAACTCGTACCCGTTTCCCCGTTTCGTGCAACTTAGTCCTGGACCAACTGAAGGGGGCAAAATATTTCAGCAAAAATCGATTTGAAGTCAGAATATCACCAGGTACCAATCGAACCCTCCGATGTGTGGAAGACTGCCTTCAAAGCCAATGAGGGACTTTTCGAATGGTTGGTTATGCCTTTCGGATTGACGAATGCTCCTGCAACCTTCATGAGGCTAATGGATGACATTTTGCGGCCATTCACCAACTCATTTGTAGTGGTATACTTGGATGACATCCTGATCTTCAGCTAAATTTGGGAAGAGCACCTCCACCACATCCGACAAGTTCTCCAAACACTGCGGCAACACAAGTTATGTGCCAATTTGGAGAAATGCACTTTTGGCATGACCCAGGTTCAGTATCTGGGATACATTATTGATGAATAGGGGTGCAGGTGGATCCAGCCAAGATCCAAGTCTTTCAGGATTGGCCATCTCCAACCACTTTGGCAAAGCTCCACAACTTTCTAGGTCTTGCCAACTTCTACTGTGGGTTCGTGTTGGGATTTTCTCATATCACTTGGCCCTTGAGTCAAGTCACCAAGGGAGGAGCGAAAGCAAAATTCTTTTGGTCTAAATCTCAACAGAAGGCATTCAAAGAGTTGAAAGATCACCTCTGCACAGCACCAGTGCTCACATTACCAGACTTGCAACAACCATTTGAGGTCGAGACAGATGCCTTTGACTATGCTATTGGGGCAGTCCTTACTCAACACGGGCATCCAGTGGCATATCACAGTAAGACACTTTCAGACACAATCCGGAAGTATCCCACTTATGACAAAGAGATGTATTCCATTGTGCAGGCCTGCCGACAATGGAAGCATTACATTTTGGGGAAGGAAACGGTTATCCACACAGACCACCGACCCCTGCAGTTCATACAGACCCAAGGGAAATAGCAGAATGATCGCAATCAAAAGTGGTCCACATACATGCAACAGTTCCATTTGAATATCAAGTATAAGAAGGGCAGAACCAATAATGTTGCAGATTGCCTCAGTCGACCACCGATCATGGCGTTAACCACCGTGCTCAACTCTTGTGGGCACGAGACTTCTGATTGGCCACTTCTCTACAAAAGAGACCCAAAATTCGGCCACACATAGCAAACACTCTTAGAGGGTCAGCATGTTCTAGATTTTCACCTCCAGGATGCCCTGTTATGCCACCTGGGTCACCTTTGTGTTCCTTCAAGCGAGTGTGCCAAGATGATTTGGGAAGCACACTACAGTCAGGCTGTTGGGCATTTAGGGGTCGAGAAAACGGCGACGGTACTACAAAAGTATTTCTATTGACCAAATCTTTGACAAGATTTCGGGAAGTACATCAGTTCATGCACTGCCTACACCATTGCCAAACTGACCATCAAGAAGCAGGGCCTCTATACCCCGCTGCGTACCCCTAGTCGACCTTGGGAATCCATCTCCATGGATTACATGTCAAGCCTTCCTTCTACTAAGCATGGAAGCGACTGTGTTTTTGTGGTCGTTGACAGGTTCTCGAAGATGGCCATTATGGTGGCCTGCAAGAAGAATATCACAGCAAAAGCCACTGCTAAACTCTTCTTTGAACAAGTGTGGGTATAATTTGGGATCCCACAGTCTATCATCTCAGATCGGGACAGCAGGTTCCTCAGTACATTTTGGTCCAGTCTCTGGTCGATGCTGGACACCAAACTCACTAAGTCCACAGCCTTCCATCCTCAAACTGATGGCCAAACAGAGGTTGTCAACATGATGATCATACACATTCTGCGCATGTACAACTCAAAGCATCCATGCACATGGGACGAGAGCCTCCCCTATGTTCAGCACAACTACAACTGGGCTCTCCACAACTCGACTGGCCACAACCCTTTTCAGGTGGGCTTGGGATTCCAGCCACTATGTCCCATTGATGTGGCCATGCCATTTACAGCTACTCACGCAGATTCAGCTCATGTCCAGTCCGAAACAGATAAGGCAAACAGCTTCATTGAGCACATCCAACATATTTGCCAGCAGGTCCATGACATTCTGGAGAAATCAAATGCCAAGTACAAGCAACGACATGATCAACATCGGGTGCCACAAAAGTTTCAGGTGGGCGACAAAGTCTAGTTGCATTTGCAAAAGGAATGCCTTACTGGAGCCTATCGGAAACTCAGACCACTCCGATATGGTCCTTACACCATTACCAAGGCTGTGGGAGACAATGCATTTGAGCTCAGCATTCCCCCATTCCTTGGCCTACACCCAGTGTTCAATGTGGACCGCCTTCGGCCATACTTTCCACCATTACTAGACACATCCGACATTGCAAAACAGCTCACACCCACAGAGTTAAATCCAGATTGCATGGAACAAGCTGCAACTGATCGGATCATGGACACACAGATCAAGCACACTCGCCAGCAGAATATCCAACTGTATCGAGTTGTCAAAGCAGGCCAACTCCTTCACCAGGGCAAGTGGCTCACTAGGGACCAAGTTCAGCAGAAGTTTCCTCATCTCATGGAGGAACTCAACGCAATGGGGACCATTGCTTCCTAAGGGGGGAGGAATGATCCAGGTGGATATTGGTGGCCACCTGCCAAGTCCACTTGGACCCCCACCATTGTTTCTTTCAGCTTTTCAGTTTCCTTAATTGTAGCACAGTTTACTATTTTTAGCAGTTTTTCGGGTCCTGAACTTCCGGAGCCGTTTTGAGGCCCTAAACGACGTTTTATGGACCCGTGTTGCTCTTCTCAAAGTTGTAGTTCTCAGATAGATCTTTCTAACGAGATATTGTGTGTGTCAAACAGAGATCATATGCCAAAGTTACGACTCCGGGAAGTTGATGTACCAATTTACCCAAACGGGGCCCACAGTTTGGCATTTCATCTTCTAGGGTTAGGTTTTTGGATGTTTAGGGTTTTCCATTGTTTTTCAACAATAAATAGGCCTTCGAGCCTCATTGTAACACAATTCAGAGGCATGTAGCTGCCACATCTCTTCTCAGAGATAAGCTACCATCGCCCTAGCCAGTTTATTTCCATTGTTGTTTGTAAGCATATTTCAATATTTTACATTAATGAGATGAAGTATTATTTCTGTTGCATCTCTGTGTTTATGGTTATCTCTGTAATTTGTTGTGTTCCTATTTAAATCCAAATCATTGATGATAGCTTTCTGAAGAGTGATTTGAGTACAGGTATCTTGCTTAGTCGCTGGGGTTTGAATGATAATTTAAGTTCAGAATATAATAGCAGATATCTCTATTTATTTGAATTTTATTATCGTTTTCTCGATCTACGTTGATTGTTAAATTGAGTTTGTGCAGGAAATCCTTGATCATTAGATTATCGGGCATTCGAGGAAGTTCTCGGCTGAACCAGCCAACTCCCAATCCATATTTTCTGAAGAGCCCAGCTTAAATTTGATCCCAGGCTTATCATAAGTTTTATTTATGGGTGATGCATGAAGGGTTTTGAGCTCAGCACCTCTTCTAAAATTCAAAAAATTTAATTTTTCTATGCTAAATCGATAGATCTGGTTGTTGAGAGCCTCAGATTATCAGATCTGGGAGCGGAGTTGGACTCACACTCCCTAGATCTGATAGATCTGCCACTCATGTACATAGATCTGTAATTATTTTCAGTTTTCTAACTTGGGTTTTTCTGGGTTTTAGTTTTTTTGGGTCATTGTATATATCGTTTGGGTGTTTCTTGTTGTCTTGTAGCTGCAAATTTGAAGCTGAAAGTTGTGCAGAGTCCAAATCTAGGCCCTGGAGGGTAAGATCTGGATCTCTGGGGGTCCATCAGCATCATTTTTGGCAGGGTTTCTACCCAGAGATTTTGCAATCCAAGAGTTTTGATTTATTTTTTTAAATCTGGAAATTTTATAAGGGTTTCAAAGAAATCTGAAGCAGAGCGATTTAAAAATTTAATTAAGATTTCTGGAAATTTTTTTAGAGGTTCTGGTGGAAGTTCTAGGCCACCATTTTGCAGGTTGATTGGCTGCCTGGGGTTTCCTGAGCAGAAAAATTTCGAATTTGTTTTTACTGTTGTTTTCTAGAGAATTTCAAAATTATTTTTATTTTAAGAGTTTTAAATCTGAAATTTTTTATGAGATCTGGAAAATCTTGGGTTTCTTCCTGCGTTTTTCTTCTGTAGCGGTGACCTTTCCAAGCCCTCACTTAGCTGCCCACTGTTTTCGTAGATGCTAAACCTGCAAAAGAAAACAAAATTCTTAGCCATTCCCTCCATTTCTCCTCTGCTCTACCTGCAAAACAAATCTCAAACCCTCGTTGGCAGCTATACCCCCATATCCCTGCGTTTTCCCTTCTCTATCCGCGGCTCCTCCTTGTTGCACCCGCATCCTTCTCAAAACCTCCGTCCAGCAAAACTACTCCCTAACACAGCTTGCCTTCAGCACCACACTTCAATTCCATACTCCTCCCAGCTCCTTCAACACGTGGTCTTCCCTCCATCCAAGCAGCTTTCTTTCTCTACAATTTTTCTCCTATACGCTGCCATTGCTTTCAAACCCGCAGTTCCCTTCTTCCTCACGCACTCCTCGCTGCCCCATTCCTTTTGTTCCATACGCAGCCTTTACATCGTGTTCCTCGTTGTCATACCCTCCGCATTCTTCTATCATCATTCCCTCAGCCTCCTCACGTTTTCCCTTTCCGCAGTCAAAACCTGCCCAAACGCAAATGCTTTTCCTCCTTTTTTTAATTTGTATAGCGTATAGGTTTATGATTTAAGTTAGGGTTAGGTTGGGGTTTTAGATAGATTTCGATTTTATTTTGTTTTATTTTTTCTTTTGTATAGTTTAGATTTCATTTTTTATTTTTTATTTTGAGATTTGATTTTGCTTTGGTCTTTTATGTTTATTTTCTGATTTCATCTCATTTCACCTTTTTTTATATTTTAATTTCATTTTTTATTTTGATAATCAATAAAAATTTAGAACATTAAAAATTAAAAATTAAAAATCATAAAAAACCTTTAAAATTCTTTAAAAATCTAATATATTTAAAAAACATTTAAAATTTTAAAAAATATAAAAATATAAAAAATCTAAAAACTTTTTTAAAATCCTAAACATTTAAAAATCTTTAAAAATTTAAAAAAAAAATTCTAAAAAAAAAAATTTTTTCTAGGGACTAAGGATTTAAAATGAAATAAATTAAGGGGTTTTCGTTTAAACATTAAAATTTTTAATGTGGCCTATGGCCCATTAAAAATTTCGATTTTCTAACCCGTTGATTTGTTTTACTTCATTAATGTTTATAACGCTATTTTATGATTCTTCTATGGTCAAGGTGCAATAAACCATATTGACTGTTGGAAATGGTTAATTAATCCTAGATCTGGGCAATTGATGAAAATCATTTTAAATCTGGAATCTCTTGCATGATACAGCTTTGGGCATTTATATTGATTGTCATTATTTGTCGCATATTGGAAAAGTGCTCTGGATAACTTGTTTTACTTTATCTACGGTTAATTTAGCATAAAGGCACTGGTCTATAATTGTTCCTATCTTGTGGTCGTGTCTTGTTTATGTTGGCATTTGATCTATTCATCTGGTTTAATCGAGATTCATTTAGCTTCATCAAGTTGTCCATCATTAAAATCCCCTAAAGTCTGTTTTTCACAGTTTATTTCATCCATTTACCTAGGGACTACCCCCCCTTGACTTGCCTAGGAAAGAGTCTAAACGGAGTAAGGATCAAGAGTGACAGCCCTTACTCTGAGCATTGTCGCGGTGCCTAGACACTCTGTGCGACAACAAGCATATAAAAAAGGGTGGAAAAATCAAGGTCGAGGCACCTCATGCACCACGATTTCTCCCTCTTATAAATTATATACCCAAGTGTGGGCTTTCCTTTTGCTAGCTACCCTTGTACCCCAGCATGTGGCCCAGGGTTGCCCCTTTCATTCCCTATTCCATTAATCTATTTATCAGATGCCACCGCCATTTGAAGGATGTACCTTGGACATACTATCCCCTCTAAAGGTAGAAACCACCTAATAGGGTACTTGGATAACTCCCTTTGGAGCTTGGAGACATTAGCACATGCCAAATCCCACTATGGAGGGGCATGCCATTATGAAGTACCTGTTGATTTTGGGTAGCATCGGATGTGCTCTAGCTCCGAAATTTTGTGGAGGGGCTAGAACACATGAGATCTCCAGAAACCAGAAATTGTTTGGAGAAATTCCACCTGGATGAGGAGTTATTAAAATAATTAATCTTTTTCATGGGTTCCTAAGTCTAAACTTAGGAAAATAAAAATATTAATGTGTATTAATAAGAATATGGGTGCGAAAGTTCTAAGTGATGAGGATCAAGTTGTTTTAATCTTAGCCATTGATTAGAGATTAGATCACGGCTATCGATTCATCAACAGGAAAAGTATAAGAGGAGGCTTGAGGGTCAATTGGAGATACACCGAATTGATCAAAGAGTTCGATTTTTCTGGGACAAGGTTTACTGAGAAAATCGAACTAGTGATCTGAGTTGCAGTGGGGCAGTTCGGGAAGGGAACTTCAGTCCGAGACCAAAGAATACATAGCAGAGAGGCAAAGCAGCACATGGAGAGACAGCGCAGTGCCAGAGAGGGTGACGTAGAGGCCGTAGGGGCTGACGCAGGTGATGGAGAAGTTGTAGGGGTTGACGCAAGCCCTTAGAGGCAGTGTTGGGGAGATTATGTGGGGCACAGAGGGAGCAGTTCAGCAAATCAACTTTCTGAGCAAGGGAGGCTCACTGTGGGGGTGGGAGCAGCCATCGCTGCCCATCACTGGGAATAGTCAGGTCATCTATGGGGTTTGATCATCCAGTTGCTGAATTTGTTGGAATATCTGTCTCCGGATAGAGGTACTTCTGCCAGGATTTTTCTGTTGGGTGAGCCATATCTAGCACTCTAGTTGTATTCAAGAATCTGCTTAATAATACAAACCCTCTATATGTTGCACCGGTTTCCCGAATTGGGTTTTTCCGAGGACGATTGTCCAAAAATAACGGTGTCCCTTGTGCGATTGTCTCAATGTATTTCAGTTCATGATCTGTATGTATGTGTAAGCTGCAATAGTGTTTTACATCGATATTTATGTAATTAAATAACTTGTTAATGCAAAGAACAAGTAGGAGATGTTAAACCAGTAATTGCAATAGGGGTTTCTAATGTGTAGATTCATAAATTTTCACAGTACCCACCTGTTGTCCATGGTTTGTAAGCTCTTTAACTCCATTACTTTAAATGACTTGTTGTGCTGGAAGGCTAGGGGATGCATTAGATCTTATGCAGGATTACAAATGGTCTCCATTTTGGGTTTGATCTCCCTATACGGGGTCCTAACCCTCCAGAGGGCTACATTGGCACATGTAGGGTGTGTGTAGAGAGCCCTGGGCCTCCACAACAGTGTGAAAATTTCACTACAGTGATTGATTTATTTCTCCTACTTATAATAAGTTATTTACCAATGCTTCAATAAATATCAAAATAAATTCAGCTGCAGACTTCACAAATTAAGAACTGAAAATTAAATAGGCAAGAGAAACACCAGCATATGAACAATCACATTGACACACTTGTTTTTGGACAATCATCCCCGGAAAAACCCAATGCGGGAAAACCAGTGCAGTAGATCTGAGGGTTTCTATTATTGGCAGTAAATTTCTGAATACAATCTAGATGCCCCCAAAGAAAATGGCAATCCACTCAGAGAAGATAACTGATAGAAAAATAGTGAGAATTTTCTCACACTGAATCTAGAGATTTTACACTGGCCCCAGCTCTTGGATGACCCACTGCGCAGTCTCTGTGTGAGCCTATGCAGTCACTATGTGGCTTCTACGTGGAGACTCCCTCTGACTGCGTCACCCTAGCTATTGTTGGTTTTGTTGCTGAGAAATTGAGATTTCTCTTGCCAATCATCCACAGTGATTCCTGGCACTGATCTCTGCTATCCCCCAGTGATTCTGCGTCAACCTCCTCTAGTTGTTGCGTTGTCCTTCCTTGGCACTACGCTGGCTCTTTGATCCTTCACTGTCTTCTCGAAGCATATTCACTGGAACTGGAAATCACTTCCTTCCAGTACTACCTCTGATGCTCACTGCTTGATCACTTTTTCGAATTTCTTAGCAAACCCTGCCCTATGAATATCGAACTGACTGATCAACTCTCTATGTATTTCAAATGAACCCCCCAAGCCTCCTTATACTTTTCTCGTTGAGACCTCACTGGCAGAGATTAAGTCTCTCATCAACGGCTAAGATTAAATCTTAACTTGATTCGCTCTCTAGAACATTCTCACCCATATTTTAATTAATACCCATTAATACTTTAACTTTCCTAAGTTTAAACTTAGGAACCCCATTGAAAATATTAATTATTTTAATAAAATACAATCCGGGTGGAATTTCACCAAACGGTTTCTGGGTTCTTTAGAACTCATGTGTCTTAGCCTCTCCACCAATTTTCATGGCTAGAACACATCCGATGCTACCAAAAACTAACAAGCAGTAGACATCACTCTATGGATCCCCATAGATGTTCAGAGATTACTCGAGATTCACCTATTGGATGAGGAAGATGCACCTGGTTCACCATGCCCAGCGTGCCCCACAGTCGTACCATGCACTTGGTAGATGGTCTAGGACTTGTATGTTGATGTGGCATCACTTACACCATCATTTGAGCCCTCACAGATGGTCTACAGGCATCTTTGACCTACTTGGAGACCCATGAGGTTACCTGTGTGCCCCCACACCCATTGGGAGCACCACAGGTTTATTATCTGGAGAACAAGGGGCCAACCCCTTGTCCACTACTTTTGGGAATCCTATTCATCATTATGGCACTTATGGACTTCATCAAGCTTCTTAGAAGGCCCAACGACATATATTATTGATCATTCGGCCTCCCCTTGTCCACTACTTTTGGGAATCCTATTCATCATTATGGCACTTATGGACATCATCAAGCTTCTTAGAAGGCCCAACGACATATATTATTGATCATTCGGCCTCTTGAGAGGCTTACTCTTTTGTTTATAGGCTAGTTTGGTGGGCTTGTCACCAGAAGTTAGTTATTTTGCACATTATTTTATTTTAGGGGTTAATGTAGGCCTAACTAGCTAAATCGAACACATTAGAAGTGTATAAATACAAGCGATGAGGATTCATTTTAGCATCATCACTTGGATTGGACTTGTATCTCTTTAGAGAACTTCGCTATCCTTCTTGGAGGACGAATTTTTGGAGCATGGAATGAATTTTTTATGTTTGGATTATTTTATCTTGTCTTGTAGATTCTTGATTGGCAAAGTTTTGATGGTTGGATATACTCTTAATACATGTAAGTACAATTTAATGCTATTCTTTCTTTCTATTTTGTCACATACTTGTTGGGAATTCACTATACTAGGGCTAATTTACTGCATCCATTTATGCGAAGTTGTGGAAATTCGGTTTCTAGATAGTGATGCTTCATGTATGGGCCATGTATTATGAATGAATGTTCCTAGAGATGCTTCTTCGTTGAAATTCATCTTGATAAGCCATCTATTTTGCAAAACAAAGTATAAAGCTCTTGAAGTTGTTTTTGTTGTGCCCTAATGCTATGCGAAGTTGTCTTTGAGGCCTCCTTGACATAGAAAATCAATATCCATAGTCATAATTGCTCTTGACTCCAATCTCCCCAAAGGATTAGGCAATGGTCCTCCATAGGTGATCACCTTAAAGCATATTTTTCTCAGCTTCTCTCTTTCTCTCTAGGCCTAGCCTACATAGGTCACCTAGGGCATCAATTATCTCACAATCTAGCCATCCAAACACTTCGATTTTTGGTCCACAACTGCGCTAGTGTGTTCTCAAGAAGCCCTTCAAATTTCATGAGATTCGACGGTGGGATCTTGAGATATTGCAACCCCTAGCTCGAAGAGCAATTCTTGCCCTTGGTCTCCTTAGGCTAGAAAACTCATTGGGATCATTGCATTACCTTTCATTGAAAATTCCTTCCTTGATCCCCTTCTCCTCCCTGATTAGGTCAAGCACATCATTGGTTGCTCAACCCCATTCCCTTGACCTAACCTCGAGTCCACTTGGTCCCATGTGGTCCCACAACTTATTGAAGCCAATTTCACAAAGACCACTTGGAATCCAAGTTTCCACAAGGATTTTAGGAGCTAAGAATCTTCTTGACAAGTCATATACTCAAACCCTAGCTCTTAGAATTCCCCTAAGCCCTTCCTAGAGAGCCTTTCATCTTGCTTTCAAAGCAAGCAAGCCATATATCTGAGCCTCTCTTGTGAATAGGCTTTTAAGATCACCTCTCATCCTATCATTCATCCATTCAATTTCGTGATCCTTATTATAACGGGTCTCCTCCCATCAGTGAAATTCCGTAAAGAGTAGGGAGCCTTACCCGAGGTGGCAGTGGGCTATTGCTCCATTGTTGCCCTTGACCTAGTGGTAGCCCTTCAAGGATCCCCTTTTAGGACTCTTGCGAGTTTGAGCAGTAATGAGACCTTCAAGAGTCTTTTCTTTAGATGAAGCATTAAATGCTTGAGGAATTGTATGATGTTTAATGAGGGGGGCAGAGCTCATATTAGGCTTTTGCCCACACGCTAATATTGTCCCAACGATCTTTTGCATTTTACATTTTCTTTCATTGTGTCTTTATATGCTTTTAACTTTCTTTCAGCTGCATCAACCTCCAAGGCCATGTTTCCAAGCCTTGACTCAAGGATGAGGGTAAAGGGTGGCAATCCCAATGACCAATGACTACCAACTCAAAGCATGGAGATGGATAGCCAGGATAGATGAAAAGTGGTACGTATGGATTACCTTGGACATGTTATATGAATCAATTCCTCCCCAGTAGTGCCCTTCCTAAACCTTAAGGCCTCAAGGGAAGTTCCACTAGACTAGAGTCAAAGACTAACCTCCCAAGTGAAGTGTGAGAACAAGAATATAATCAAGATCAATCAATAATCCAATTTACCCTATGATTCATATTAATATGTCCATAGCATCAAATAAAAGCACATGATTGCAAGAATGGTTAGCGTACCTATCACTTTCCTTCAAGAAGAAATGCCGAATGGGAGAGAGATATGACCGGAGCAATAGGTGGAGAATCCTAACAGTGTTATGTTTTGACCATCATGGGGTTGTTGGCTAGCTAGTTGTCAAATGAGGAGAAAAATATTCTCCTAGGGGTCACCTACTTTTTGGTGGGTAATAGTTCCCATGGAGTTCCCATAACCATAAAGTGCCAACATCCTTCAATACCGAACCCCCTTTATCCTTCTCCAGAGTGCAAATATCCCAACAAACTACAGGCACCCCCTATTTCCCTGCTGGCTTACCCCATGGGTAGTTGTATAAGATACACTCCAGCAACAAATTCCGGCATTGGAAAACCAACAATAGGAATAAAATATGTTCCCTGCAACAACTATAGACCTTCCAGCCAAAAAGATGTCTTTATTGTACCATTTTACCTGTTTTAGTCTCCATTTTAGATAGCACCCAATCTGACATTTCCACAAGCAGGACATATATACCAAAAATGAATCCCCAAATATCAAATGACCCTTTCCAAGTCTCCTTTCCCAAATGGATTCATCCGTTGAAGAACTGTATCAGCTTCAATTATAATCAGTATTCTGTCTTGCAACCACTAACTTTGGCTCCCAAGACAGCACAAAAGGTCTCCATACATGTCATTGTACTGTCTATTAATGTTTGAAGTAATTCTTAACAGAATGCAGAGTCACTAGCAAAATGAATATTCAAGATTTCATGTCCCTGCGAAGTCTGAAATCCCTTGATCTGACCCTGCATTATGACAACCCAGGACAAATAGCCTAAAGCATAAGCAGCAATAACATAAAGAAGAGGGGACAATGGGCAGTCTTGCCTAATCAAACTTCGGAGAAAAAAAAAGGAATTAATTAACTACCCATTAACCTATAGCTCGAGGAATTGTATGAAGTTTAATGAGGGGGGCAGAGCTCATATTAGGCTTTTGCCCACACGCTAATATTGTCCCAACGATCTTTTGAATTTTACATTTTCTTTCATTGTGGCTTTATATGCTTTTAACTTTCTTTCAGCTGCATCAACCTCCAAGACCATGTTTCCAAGCCTTGACTCAAGGAAGAGGATAAAGGGTGGCAATCCCAATGACCAATGACTACCAACTCAAAGCATGGAGATGGATAGCCAGGATAGATGAAAAGTGGTACGTATGGATTACCTTGGACATGTTATATGAATCAATTCCTCCCCAGTAGTGCCCTTCCTAAACCTTAAGGCCTCAAGGGAAGTTCCACTAGACTAGAGTCAAAGACTAACCTCCCAAGTGAAGTGTGGGAACAAGAATACAATCAAGATCAATCAATAATCCAATTTACCCTATGATTCATATTAATATGTCCATAGCATCAAATAAAAGCACATGATTGCAAGAATGGTTAGCTTACCTGTCACTTTCCTTCAAGAAGAAATGCCGAATGGGAGAGAGATATGACCGGAGCAAAAGGTGGAGAATCCTAACAGTGTTATGTTTTGACCATCATGGGGTTGTTGGCTAGCTAGTTGTCAAATGAGGAGAAAAATATTCTCCTAGGGGTTACCTACTTTTTGGTGGGTAATAGTTCCCATGGAGTTCCCATAACCATAAAGTGCCAACATCCTTCAATACTGAACCCCCTTTATCCTTCTCCAGAGTGCAAATATCCCAACAAACTACAGGCACCCCCTATTTCCCTGCTGGCTTACCCCATGGGTAGTTGTATAAGATACACTCCAGCAACAAATTCCGGCATTGGAAAACCAACAATAGGAATAAAATATGTTCCCTACAACAACTATAGACCTTCCAGCCAAAAAGATGTCTTTATTGTACCATTTTACCTGTTTTAGTCTCCATTTTAGATAGCACCCAATCTGACATTTCCACAAGCAGGACATATATACCAAAAATGAATCCCCAAATATCAAATGACCCTTTCCAAGTCTCCTTTCCCAAATGGATTCATCCGTTGAAGAACTGTATCAGCTTCAATTATAATCAGTATTGTCTTGCAACCACTAACTTTGGCTCCCAAGACAGCACAAAAGGTCTCCATACATGTCATTGTACTGTCTATTAATGTTTGAACTTTTGAAGTAATTCTTAACAGAATGCAGAGTCACTAGCAAAATGAATATTCAAGATTTCATGTCCCTGCGAAGTCTGAAATCCCTTGATCTGACCCTGCATTATGACAACCCAGGACAAATAGCCTAAAGCATAAGCAGCAATAACATAAAGAAGAGGGGACAATGGGCAGTCTTGCCTAACCTATAGCTCGAGGAATTGTATGATGTTTAATGAGGGGGTCAGAGCTCATATTAGGCTTTTGCCCACACGCTAATATTGTCCCAACGATCTTTTGCATTTTACATTTTCTTTCATTGTGGCTTTATATGCTTTTAACTTTCTTTCAGCTGCATCAACCTCCAAGGCCATGTTTCCAAGCCTTGACTCAAGGATGAGGATAAAGGGTGGCAATCCCAATGACCAATGACTACCAACTCAAAGCATGGAGATGGATAGCCAGGATAGATGAAAAGTGGTACGTATGGATTACCTTGGACATGTTATATGAATCAATTCCTCCCCAGTAGTGCCCTTCCTAAACCTTAAGGCCTCAAGGGAAGTTCCACTAGACTAGAGTCAAAGACTAACCTCCCAAGTGAAGTGTGGGAACAAGAATACAATCAAGATCAATCAATAATCCAATTTACCCTATGATTCATATTAATATGTCCATAGCATCAAATAAAATCACATGATTGCAAGAATGGTTAGCGTACCTGTCACTTTCCTTCAAGAAGAAATGCCGAATGGGAGAGAGATATGACCGGAGCAATAGGTGGAGAATCCTAACAGTGTTATGTTTTGACCATCATAGGGTTGTTGGCTAGCTAGTTGTCAAATGAGGAGAAAAATATTCTCCTAGGGGTTACCTACTTTTTGGTGGGTAATAGTTCCCATGGAGTTCCCATAACCATAAAGTGCCAACATCCTTCAATACCGAACCCCCTTTATCCTTCTCCAGAGTGCAAATATCCCAACAAACTACAGGCACCCCCTATTTCCCTGCTGGCTTACCCCATGGGTAGTTGTATAAGATACACTCCAGCAACAAATTCTGGCATTGGAAAACCAACAATAGGAATAAAATATGTTCCCTACAACAACTATAGACCTTCCAGCCAAAAAGATGTCTTTATTGTACCATTTTACCTGTTTTAGTCTCCATTTTAGATAGCACCCAATCTGACATTTCCACAATCAGGACATATATACCAAAAAAGAATCCCCAAATATCAAATGACCCTTTCCAAGTCTCCTTTCCCAAATGGATTCATCCGTTGAAGAACTATATCAGCTTCAATTATAATTAGTATTCTGTCTTGCAACCACTAACTTTGGCTCCCAAGACAGCACAAAAGGTCTCCATACATGTCATTGTACTGTCTATTAATGTTTGAAGTAATTCTTAACAGAATGCAGAGTCACTAGCAAAATGAATATTCAAGATTTCATGTCCCTGCGAAGTCTGAAATCCCTTGATCTGACCCTGCATTATGACAACCCAGGACAAATAGCCTAAAGCATAAGCAGCAATAACATAAAGAAGAGGGGACAATGGGCAGTCTTGCCTAATCAAACTTTGGAAAAAAAAAAGGAATTAATTAACTACCCATTAACCTATAGCTCGAGGAATTGTATGATGTTTCATGAGGGGGGCAGAGGTCATATTAGGCTTTTGCCCACACGCTAATATTGTCCCAACGATCTTTTCCATTTTACATTTTCTTTCATTGTGGCTTTATATGCTTTTAACTTTCTTTCAGCTGCATCAACCTCCAAGGCCATGTTTCCAAGCCTTGACTCAAGGATGAGGATAAAGGGTGGCAATCCCAATGACCAATGACTAACAACTCAAAGCATGGAGATGGATAGCCAGGATAGATGAAAAGTGGTACGTATGGATTACCTTGGACATGTTATATGAATCAATTCCTCCCCAGTAGTGCCCTTCCTAAACCTTAAGGCCTCAAGGGAAGTTCCACTAGACTAGAGTCAAAGACTAACCTCCCAAGTGAAGTGTGGGAACAAGAATACAATCAAGATCAATCAATAATCCAATTTACCCTATGATTCATATTAATATGTCCATAGCATCAAATAAAAGCACATGATTGCAAGAATGGTTAGCGTACCTGTCACTTTCCTTCAAGAAGAAATGCCGAATGGGAGAGAGATATACCCGGAGCAATAGGTGGAGAATCCTAACAGTGTTATGTTTTGACCATCATGGGGTTGTTGGCTAGCTAGTTGTCAAATGAGGAGAAAAATTTTCTCCTAGGGGTTACCTACTTTTTGGTGGGTAATAGTTCCCATGGAGTTCCCATAACCATAAAGTGCCAACATCCTTCAATACCGAACCCCCTTTATCCTTCTCCAGAGTGAAAATATCCCAACAAACTACAGGCACCCCCTATTTCCCTGCTGGCTTACCCCATGGGTAGTTGTATAAGATACACTCCAGCAACAAATTCCGGCATTGGCAAACCAACAATAGGAATAAAATATGTTCCCTACAACAACTATAGACCTTCCAGCCAAAAAGATGTCTTTATTGTACCATTTTACCTGTTTTAGTCTCCATTTTAGATAGCACCCAATCTGACATTTCCACAAGCAGGACATATATACCAAAAATGAGTCCCCAAATATCAAATGACCCTTTCCAAGTCTCCTTTCCCAAATGGATTCATCCGTTGAAGAACTGTATCAGCTTCAATTATAATCAGTATTCTGTCTTGCAACCACTAACTTTGGCTCCCAAGACAGCACAAAAGGTCTCCATACATGTCATTGTACTGTCTATTAATGTTCGAAGTAATTCTTAACAGAATGCAGAGTCACTAGCAAAACGAATATTCAAGATTCCATGTCCCTGCGAAGTCTGAAATCCCTTTATCTGACCCTGCATTATGACAACCCAGGACAAATAGCCTAAAGCATAAGCAGCAATAACATAAAGAAGAGGGGACAATGGGCAATCTTGCCTAATCAAACTTTGGAAAAAAAAGGAATTAATTAACTACCCATTAACCTATAGCTCGAGGAATTGTATGATGTTTAATGAGGGGGTCAGAGCTCATATTAGGCTTTTGCCCACACGCTAATATTGTCCCAACGATCTTTTCCATTTTACATTTTCTTTCACTGTGGCTTTATATGCTTTTAACTTTCTTTCAGCTGCATCAACCTCCAAGGCCATGTTTCCAAGCCTTGACTCAAGGATGAGGATAAAGGGTGGCAATCCCAATGACCAATGACTACCAACTCAAAGCATGGAGATGGATAGCCAGGATAGATGAAAAGTGGTACGTATGGATTACCTTGGACATGTTATATGAATCAATTCCTCCCCAGTAGTGCCCTTCCTAAACCTTAAGGCCTCAAGGGAAGTTCCACTAGACTAGAGTCAAAGACTAACCTCCCAAGTGAAGTGTGGGAACAAGAATACAATCAAGATCAATCAATAATCCAATTTACCCTATGATTCATATTAATATGTCCATAGCATCAAATAAAAGCACATGATTGCAAGAATGGTTAGCGTACCTGTCACTTTCCTTCAATAAGAAATGCCGAATGGGAGAGAGATATGACCGGAGCAATAGGTGGAGAATCCTAACAGTGTTATGTTTTGACCATCATGGGGTTGTTGGCTAGCTAGTTGTCAAATGAGGAGAAAAATTTTCTCCTAGGGGTTACCTACTTTTTGGTGGGTAATAGTTCCCATGGAGTTCCCATAACCATAAAGTGCCAACATCCTTCAATACCGAACCCCCTTTATCCTTCTCCAGAGTGCAAATATCCCAACAAACTACAGGCACCCCCTATTTCCCTGCTAGCTTACCCCATGGGTAGTTGTATAAGATACACTCCAGCAACAAATTCCGGCATTGGAAAACCAACAATAGGAATAAAATATGTTCCCTACAACAACTATAGACCTTCCAGCCAAAAAGATGTCTTTATTGTACCATTTTACCTGTTTTAGTCTCCATTTTAGATAGCACCCAATCTGACATTTCCACAAGCAGGACATATATACCAAAAATGAATCCCCAAATATCAAATGACCCTTTCCAAGTCTCCTTTCCCAAATGGATTCATCCGTTGAAGAACTGTATCAGCTTCAATTATAATCAGTATTCTGTCTTGCAACCACTAACTTTGGCTCCCAAGACAGCACAAAAGGTCTCCATACATGTCATTGTACTGTCTATTAATGTTTGAAGTAATTCTTAACAGAATGCAGAGTCACTAGCAAAATGAATATTCAAGATTTCATGTCCCTGCGAAGTCTGAAATCCCTTGATCTGACCCTGCATTATGACAACCCAGGACAAATAGCCTAAAGCATAAGCAGCAATAACATAAAGAAGAGGGGACAATGGGCAATCTTGCCTAATCAAACTTTGGAAAAAAAAAAAAGGAATTAATTAACTACCCATTAACCTATAGCTCGAGGAATTGTATGATGTTTAATGAGGGGGTCAGAGCTCATATTAGGCTTTTGCCCACACGCTAATATTGTCCCAACGATCTTTTCCATTTTACATTTTCTTTCACTGTGGCTTTATATGCTTTTAACTTTCTTTCAGCTGCATCAACCTCCAAGGCCATGTTTCCAAGCCTTGACTCAAGGATGAGGATAAAGGGTGGCAATCCCAATGACCAATGACTACCAACTCAAAGCATGGAGATGGATAGCCAGGATAGATGAAAAGTGGTACGTATGGATTACCTTGGACATGTTATATGAATCAATTCCTCCCCAGTAGTGCCCTTCCTAAACCTTAAGGCCTCAAGGGAAGTTCCACTAGACTAGAGTCAAAGACTAACCTCCCAAGTGAAGTGTGGGAACAAGAATACAATCAAGATCAATCAATAATCCAATTTACCCTATGATTCATATTAATATGTCCATAGCATCAAATAAAAGCACATGATTGCAAGAATGGTTAGCGTACCTGTCACTTTCCTTCAATAAGAAATGCCGAATGGGAGAGAGATATGACCGGAGCAATAGGTGGAGAATCCTAACAGTGTTATGTTTTGACCATCATGGGGTTGTTGGCTAGCTAGTTGTCAAATGAGGAGAAAAATTTTCTCCTAGGGGTTACCTACTTTTTGGTGGGTAATAGTTCCCATGGAGTTCCCATAACCATAAAGTGCCAACATCCTTCAATACCGAACCCCCTTTATCCTTCTCCAGAGTGCAAATATCCCAACAAACTACAGGCACCCCCTATTTCCCTGCTGGCTTACCCCATGGGTAGTTGTATAAGATACACTCCAGCAACAAATTCCGGCATTGGAAAACCAACAATAGGAATAAAATATGTTCCCTACAACAACTATAGACCTTCCAGCCAAAAAGATGTCTTTATTGTACCATTTTACCTGTTTTAGTCTCCATTTTAGATAGCACCCAATCTGACATTTCCACAAGCAGGACATATATACCAAAAATGAATCCCCAAATATCAAATGACCCTTTCCAAGTCTCCTTTCCCAAATGGATTCATCCGTTGAAGAACTGTATCAGCTTCAATTATAATCAGTATTCTGTCTTGCAACCACTAACTTTGGCTCCCAAGACAGCACAAAAGGTCTCCATACATGTCATTGTACTGTCTATTAATGTTTGAAGTAATTCTTAACAGAATGCAGAGTCACTAGCAAAATGAATATTCAAGATTTCATGTCCCTGCGAAGTCTGAAATCCCTTGATCTGACCCTGCATTATGACAACCCAGGACAAATAGCCTAAAGCATAAGCAGCAATAACATAAAGAAGAGGGGACAATGGGCAATCTTGCCTAATCAAACTTTGGAAAAAAAAAAGGAATTAATTAACTACCCATTAACCTATAGCTCGAGGAATTGTATGATGTTTAATGAGGGGTCTGAGCTCATATTAGGCTTTTGCCCACACGCTAATATTGTCCCAACGATCTTTTGCATTTTACATTTTCTTTCATTGTGGCTTTATATGCTTTTAACTTTCTTTCAGCTGCATCAACCTTCAAGGCCATGTTTCCAAGCCTTGACTCAAGGATGAGGATAAAGGGTGGCAATCCCAATGACCAATGACTACCAACTCAAAGCATGGAGATGGATAGCCAGGATAGATGAAAAGTGGTACGTATGGATTACCTTGGACATGTTATATGAATCAATTCCTCCCCAGTAGTGCCCTTCCTAAACCTTAAGGCCTCAAGGGAAGTTCCACTAGACTAGAGTCAAAGACTAACCTCCCAAGTGAAGTGTGGGAACAAGAATACAATCAAGATCAATCAATAATCCAATTTACCCTATGATTCATATTAATATGTCCATAGCATCAAATAAAAGCACATGATTGCAAGAATGGTTAGCGTACTTGTCACTTTCCTTCAAGAAGAAATGCCGAATGGGAGAGAGATATGACCGGAGCAATAGGTGGAGAATCCTAACAGTGTTATGTTTTGACCATCATGGGGTTGTTGGCTAGCTAGTTGTCAAATGAGGAGAAAAATTTTCTCCTAGGGATTACCTACTTTTTGGTGGGTAATAGTTCCCATGGAGTTCCCATAACCATAAAGTGCCAACATCCTTCAATACCGAACCCCCTTTATCCTTCTCCAGAGTGCAAATATCCCAACAAACTACAGGCACCCCCTATTTCCCTGCTGGCTTACCCCATGGGTAGTTGTATAAGATACACTCCAGCAACAAATTCCGGCATTGGAAAACCAACAATAGGAATAAAATATGTTCCCTACAACAACTATAGACCTTCCAGCCAAAAAGATGTCTTTATTGTACCATTTTACCTGTTTTAGTCTCCATTTTAGATAGCACCCAATCTGACATTTCCACAAGCAGGACATATATACCAAAAATGAATCCCCAAATATCAAATGACCCTTTCCAAGTCTCCTTTCCCAAATGGATTCATCCGTTGAAGAACTGTATCAGCTTCAATTATAATCAGTATTATGTCTTGCAACCACTAACTTTGGCTCCCAAGACAGCACAAAAGGTCTCCATACATGTCATTGTACTGTCTATTAATGTTTGAAGTAATTCTTAACAGAATGCAGAGTCACTAGCAAAATGAATATTCAAGATTTCATGTCCCTGCGAAGTCTGAAATCCCTTGATCTGACCCTGCATTATGACAACCCAGGACAAATAGCCTAAAGCATAAGCAGCAATAACATAAAGAAGAGGGGACAATGGGCAGTCTTGCCTAATCAAACTTTGGAAAAAAAAAGGAATTAATTAACTACCCATTGACCTATAGCTCGAGGAATTGTATGATGTTTAATGAGGGGGGCAGAGCTCATATTAGGCTTTTGCCCACACGCTAATATTGTCCCAACGATCTTTTCCATTTTACATTTTCTTTCATTGTGGCTTTATATGCTTTTAACTTTCTTTCAGTTGCATCAACCTCCAAGGCCATGTTTCCAAGCCTTGACTCAAGGATGAGGATGAAGTGTAAAACTTCCGGATAAACAGAAATATATATAAAAAATACTTTTATTAATAAATGAATTACAGATGATGATGATTTACAATGGGTTGCCTGGCTTATATACCGCCATGGGCACCCTTTGGGAAAGGGCATGATCTTATGATCGTGCCCTTTCATCTAACTAAACCTAAAATTAAACAATAACCTAAAATAAACTAATTTTTTTCATAACATTGCCTTCCTCTCGAAAGAATGCTTTGTCCTCAAAGCATAAGTAACGACGGATGTTGTTGAAGAATGATTCATTCTCCCAGAAAGCGTCTTCTTCGGGTAAGTCCTTCCACTTGATCAGATATTCTAAGATGATCAAGGTCGCACATTTTAAAAGGTCTTGGATTAATCTCTCAAGTTTCGTTTTTTGGTGATGTGGATATCGGTATGGCTTGATGTTAACAGGGTCTGGTCTTGCCTTGACTTCTATTGTATGCTCAATTTCCCTATTAGGCGGCATCTTCATAGGTAGGTCTTGAAATACTTTTTCATGCTTCCGAATCAGATCTTGTATCTCTGGTGATTCTTCTCTGGTCAGATTTGCAAATAACATTTCTAATTGGTGACATTGTATTGCATAAGCAGGTGCTCTTCTTCGACTCAGCTTCATCATCTGAGATGATGATACAGCATGATTTTCTGGTGCTTGGAATCCATGTAGTTTGTACTTCTGACCTCCCCATTTGAATTTTATAAATTGTACTTGATGGTTGGCGGCATAAGTACCTAAAGTTCGTAGCCATTGGATACCTAAGACTACATCTACTCCTCCTAACGGTACTGTGAAAAACGGAGACTCTAAACTGAAGTCTTGAATCTGCAATTTAACCTTATGGCATTTTCCCACCTTTTCAATCTTCTTACCGTTAGCTATCATCACTTTCATGTTTGGTAAGGGAAATGAAAATATATTGAGTCTCTTTGCCACGGTTGCATCTAGAAAATTGTGTGTGCTTCCAGAGTCGACGAGAACCACTACGTTGTTCTTCTTTATGTGTCCTTTTAACTTTAAAGTCTGAGGTTGTGATATACCTGTCATAGCTGATAATGATACTTGTGGAATA
Organism: Pinus tabuliformis; assembly: GCA_031772625.1. Lineage (NCBI taxonomy): Eukaryota > Viridiplantae > Streptophyta > Pinopsida > Pinales > Pinaceae > Pinus > Pinus tabuliformis. The sequence goes on from CM062819.1 coordinate 2,019,403,182, forward strand.
CTTCCATCATCTAGTTCTGGTGAGAATTCTGGGGCATCTTCTGTGTCTTCTACGTCATAATCTTCACTGTTTGAATCATTGGTTGCTTCACAATTATATAGGTTCTTTGGTTCTTTTCCTTTAGCACATCTATGTTTGGGGTCCCACTTCTCACCACAGCATTTACATTTACCCTCTTTTATCCTTTGCATTTCCACATTAGATTTTTCATCTTCACGACGATGTGGTGGAACATATCTTGTATTATTTGAGTCCACATACTGGGGTATCCTTCGTCTTGCATAAGCTTTTTCCGCTGTTGACCAAAATATTGGTTCGGATTTCTTTTCGGCTGTTTTTGCTTTTCGTCTTGCTTCTTCTATAGATGCAATATCATGCATCTCAAGTTCTGCTTGTAAATGGGTTTTGAGTCCCGAGATGTATGACTGAATTAGACGAGATTCTGATAACCCAGGTACTCGTGTTACTAAGGTCTCCCATTCTTCAGTGTATTCATCGACACTTCCTTTTTGTCGTAGTTTGATGAGTTTTGAAAAGAACTCTTCTTCCTTTACACCTTGGAATCTTTTGAAGAATGCATCTTTAAATTTCCTCCAGCTAATGACATGTGTTGTCTTTTTCCACCACATATACCAGTTATATGCTTCTCCCTCCATTTTCATGGATGCATGTCTGAGCTTTTCGTCATCGTCAGTGATGTCATATATCTCAAAGTATTCTTCTGCTTTATTTATCCATGCAACATTGTTTTTTTCGTTTCCATCAAATTTAGGCATCTCGACCTTTGCCCTTCGCTGGTATGTTGCCACTGGTTGAGCGAAAAAAGGGTGTTGATTGGTAAAGTTATCCCAGAGTTGCTTGTTTGTAAAGACTGTGTTACTTGCTTCTTGGTGGGGTGTCACTGATTTTTTTGGGTATTCAACCTTGTCATGAGAGTCTGTTGACTTAGTTGAATCCGACGAGACGTGTTCTTGATTCTCTTCACCTTCTTTCAGTAGTTGTTCGGGCGTACAATTCGACCTTTTACACAGAACTTTTAGCATTGTTAAGACCTCTTTGAAGTTTACTTCTGTTTGGACATGTTGACTTTCCATTTTTATCTCTATTCGATTTGTCGTATCTTCAAGATTTTTGATTTTGTCCGCTTGCTCCCCCAGCTTGCTCTCGACTTCATTTAATCTTTTACTGACCTCATCGTGGTTGCTATTTATCTTATGCTCTGCATCAACCAATCTTTTCTGGAAATCCACCATTGTCATTGTCGACATTGAGCGGGTTTGCGGGGGCGTGTATTTATTTGCCAGCTAAAATATTTTTCCTCTTTTTTTTTTTAGCTAAAATAAATTTTATACATATAAATTTTAATTAATTAAAATAAATTTAATTAATTAAATTAACATCTATACATATATATATAACTTTTTAATTAATTAAAATAATTTTAATTAATTAAATTAACTTTTATATATATATAACTTTTTAATTAATTAAAATAAATTTAATTAATTAAATTATATATATTATATATATTATATATAATATATAATATAATTAAATAAAGTTATGTAATATATATATATATATATATAGATATATTACATATATATGAATTAATGATATAACTATATTATATATATTATATATTACCACCGAACAGTTAGGTTGGCTGACGGCACCCGTTAACTGTTCAGAAAATCGAACTATATTATACCGTTAACTGTTCAGAAAATCGAACTATATTATATATAACACCGAACAGTCACGTTATATTTATTCCAACTCTTTGTCGACCGTCACGTTTCTTGCTGGAACCGGTTGACTGTCCAAAACCCGATGGCTGACACGGAGAGTCACGTACACCCTAACGTCACGTCCGATGCCCCGTATCTGCACAGAAATACCGTGGTCACGGGACAGGTTATACCAGCGAGTTAGGTGGAGACGCAACAACGGCAAGCTGTAGATTAATAGAATAACCACAATTTTAATAGCTGCTTCCGTGGACGACGCTGAACCACGTAGACGGAATGCACCACGCAAATAGAATGCAGACAGTAGAATTCGTGGCTGACTGTTCCAGCACTGCGGTCTTTAGATTCTCTTCCACGCTAATCTACGTAGATGGGTAACAGCGTGAGGGACGCCGACAGTGTTTGCGGAGGGCTAGGGCCGGACGCAGGGATGGACAAGGTGGGTTGTGTTGGCTCGATTGTGGCGGTTAGTACACACGGCGTTTGTGGTTTTCGGCAAGGTGGGAACAACGAACGGATGCAGCAACAACAGAGTGGGTGCAACGAACAGAGACCGAGGATCGCTAAGCTCTGATACCAGATGAAGTGTAAAACTTCCGGATAAACAGAAATATATATAAAAAATACTTTTATTAATAAATGAATTACAGATGATGATGATTTACAATGGGTTGCCTGGCTTATATACCGCCATGGGCACCCTTTGGGAAAGGGCATGATCTTATGATCGTGCCCTTTCATCTAACTAAACCTAAAATTAAACAATAACCTAAAATAAACTAATTTTTTTCATAACAGAGGATAAAGGGTGGCAATCCCAATGACCAATGACTACCAACTCAAAGCATGGAGATGGATAGCCAGGATAGATGAAAAGTGGTACGTATGGATTACCTTGGACATGTTATATGAATCAATTCCTCCCCAGTAGTGCCCTTCCTAAACCTTAAGGCCTCAAGGGAAGTTCCACTAGACTAGAGTCAAAGACTAACCTCCCAAGTGAAGTGTGGGAACAAGAATACAATCAAGATCAATCAATAATCCAATTTACCCTATGATTCATATTAATATGTCCATAGCATCAAATAAAAGCACATGATTGCAAGAATGGTTAGCGTACCTGTCACTTTCCTTCAAGAAGAAATGCCGAATGGGGGAGAGATATGACCGGAGCAATAGGTGGAGAATCCTAACAGTGTTATGTTTTGACCATCATGGGGTTGTTGGCTAGCTAGTTGTCAAATGAGGAGAAAAATTTTCTCCTAGGGGTTACCTACTTTTTGGTGGGTAATAGTTCCCATGGAGTTCCCATAACAATAAAGTGCCAACATCCTTCAATACCGAACCCCCTTTATCCTTCTCCAGAGTGCAAATATCCCAACAAACTACAGGCACCCCCTATTTCCCTGCTGGCTTACCCCATGGGTAGTTGTATAAGATACACTCCAGCAACAAATTCCAGCATTGGAAAACCAACAATAGGAATAAAATATGTTCCCTACAACAACTATAGACCTTCCAGCCAAAAAGATGTCTTTATTGTACCATTTTACCTGTTTTAGTCTCCATTTTAGATAGCACCCAATCTGACATTTCCACAAGCAGGACATATATACCAAAAATGAATCCCCAAATATCAAATGACCCTTTCCAAGTCTCCTTTCCTAAATGGATTCATCCGTTGAAGAACTGTATCAGCTTCAATTATAATCAGTATTCTGTCTTGCAACCACTAATTTTGGCTCCCAAGACAGCACAAAAGGTCTCCATACATGTCATTGTACTGTCTATTAATGTTTGAAGTAATTCTTAACAGAATGCAGAGTCACTAGCAAAATGAATATTCAAGATTTCATGTCCCTGCGAAGTCTGAAATCCCTTGATCTGACCCTGCATTATGACAACCCAGGACAAATAGCCTAAAGCATAAGCAGCAATAACATAAAGAAGAGGGGACAATGAGCAGTCTTGCCTAATCAAACTTTGGAAAAAAAAGGAATTAATTAACTACCCATTAACCTATAGCTCGACATATGCTTTAGAAAATAAAACAATGACTGCTTTGATCTTTGGGCAAAAACCAACCCACCTGAACACATCCATGATACTTAATTAGTCCCATTATATTCTGCCATATGCTTTTTCAAAGTCAAATTTTCGAAACAGTATATCCTTTATCCAAAAGACCCAGAAAACAACATATTCATTGGAATCCAATGGAACAAAAACTCCAAAAAAGGCAAAGTTTCAGGTCATCTACAGATTTTTCAAGGTTTTACGTGGATTCAAAAGCTTTTAAAAACCCATTGGGAGGCTCTATGCCCCTGAAACTTTGATCCATGAAACTATGTGATACATCCAAACTCTGCTCAGATTTAAAACCTGAAACTTCACTGGAAAGAGATCCGTTTTGGATAAAGGATACCCTATGCCAAGTCTACATGGCTCACACAGCAGCTTCCATGTTGAATGTTACCAATAAGCAGTGTTCCACGGGAACACGTCCCCCAGGGTCGGGTGCACGCACCCCTCGCACTCAGGACAGGGAGTCTCTTGGGGGTGCATTTCCCCACGCACCCTTTTTGGGGAGTCTCGGGGAGACGCAAGGGGGTGCGTTTCCCCAGCGTGGGAGTCTAGACTCCCCAAAAAGGGTGCGTCTGGGAGTCCCCCTTCAGTGTGGGAGTCTAGACTCCCCAAAAAGGGTGTGTCTAGGCATCCCCCTTCAAAAAGGGTGCTTCTGGGCGTCCCCCTTTAAATTTGTCTAATAAGACCCAAATTCAAAATTCAAAATTCAAATATCAAAACAATTAAAACAAATTTAAATTAAAACTAAATAGAACAAAAAACTATTAAATAACTAAAAGTCTAAAACCTAGGTTCAAACTTTGAAAATATACTAGTATGTTTTGCTTTCAATTTAGATTCTAGAATGATGAATGATGAATTTAATTTTTAAATCTATGTAGATTGTAGAATGATGAATCATTGAATGATGAATGATATGGATCAATGTATTTGAATATTTCATTATTGATTTTTTATTTTTTTTTATTGAATCTCATGGTATGTATGAATAATTCAATAATGAGACTTGAGTATGTCATATGAATGATGTATGTATCAAAATGAATGATGAGGATGGATCAATGATTCAACTGTCTATTTAATATTTTTATGCTTTCATTATTGAACAGTGAACAATGAATATGAACATGAATTATATGTATATATATATATATATATATACACCTCGACGTCTCCCCGCACCCCCGAAATTTCCCAAAAATTTGAGGGTACTCCCACACGTCCCCCCCTGCGCGTCTCCCCACAGGTGGAACATTGCCAATAAGCACATACATCCTTGCTCAACATCTAACCATGTTTCAGTAGCTAGCCATTTAATTTGATTGTGGTGCATAAAACATCTCAAACTTTGCATAGCATTACTGCTGAATGGAGTTCCAACTTTAGTCAGATTGCAAAAGACAGTTCTCTTTCAACATGTTAAGGACAATCAACGATCATAAAGCATGCCACCAAACTAATTCTGTGTAAAAAAGACATATAGAAGTTGAATATACAAAAACCTGCATATTCAGAGAATTGTAACCTCCTGTATGACCAAGAAGATACCAAGACCGTATTGTCTGCATTGAAGATCAGAAAGCATGTTACATGAATTATCATATGTCCAAGGACAATTCAAAGTATAAGACACTCAAGATTCAACAATCTATCCATAAACAGAAAATTTATATGACTTACACCACTGATGAGGTCTAACTCGTCGTTTGAAGGAGAATGGCTGAACTCAATCCATATGTAGCAGGAATCAGAAAAATCAAAGCTGCAACAGTATAATAAGGTCAAATGAAGAGTCCAGACATGCACCAATTTTTTTTTAAATAAGAGTTTGAAAAGGCCTCAAAATGCCTCGTTAATTATCTTGTACAAAGCCATAACTAAGGTTTTAAGATACTGAACTGTCTACTGACTTCTCTACAGTCGACAAATTTCAAAACATTGCAGAAATGTCAAAAACTTTCTGAATACATGCACACTATCATAGATAGGATGCATAAATACATCAGTCTAGATTATCCCTATTAAGTGGTTGCAACCATGGCTTGATCCAACACAACACACCCCAAAAATCATCTCTTCTCCTGGAATGGTAAATTCTATATGAGCAATAAGATATTTGTATGATGATGTAAGAAATGACTGATCATACCAAACATATTCGAACTAATGCTTGGTTGAATAGTTAAAAACGATAATTGTTGATCAATGAATGTTGGAAGGAATGGAAGGAATTACATGTGTGTGTGTGCATGGGCATGTGAGTGTGTGTATCACAATGTTAGGACAAATATTACAATGAGGGCAACAAAAAAGGTAGAATTAAGAAGGAAATCGGCAAGGTGTGGACACCAGCTAGTAACCGATGGAAACAATGATGGCTCAGTAAAGGTTATGGATCCATTTCTTTTTATATTGACAGTTTTTTCAAATATATTTTCTGGATATTTCTGCCAAATTACACCTTTTTAACACCATTATCTGACCCACAATACTACATGACTCCAAGATCTGCGAACTTGTAATGTCCCCATTTTCAGTTTTCCTTACGATGCAGTTAGGATGGATTTCCAAGATGTGCGACAGCCAGGTCACAGGAGCGGGATTACATCATCAGTGGGCCCATAGGGTTTTTGGAAGAGTTTTATGGTGTCCGACGGGGTTCGCCCATTATATCTTATCATCAGGATTAGTTCCACATAGTTCATTCTTGGTTCTGTTGCATTCCAATGATTCCTGTAAAACAGGGTTGTTATTAGCATATTTTAATTAAATACACTTAAGGTGTCATTTGGGGAGGATTATTTGGAAAAACACCTTAATGTAATAGCTTGTTGGAACCAGAATGAAGAGATCTACAAGATGGGATGGTGAAAAGTGACTTCTAGTGGTTGGAGGAAGCATGGTGGTCAATTAATCATTTCCCAGGATTAAAAGTGACTTTAATTAGTCACTTAATTAAATAAAAGAACGGAAAAATGCTTAAGTGGAGAAAAGGCCAGCAAGGGAAAAGTGACTTGAATAAAATAAAATAAAAAGTCACTTAAATTAAGAAAAGAAGAGAAGCTTCTAGAGTGAGAATAAAATAATAAAATGAAGTACTTCTAGAAGGCCGGAGAGAGATCCATCAAGCCTTTAAAAGGAGGAGAAGCAAGTCATTTGGGGATATCTTGGATTTGAGTATTCTTTTGTGGAGAGGTTTTGGGAACATAGTTCTCAGTTTCCATAAGCCCCAAGACGAAAACCCATGTTTCCTTGTGTGAGTTGGACGAAAACCCAACCCACTATTGAGGAGGTTTGAGCCAAAAATTTCACAGAGCGTTGTTGTCGCGCAGATTGGCACGACAACGCTCAGACCGGGGGCTGTCACTCTGTTCCCCGGCAACGGCGCCAAAAAATGTTGTCGCGCAGATTGGCACGACAACGCTCAGACCGGGGGCTGTCACTCTGATCCCCGGTCCCTCCGTTTAAGCCTGTCTCCCGCGGCTAAGGGGGGTAGTCCCTGTGAGATGATGAGACCAACTGTCGACCAGTTGGTTGGGAGACACGAGATACGATATGAAAAGCACTAGATGGATTCGATTAATTTAGCAGACCAGTGCCTTAAGAGATTGTGGTTAAAACGATTACTTGTTAAATGATATAAAAAAGATATGGACCATGAACAACAATCATCTATCATCAGCGAAAACACAATGCTCTTTAGAATGACCAAAACGATATCCAGCAACAGAAAATTTTAAAAGATAAATGCCTTAAAATACCACGAGAATTATAAACCGTTAACCAGATATCAATTTCGCATCTCGACCTGAAAATTTAGATCTCAGAAAGATATGACAATTCGCGAAAATAACTTGATCTAAAATTTTCCACAATATTTTTATATTTTTTTCAAAAAATTTTAAATCTCTTTCAAATTTTTTTTTATTTTTTCAATATTATAAAAATGAAAAATTAAAAAAATCTAAAATAATTAAAATTCTAAAACTAAACTATATAAAAAATATAAAACAAAACTTAAATTTTTTTTTTTTTTTAATATAAAATTTAAAAAAATCTAAATTCTAGACAAAGTAAAGTCCTAAATTAAAATATTTAAAAAATTAAATCAAAAGCTAGAAACTAACAAAACCACAATATAAACATAAAATCTAACTAAAATCTAAAAAAAACTAAATACTAAAATCTAAACTAAAACATTTTGATTTTTTTTTTTTATTTTTTATGGATCTATATATATAAAAACAAAAACAACGAAACTATAAAAGAATTAAAATACATAAAAATAAAACAAATTAAAATGTAAAAAAAAATCTACGCTTTACCATTTTTTATATTACAAAAACCCTAACTAAACCACAAAACTATCACGCTGAGCCGTAATGAAACTACGCCTATCCAAAAAATGCTCAAACGAAACTACGCTCGTTAACATGACAGAAAACACAGCGTATCAAATCGGAAATGAGAACAGAGACTTACTCTGAATGAATTCACCCGACTGCAACGAAAATGAAACCCAGACTTACGATGAACCACGCAGAAACTCAAATGTGCACAATGAAAATCCGATTTACCTGTCGGCGGCTTGAAATTTGTTTGGTTCTCTGCAAGTGATGGTGAACAAGTGGAATTTCGAGGGTTCTTCGATGGCAAGAAAGGGGTCACGGCTTTACTGATATCTCCTTACAGCTGAATCGATGATTGATACACAGTGCAGACATGTAAAAATTTACTTGAACCGCAGATTACCTTTAAAATCGAAGACACAAACACACGCGATGCCTCAGCCGCCGGAGGAAGGAACGTGACCACAACAGAACGCATCCAAAACTGGGCACGAATATTGCGTGGGAACCCTGAGACGCGTGACAGAACTCGAGGTTTAAACGTGCTACAGCCCACGGCTTTTTACGAGTTGATGAACACCTGTAACCCTGGTTCATGCAAGAAAATCTCACGCAGGCAAAGGATCATACAAAGGACCTTTCGAATATTTCCCAAAGGATACGCATTAAATCAAATTTCCAGATTGCAGAACTAAAATGTGATCACAACAGTAAAAGTCGATTTAGCTGTCACCGTGCGTAAATTACGTGAATGAGATCTGAAGCCCACGCAAATATTTTTTAAGAGAAATCGGAATACAATTTAAGATATTACCTGGCCCGATGTAAATATGGTGGTGAAATTTTCAACGAACCTGTGTATACTGGCCCTGGACGCGTTTTCCCCTGCTGCCGGCGTGAATATATGGTCGATTTTCTGCATGATGGCCGCTGTTTCGTTTGGAGGATTTCACGCTAGTCGTGGTGACAGTCATATCCAACCTTCACTGCAAGCTGGCTCAGAACTGAATGTTTCGACTTGGCTTTGATTCGCTGGCTGAGCAGCTTTAGTTTGCTGATCAGACGGATTGAATACGTTCTCTTTTATCCAGCTAGTGTGCTGATGCATGAAATAATGTCCATCACAGTTTTAGCACATGCTTTCACAACCTCAGATCAGAAGTACGTGAGCCTGCAAAACCCTAGTCAGATATTCAGAAGAAACCCTAATGAAAACTGCAAAAAACCTGAAACCCTAAATGAGCTAACTAATGTACAGATTGTGGCCCCTGAAATGCCAGATTTGACAATAATAACAGAAATGTTTTCAATATATCAGAAATTTTTGAACTTCACTGTGAACAGAAAGAAAATCTCTCAATGTAAAACAGAAAAGAAACTTTAAATGATTAACCCAGGGAACAATCAGCTGGGCTCTGCACAGAAAGTGCTTGCGGGAGTTGGCTGGTTCAGCCGAGAACTTCCCCGAACGCCCACACAATTTCCTTCAAAAAATGTTTTCCTGCACATCTCAAGCAACCATCAGCAAAGAGAGAGAGAAAGCTGCTAGATCTCAGGAAATAATGGAGATACCTGCCATTATTTCAGAAACCCTAGCAGCCTTCAAACCCTAGCAGGTGAACAAGATACCTGTGCTCACACTACTCTAAAAACAAGCTATGATTAATGGCTGAAAACTGAAATATGCAGAAAATTAAAGATCTCACAGCAATTCCAGAGAGCAACACCAACACGATTTGGACCCCAAAGTCTTTTTATTAACCAGAAAATCAGATTACAAGAGAGCTTTTTCAGTACAGACTCACAGATCAGATCCTTTGAAATGACCCCCTAAGACCCTATATAAAGGAAATGATCCTAACGGCTAGTTCGAGTGATCCATGTAGAAATGATCTCGACCGTTGATGAGGATCAAGACATCTCTTGATCTCATCCGTCGATTTATTAACTTAAAATATTATTATTTTATTAGTTAAGGTTTTTGCTTCATTTTTTTAATTTTTTTATTATTTTTTATTATTTTATTATTTTTATTCATTTTTTAATTTTTTAATTCATTTTAAAATGGATCACTGAACTAAGCCTTTCGGAAACATCACCTAGGACCTAGGACTTAGGACTCATGAGGGGATTTAAAACATTTCTCGACCCTCAGGACTCATTACATCATGACTTTTACAAAATTACATCTTAAGGGACAAGCCCATTTAATACAGACCCTCACAAAACACCCAGTTCTGCGACACAACTATAATCTAGCAGATTTAACACACTAGGATTTTCCTAAAGTTCTAATGACAAAATCCATCCCGGCTTTGGGGTCAGGTTTGAAGGAAAACTCTGCCGATCCATGGATCGGTGAGACGAAAAACCTTCCGGGACATAGATTATCATAGAAAATTAGGTCCACCTAGGCAACTTTACAAACATGACTCTGATCTGCTTAGATTATTTACAACTTATACATGCAGACTGGGTTTACAACAAAAAATGATCAAGCTGCTGATGATGGCAGGATGGCACGGACATGCTGATCAGGTGCTGCTTCTTTCTGTCAAGAAAAACGGGGTGCACTGCATGGGTAGTTGACCAGTAGAGGTCAACAAGCGTCATTAGCATCATTTGTGAGCAGATCTGGAGCAATCTGTATATTGGAGTGGGGATCACACAAATCTCTAATTTGGGCATTATTTCTAGTTGCAATTTATCGAGGGAGGCCAGCATCATTGTCGCAGCAGGAATTTGGAGGCCATAACCTCAGCCATTTTCCAGTTAATTTATGTATTGGCATGTAATACCAGATTCCATTTTAATATATAAGAAGGCTGAGATTTATCTACATGTATCTCTTCTTTATTTTAAAGTGCAGTTTCTGGGTTTACATCACAAATTTATTTATTGTATTCAGAAGTTAAGGCTACTAATCATGGAATTCCTTTGAGGTTTTAAATAAAGTGATTTATCTGAAGCAATATTCTGGAAACCATTGTCAGATTATTATCCAGGATATTACAAAGCTGAGCCTTCTTCCACCAGACTAGAACAAAGTTAGAAGAGATCAATCGATTATGTTGCAATTCATGATTTGTTGTAAGTGGACAATTCCACAAGACATTGTCCAAGCTAAATTTGATGCAACTCCTATGCGACTTAATACTATTTTTGGATTGATATTCTCTCTCCATATGTTGCTGTTAATTCCTTTAAACCTAGTTGCAAATTTACTGTCTCAACAAATAATCATAGATCTAAAATAAACAATGATTTCTAATCTGATTTGTAACAATAACTATTCTGGATTTTTAACCAAATAAACAGCAAAAGCAAAAATATACGAAACCAATCACATGCAACAGAAAATAACAGAGATATACCCTAAAAACCCCAGTGTGGGGAAAATCAGCAAACACTGGGCTTCTTATTCAGCTTCAGGAGAAATATTTTTTATAGCAGACTTACAAGAATTTGCTCCAGCAAAAACACAGCAAAAGATCTCAGCCCTCTCTCTCCCACACATGCAGCCCAATAGAAGAACTTTTGCGCACACAGAAGCCTCGGCCTCGCAGCCCAAGAGAAAACTCAGCCTACTCCCTCAAGATAACTCAGCCCACGCGTGCCAAGGTAACTCAGCCTCTCTGCTGATATCGTTTGCCCTAATCTCACTCTAGCTAGCTCAATGTAGTCTCTTCTCGCTCTCGCTGCTCTAGCTAGCTCAATGTAGTCTCTTCTCGCTCTCGCTGCCAAATACTGCACTCCATTGAATCCCAACATGTGCCAATCAATTGTGTAACTCCTTTGGCTCGAACCCCCTATTAACAAGATCAAACCCTAATCTCAAGCAAAATCCTTAATCTCAATGGTTGAGATAGATCTAATTTTCCTGAGATCAATAGTCATGACTTAATCTGTCATTGACTTCTTTTCCCTTTTACATAAAGGTACCCAACAATTAAATTGAATTTCCATCTAAAGTCATGACTTAGGAAATTCATTGATTAATTGTCGTAGTAGATGATTAAGATGACTCGTTGTATGTCATGGCACCCGATTCATGCAAAACCCACCTTCCAAGCTACAAACTCAACACTCCCCCTTAGTGAGGAAAGTGTTCTTCACAACACCCAACTTATCCCTAAAGAATACAAACTTGCCCTTCATCAAGGCCTTGGTGTAACATCCCATTTTAATAAAAATGAAGGAATTCCGAGACACTATAATATTGTTGGAATTTCTAAGTCTGACACGTTAGAAACCCTTCATGAACTTTACTGATTTATTCCTACCTACTTGTTCTGTTAATTAACAAATTATTTACCATGTAAATACTGGAAATAAATACAAGTACATGCTCAACACATTATAGATCATCAACTGAAGGAAATAGAAACAAGCACACAAGTGACACCGTTGTTTTTGGACTAATGTCCCCAGAAAAACCCAATGCGGGAAAACCGGTGCAACTATCTGAGGGTTTGATTTATTAAGCAGTTTCAGAATACAATTTGGGTGCTAAATCTGGCTCACCCAATAGAGAAAAATCTCGGCAGTAGTACCTCTCTACTCGGAAGCAGATATTTCAGCTGAAACTCAGGATAAACACTCCAGCAGCTCCACAGCTCCAATCTGCCCCACGAAACCCCAGCGTCAGCCTCTAGGGAATGCGTCAGCCTCTCTCTGACCCAATGTTAGCCCAATGTCACTCTAGCTTGGCCTGCGGCAGTCCTCTGGCCCTCTGAGGCACTGCGCAGCTCCTGGCTGCCTCTGCGTGAGCCCTATCTGGCTCTGCGTGAACCCTTGGCTGCTTTTGCGTCCGTCTCTCCAGCTACTGCACTGATCTTCCCGGTGCTATCTCTGCCCCTCAGCTGCAACTCTGATCACTTTCTCAACTTTCTCAGTAAACCCAACCCCAGCAAGTCGAAATCTTGATCTCTTGGTGTATTCTCCAAGTGACCCTCAAGCCTCCTCTTATACTTTTCTCGTTGACAAATCAACGGCTGAGATTAAGTCCCTAATCAACGGTTAAGATTATATTTGGCTTGATCAATGCCTTTTGGACCATTCTAACACAGTATTAATTCACATTAATATTTTAATTTCCTAAGTTTAGACTTAGGGACTCCATTAAAAATATTAATTATTTTAATATCTCCCAAACTGTTTAAAATCTGCCCAAACCCTTTCTGGGTATTGGAGATCTCATGTGCCTTAGCCTCTCCACCAATTTTCGTTAGTAGAGCACATCCGATGCTACCCCTGATCAACACTCCCTCTTAGCGAGGACTGTGCTCTAGCAATACTCCTCACTGAGCATCACTCTGATCATCCGGCATTGGTCCTTGTGCTGATGCTAGGCCTGCTGCCCAACATCCTCTGCACTGCTGCATCCTGTACTGCTACCCATGGCCCTGCCACTGCCACTGTTGCATCCATACTACAACTCCCTCTGCATCTATGCTGCTGCCCATGGCCCTGCCACTGCCACTGCTGCATCTGCACTGCAACCCCTCTCATCATGTTGCATCGTGCTGCCCATAGCACTACCACTGCTAACTGCTGCACTGCAACTCAATTATTGAGAAGTAAGTAACTGATCTCCCAACTCTGACATCTCCGTCAGGCTAGAAACACTCCTGATGCTGAAGCTCCCTCTGTCACTGACAAGTGCTCCCTCTCTGACCTCTGCGCTGCTGCAACAACTCCATGCATCTCACACCGTTGCACACCTCTCTGTGCCATCCTGCACTGGTGCAACACTCTCGTGCCTATCACATTGTTGCACCCTGCTAGCCTCCTGTTGTCCTGGGAATCCTGCACTATAGCTCCCTCTGTCGCTCCATCAACATTCGTCTCTACTAACATCGCTAGTACTGCTACTACTCTTCGGGGCTCCCATAGCCAGGTATATTCCGAGAGGTTGGGTACCTCAAGGATCCTGCCCCTCATCGCCTATAGTCCGCCTGACTACAACTCTATGTCTCCCCACTTCTTCTGAAGTGGCACATAAGGACTCATGGCACAATCATCATCTGTCTCCACTTCCTTCTCTGCCTTTGTTGGCGCTACCTTGATCTCGGAGGTCTCTCCCTTACTCTTCTTCCTTAGACACTGGGTCGCATAATGACCCAGCTCCCCACAGTGGAAACATTTGACCTTGGAGAGGTCCTTCTTCTTTCGTTTGTCCTGCTTTCCCTCAGATGCTAGGGCAACATCTTCCTTCTCCTCCTTCTTGATTCTGATCCCCTTGCCGCTACTTCCCACCTTGCTCAGCCTTCTGATCTCTTCTTGGCAAAGAGCAGCCCACATTTCCTCCCAATCTGGAAGGGTCGCCCTGCCCAGTATGCTTTGGACAAACACCTCCCAGTCTTCTGAGACTGCGTTTAGGGTTGTTCTCACCATCAATTCTGGATTCGGCGTTGCCCCTATGGAAGTTAGTTGATCTCGGATCTCCTTCAATCGACCGAGGAATGGGTCGATCTATTCTCCCTTCTTCATCTGGTATGATCGTAGCTGATTTTCTAGTAGCATCTTCCTCTGCACGGAAGTATGCTGATACAACTTGGTCAGGGCCTCCCACATCTCCTGTGTCGTGTTCTTCTTGGCAATATGTGGTACTATATGATCCTTGAGCCCGCCAAGGATGATACTCTTAGCCCTCGCCATTGCATCCTCGTACCTGTCGTTATTAGCCGGGTCAACTAGGATAGCTATCGTCCTCAAGGCGAAGAGCTTGACATGATTCCTGTCTAGTACGAATAAGATTCTGGCCTTCCAGACTACAAAGTTTGAGGCTCCATCTAGTCTGTCTTGGTCTCTTACTCCGTGTAGTGCCATTTCGCTGCTCCTCTACTTCCCTCCTGGAAGTTCTTGGTACGACTCCTCTTAGCCTCGATTTCACTCTTGGAAACCCTTCTGCCAATGTCGAGATGCCCCTCTCCAATCATCTGTGCAACTGCAACACTGATATGGATTCCTTGGCTAGAAATCCACCTCGGCAGCAACTCCCTCTACCTTGGTCTTGCCCTGTTAGGTATTGTTCTGACTACAATACCCCACCAGCTCCACTCTACAACTTACCCACAGCCTCCTAAACCCTAGCAAACTGAAGGTTAGAGCTCCTAGGCTCTGCACAATCCCAGCACCGGCAAATCAGCCTCCTCAGCCAACTGCGTCAGCCCTCCTAGCCTCTGCGTGGCTCTGCGTGAGCCTGCCTTTGCCTCCCTCAGCCTCTACGTTGCCTCTTCCTGGCTCAATCTTGATGATGCAAGCACTGCGTCACCCCTTCCTTGCTGCTACTCTGCTAGGAACAACTTCTATCACTCAGGACAGTTGTTTTCTGTTGCTGCTGCTCTGTTCGGCTGATGTCCTCAGTGCTCCTGTGATCTGCAACCACCCTCTGATACCATGTTGGAATTTCTAAGTCTGACATGTTAGAAACCCTTCATGCACTTCACTGATTTATTCCTACCTACTTGTTCTGTTAATTAACAAGTTATTTAGCATGTAAATACTGGAAATAAATACCAGTACATGCTTAACACATTACAGATCATCGACTGAAGGAAATAGAAACAAGCACACAAGTGACACCGTTGTTTTTGGACTAATGTCCCCGGAAAAACCCAATGCGGGAAAACTGGTGCAGCTATCTGAGGGTTTGATTTATTAAGCAGTTTCAGAATACAATCTAGGTGCCAAATCTGGCTCACCCAACAAAGAAAAGTCTCGGCAGTAGTACCTCTCTACTCGAAAGTAGGTAATCCGGCTAAAACTCCGGATAAACACTCCGGCAACTCCACAACTCCAATCTGCCCCATGAAACCCCAGCGTCAACCTATAGGGACTGCGTCAGCCTCTCTCTGGCCCAGCGTTAGCCCAGCGTCACTCTAGCTTGGCCTGTGTCAGTCCTCTGGCCCTCTGAGGCACTGCGCAGCTCCTAGCTGCCTCTACGTGAGCCTTTGCGTCCCTCTCTCCAACTACTGCGCTGATCTTCCCGGTGCTATCTCTGCCTCTCTGCTTCTGTATTCACTACCCCTCAGCTGCAACTCTGATCACTCTCTAAACTTTCTCAGCAAACCCAGCCCCAGAAAGTCGAAATCTTGATCTCTTGGTGTATTCTCCAAGTGACCCTCAAGCCTCCTCTTATACTTTTCTCGTTGACAAATCAAAGGCTGAGATTAAGTCCCTAATCAACGACTAAGATTAGATCTGGCTTGATCCATGCTTTTTGGACCATTCTAACACAGTTTTATATTAATTCACATTAATATTTTAATTTCCCTAAGTTTAGACTTAGTGACTCCATTAAAAATATTAATTATTTTAATATCTCCTAAACTATTTAGAATCTGCCCAAACCCTTTCTGGGTATTGGAGATCTCATGTGCCTTAGCCTCTCCACCAATTTTCGTAGTTAGAGCACATCTGATGCTACCCCAAATCAACAAATATCCCTTATAATATTTTCGTTAAATCTTCAGGGTTTTGCTTCAGAAAACCATGTCGTAGTTATATTCAATCAAGTTACACAAAATTCACGACGAAATTATCGGCAAAACTTAAGAAACATAACACTGCAATTCAAAATAGAGAGGAAACACAAGCAGTGAATCTCAAATTTTTATTATTAAAATTGAAATTACATGCTAATACAGAATAGTCAGAAAATGGTCGAGATGAAATCCTCCAAAGTGTTGCAAATTAGGTCTGGCTTCTCCACTGAAAATGGAACCAATAGCACACCTATGAATTATGAGTGAATTAGACATCAAGCATAAGGGTTCTTTATCATGTTTTCTGGAACAATCACCTTGAGGAGGGCATCACAATCATTTTGCACCCATAGGAAGTATCCCTCACAATTTAAAAGGTTAAATCCACTCACCATAAAGCCTAGTGGCCCTCTTGCTTAGGGTTTAAGGTAGAAGATTTAATTATTTAATTTAGCATTTTCCTCAAACTTTAGGATGTTGGAGACTCTCCTCGAAGCCCCTCCTAACCCAAGCCTTGTTCATAAAAAGAGACCTAATGCACCCTCAAAACTTAAGCAATTCAAAAAACTATCTTGTGTTTTCTTGGTTCTGAAATTTAGCCCTATAGGAGATAGCGAAGACATCCATTGAGTATTAGGGTTTTGATTTTTTTTTTTCTTTTGGTTTTTGGTGGTTCGTTGGGGTGTTTTCTTGCAAGTACAAGTGGGCAATTTCTTTGAAGTATACTCTCTTTTGCGGCCTAACATTATTGCTCAATTCATGAAGGATTCGAAGCCCTAAAACCCTACGGTTAGGGCATCAAGCACAGATCTATTTTGCAGGAACGAGATTGGATTGAAAACCTTATTGCAACCTCTGCGGTGGTGATTGAGCCCTCTAATCCAAAACAACGAAAAAGCATATAGGACAACGAAGGAGCTAGAACATTTGTTTTGGTTCGATCTTCATTAAAGGAATCTTCTGAAATCATTTGTAGACTTCTGATGTTGTTTGGAGTATGATCTATAAATCTCTGTGAAGCAGATGAGGGTCCTATTAACTGAAGAAAGTGCAGCCTAATTAGAAGTCAAACTCTACAAGAGAATGTGGTCTAAGGTCCTAGAAACAGTAACTAAAGGATTGTTAAATTTTGATGCCTAAACAGTGATTTCCTTACAACAAGTTGTGGATCCTTGATTACACCAGTGGAACTGTTCATTTGTTGCAGAAGTAATGCATATATATATTTGTGTGTGTGTATGTGTGTTGCACGAGTTTCTGGTACACGGGTACTTCGGGTATGGAGGAACAAGTATCCGGCACGACTAGAAGCTTTGCCCAAATTTACAGGAAACGTCAAGTTGGGAGCGGCAATAATAAAATATATTAAAATTTAATATAAATTAAAAATAAAAATAAAATAATTTATTTATTTCCATCCAAAACTTGCCAATCAAATTCCATTATGCAGATTCCATCTTGCAAAGAAATATGTAAAAGATTGAACTTTGAAACACTACCAAAAAAATTCAAAAGATTAATCCATCAACAACTTGTCAATCAAATTCCTTCCCAGCAAAGAAACATGTTGAACTCCCAAACTAGAAAAGACGTTGTCATTACTCGATTATTATATGATTTCATGCAATGCTATATTATATTCAACTTCAAATTCAAGTTTTGAAATTTATAAAATGAAACTGACTAACATGCTACTCTTTCTCTTTCTAACCCTCACTGTAATTCGTTGAATCTTATCATTAAAGCTTCAAGATAGGCTTCAAGATAGTAGATTTATTTGCAATTGTTGAACTTCAAAATTTGCAAAAAAAGCTACCAAGGAATGACTAGCAACTGTGTATATTTTGTTGAAACCTTTGCTACATCTCCATGTCTCTGTTGCTTTACAGAGCTCATGCAGTCCAACCCCCTGACCTGGCATGTATCACTTAGAAAATAAACAAATGGTACCTTCCCTGCTCCAAATAGGTACCCGAAAGGTCAAAATCTGCTCAAAATAGGTACCCAAAACATTAAAATTTTTGCAGTGAAGCTCCCAAAAAGCTCCAAAGTACTCGTGTTGATTTGGGGTAGCATCGGATGTACTCTAGCCGCGAAATTTGATGGAGAGGTTTGGGCACATGAGATCTCCAATACCCAGAAAGGGTTTGGGCAGATTCTAAACAGATCGGGAGATATTAAAATAATTAATATTTTTAATGGAATCCCTAAGTCTAAAATTAGGGAAAATAAAATATTAATGTGTAGCAATATGAATCTATGTTAGAATGGTCCAAAAGACATGTATCAAGTCAGATCTAATCTTAGCCGTTGATTAGGGACTTAATCTCAGTCGTTGATTTATCAACAAGGAAAGTATAAGAGGAGGCTTGAGGGTCACTTGGAGAACACACTGAGGGAGACCAGTCAGTTCAATTTCTGGGGCGGGGTTTGCTAAAAAATTGAACCAATGGTCTAGAGAGCAGTCAGGAGGCAGCAAGTACGGAACAGAGAGACGAGAGATCGGTGTAGAGGCAGAAGAGGCAGACGTAGAGCCAGAGGAAGCCACGCAGATGCAGCAGAGACTACGCAGAGCCAGAAGGGCCCGCGTCATCCACGCAGAGGATGCAGGAGTGACGCAGAAGGCCAGAGAGGCTGTGTAGAGCCTCAGTAAGCTAACGCCGAGGGTTTCAGGCTGACACAGAGGTCAGTAGTGTTAGGATATTCCGACACATAGGAAATAGTTAAGTTCAACTTGGTCTAGTATAGAGTTAGGTATAGAGTTATGTAAAGTGTGTTTCTTTACTGTTGTACATTTTGTAACTTACAATCCGACGGTCACGATATGTAGTGATCCGACGGTTCACTCTCTCCTCGGTATTACCAACACTTGATCCGTGGCTTGACACCCGATTGGTCCATGAGTTCTATTTAAAGCGCATGGAGGGTCATTGTTCGGGTAATCCGTGCATGAGAGAAGCTTATGTAAATTTTCATTCTTTGATTAATAAATTGCCTGTAGTAGCCACGTTGGCGCAGGCCATGGACTGTTTCCCTCTTTGAGGGTTTTACGTCAAAAATACTGGTGTATTGATCTGTGATCTGGTTGTGAGCGGTGTCCTTTTGGTGTTCTTTCTGAGGAACTTACCCTGTAAATTCCTACATGGTATCGGAGCTATTTGAGGGCCGCGTCCGTTGGTGATCCAAATCTGAAGCCGGTAGAACTGCATGCGGCTGTCGTTTCCTAGATCTACTGTTTTTGACTGCTTTCGGGCCGAGAGGACTGCTCTGTTGTGTTCGGAGCATCTGTTCCAGTGAGGAACCCCTTTCGTTTCACGCGAAAAGGTTTCCGGTAGCCCTATCTGCGTCATTTTTAAGATCTGGAGGTATACAGTCTTTATTTGCAGTCTACTGTTATTTTCTCTCTGCTTATTTCGGTTTCGGTTTATTTAGCTTTTTTTTAACCGGATCTATACCTTTCATTTCTGCGTATGCTCTTTGCCCTGCGACTCTGTGCGATCTGGGCAAATCAGAAACAGAAAGGAAGGATTTTTCTCATGCGTATGCTCTTTTCCCTGCACCTTAGTGTGATCTCGGAAAATCAGAAACATTGAGAAAAATATTTAGTTTTTCGGCTAAAGCTAACTCTGAGCCGCAAGGTTCATTTTTTAAAATATCTAGTTTTTTGGCTAAAGCTAACTTCGAGCCATAAGGTTCGTTTTCTTTGCATGTCCGTGTTGGGTTTTGTGTTTTGTGTTTTGTAGGGAAAAAGAGCTTTCTCAAGGCAAGCACGCAAACCAAGCCCCCCCCCCCTCTCTCTCTCTCAAATTTTTTGTATAGATCAATTGGTTCAAAGCTATTTTAAGAGAGTAGAGGTCTTGGGTTCAAGTCTCCATTTTGTGGGGGCGGATTATTTCATTCCCGCACATTCGCGCACTTTGCCGGCAACTTCAACAAATTTTTTTTTCAAAAAGCCATAACTTCTTCATCCGGAAGCCTTTTTCAGAGCCGTTTTTTTTAAAACAGCCTAATTTTTCGAGATCTATCCATTGGAACACTTACTTTCAGCATCTTCAGCTTCAGTTTTTTTTTAAAAATGGAAAGTCCATGCCAAGTCATTCTTGACAGCACTAACTACTTCCAATGGATAGCCTACATGGAAGATTTACTTAGAAGTAAAGGTCTCTACAGAATAGCCACAGACCAAGAGAAGAAACCCAAAGATGAAGACAAGGCTGCAAAATGGGAAAATAGACAAGATCAAGCACGTGGTTTGATAGGGATGTCTATTTCTCCTGATCTTAGATTCCATATTGCAGAACTTGAGACTCCTCGTGAAGCATTGGAACAACTCACTAAAGTTTTTGGGATTAAAAATGAAATTAGAGCCCATCAACTTGAAAATGAGTTGCTTACATTGGATCCTAATAATTTTTCTTGCATTGAAGATTTCTTGTCCAAATTCAAGACCCTTAGATATCTCTTGGAAGGTGTTAAGGTTAAGAAAGAAGATAGTAACCTTATTTATTCCATCCTTACTAAGTTGGGACCAGCCTACTCTGTATTTGTTTCCACCTTCCATTCTACAAGGGAAGCTTTCATTTGTCAAGGAAAAGACTACAAGGCCCCTTCCTTTGACTCTTTTTGTGATTCTTTAATAAGAGAGCAAGAAAAACTCTTACACCTTGGTCTTCTTAATCTTGGAAACTCTTCCAAGAAAGCGTTAGCCGCCCAGCAGCAACCAAATTCAAAGAATCCTAAGAAGTCATATCCTAAAAAGAATGGTCCTAAACCAAACAAGGGTCCTAAGCAAACTCAGCCTCAAAATGAAAGATCATTTCAGCAAAATGATAAGACCAATAAAAACAAATGGAAGAAGACTGATAGACATTGTAACTTTTGTAATCGAGATGGCCACTTAGAATCTAAATGCTTTAAGAAGATGGAAGCCTTGGAAGCCGCAATGAAGAAACATAACATCCATGTGGAGCATTCTTCAACTTCAACTTCAACTTCATCTTCAGGAATGGCACTTTCTGCATGTCGTTGTCAATCATCTCAGTCTGGTTATGCATTAAATGTATCTTCTTCTTCTCATTCTCATGAGTGGCTCATTGATTCTGGAGCCTCTTATCACATGGCCAAAAACCAAGCTATGTTTTCTTCTTTAAATGATTGTAACACCAAAAATATATATGTTGGTGATGATAGATCTCTTAATGTTGTAGGGACTGGAACTGTTCATCTAGACAATGGTCAGTTTAATGATGTACTATGTGTTCCAACCTTATCCTGCAACCTTCTATCTGTATATCAGATAACTCATTCAGGTGAAGGTAAAATTGTTGAATTTTCACCTCATGATGTTGTAATCAAGGATCTAAGAGATCCTAAACAGATTCTAGCTACTGGTATTGTTGATGATTCCACAAGGTTGTATAAGTTTCACAACTTTGGGTCATCAAATCTTCCCTCAGTATTTGTTGCTCATAATGATGAAGTGAGCAAACTTTGGCATGAGCGATTTGGTCACTTAAACTATCGCTCCCTTCAACATCTATGTAAAGAAAATATGGTGACAGGTCTTCCTATGGTATCTTGCAGAGATGGTGTTTGTTCCGGATGTGTACTCGGAAAACATCATCGGGACAGTTTTGAAAAACGTGCCTCTTGGCACGCCTCAGCCCCTTTACAGCTTGTGCACAGTGATTTATGTGGTCCACTTCCTGTTGCTTCATTCTCTGGCTGCAAGTATTTCTTAACTTTCATTGATGATTTCTCCAGACGCACTTGGGTATACTTCTTAAAACTCAAGAGCGAAGTATTTAACACATTTTTGGCCTTCAAAGCCTTTGTTGAAAAACAATCTGGACATCAAATTCTTAAGCTAAGAACTGATAATGGTGGAGAATATGTTAAAAACACATTCATCAACTTTTGCACCGAAAATGGAATTCAAATGCAACATACTGTTCCATACACTCCACAACAAAATGGTGTAGCTGAAAGGAAAAATCGCACCTTAAAGGAAATGGCTAATTGTATGCTGCAATCTAAAGGACTCAGTCTTAGTTTTTGGGCCGAAGCAATTAATTGTGCAAATTATATAATCAATCGCACTCCTACTAAGGTTCTAAAGAATATCACTCCAGAAGAAGCTTGGAGTTCCATTAAACCAGATGTAAGTCACTTTCGTGTTTTTGGAAGTGAAGCATGGGCCCATATTCCAGATGAAAAGCATAAAGCTTTAGAACCTAAGAGTGAGAAATGTACTTTTGTTGGATATTCTGAAGATGTAAAAGGTTATAGACTTATTCCATTTAAGTCCAAAAATGTTATCATTAGAAGAGATGTAAAATTTGATGAAAATAAATCGGCCTGCGAGCCTAGTCCGGCGGATGTGCCACCTCTTCCTATCTCTTCTACTTTTGAAAACATTTCTTCTTCAGATGATGAAAGTGAGGATGACAATCCTCCCCCACCTTCTCAGGATCCTCAACTTCCAAGATGGGTCCGTGCTACTCGGGATGCAGCAGGTGATCTTGTCGGTGATCCTACAGATCAGCGACGTACACGTTCTCAGTTTGAAAGAGCCTCTTCTTTACTGGCTCAAGCTCCAGTAAATCATGATCCTGACACTTTTTCAGAAGCTTCAGGCCATCCACATTGGGAAGCAGCTATGAATGAAGAATATCATTCATTGTTGGCAAATGATACATGGGATCTTGTTCCTCTACCAAAGGGACGCAAACTTGTTAGATGTAAATGGGTTTACAGAACCAAGTATGGACCAGATGGGAAAGTTGATAAACATAAAGCTCGTCTTGTTGCTAAGGGCTTTTCACAGGTTGAAGGCATTGACTACACTAAAACCTTCTCCCCTGTTGCCAAAATGAACTCTATCCGCCTTGTTCTTTCCCTTGCTGCCTCTTTAAAATGGGAAGTCCATCAGATGGATGTTAAATCTGCCTTCTTGCATGGGGACTTGCATGAAGAAATCTATATGGAACAACCCATTGGCTTCATCCAAACAGACTCCAGCCTTGTATGTCGACTTAAGAAATCTCTTTATGGTCTCAAGCAAGCTCCTCGGGCTTGGTATGCCAAAATGGATAACTTTCTTTTAGAATCTGGCTTTTCTAGGTGTTATTCTGACAATACTGTCTACACCAAGAAAGTGGGCAACTCTCTTATCATCCTTGTTCTTTATGTTGATGATCTTATTCTTACTGGTAGTGATCCCAATCTTATAAACCATGTGAAGTCCAGCCTTAAAAAGAAATTTGAAATGACAGACTTAGGACACTTACACTATTTTCTCGGTCTTCAAGTCTTGCAATCCAAGGAGGGTATTTCCCTCTCCCAGTCCAAGTATGCTTATGATATTCTTCGTCATTTTCACATGGAAGACTGTAAGCCAGCCCCTTCTCCCTTTCAGTCTGGAGTCAAACTTTCAGTCTCTTGTACTTCTCCTGAAGTTGATGCTACCTTATACCGTCAACTTGTAGGAAAACTCTTGTATTTAACCCATACTCGTCCTGACCTTTCCTTTGTTGTTGGCCTTGTTGCTCGTTTTATGCAAAACCCCCGTGAAAGTCATTGGAAGGCAGCCAAAAGAATACTTCGTTATGTTCGAGGTACAGTACAGTTTGGGATTCATTACAGTGCCAAAGCAGCTCCTCTATTAGTTGGTTTCACTGATTCTGATTGGGCTGGTGACCCTGATGATCGGAAGTCTACTGCCGGTTATGTCTTCACTCTTGGTTCAGGACCTATTACATGGGCTTGTAAGAAACAGGCTGCCATTTCTCTTTCGTCAGCAGAAGCAGAGTATCGTGGTGCCATGGAAGCTAGTAAGGAAGCCTTGTGGCTTTGTCAGATCCTATCAGAGTTTGGCTTTGAGCAGCAGCATCCAACCACACTTTGGTGTGATAATCAAAGTGCCGTTCAGCTATGCAAAGATCCAGTCCAGCATCAGCGCAGCAAACACATTGAACTACACATGCACTTCATCAGAAAGCTCATTCATGACCATGTTCTTAAAGTGCAATATTGTTCAACAGATGATCAGGTTGCAGACATCTTCACAAAGGCTCTCACAGAGGCGAAGTTCACTAAACTTCGATATATGCTTGGAGTTCAGGAAGTTGTCACTAAGGGGGGATAGGCTCTAGTGCCTCCTTCCTTCTCCTATTGTGTCATATTTGTAAATCCTTCAATCCTATCCCAAGTTGTTCTTAAGGGGGGATGTTAGGATATTCCGACACATAGGAAATAGTTAAGTTCAACTTGGTCTAGTATAGAGTTAGGTATAGAGTTAGGTAAAGTGTGTTTCTTTACCGTTGTACATTTTGTAACTTACAATCCGACGGTCACGATATGTAGTGATCCGACGGTTCACTCTCTCCTCGGTATTACCGACACTTGATCCGTGGCTTGACACCCGATTGGTCCATGAGTTCTATTTAAAGCGCATGGAGGGTCATTGTTCGGGTAATCCGTGCATGAGAGAAGCTTATGTAAATTTTCATTCTTTGATTAATAAATTGCCTGTAGTAGCCACGTTGGCGCAGGCCGTGGACTGTTTCCCTCTTTGAGGGTTTTAACCACGTCAAAAATACTGGTGTATTGATCTGTGATCTGGTTGTGAGCGGTGTCCTTTTGGTGTTCTTTCTGAGGAACTTACCCTGTAAATTCCTACAAGTAGGGCCTACTCTAGGTTCAGAAGGAGTGCTTGAAATTTGTCTATCTGTGGGTAAGCCAGTTTGGCACCCTGTTGTACTAGAAAATTACTGAATAATAAAATCCTCCCTTGTTGCACCGATTTTCCCACATTGGGTTTTTCCAGGAACATTAGTCCAAAATAACTGTGTCAATGTGTGCATACGTTTGTTTCTGTATTACGGTGTGATATCTGCAGCAGTATTTATTTTAATGTTTGTTGAAGTAATTTCATGAATAACTTATGATGAAATAAGTAGGAAAAGTAAATCAGTTGCTGCAGTGAGAATTTTCACATGGTATCAAAGGAAGTAAGCAGAGATAGAAAGGGAGAATCAGTTATGGGTCGAGACCACGATGCAGAGGCATCCACCTCAGGGGACTCACACAGATTCTCAGAAGATTGCACAAGAGAGAGAGATTTCAATTTCTCTATGTTGGCTTCCAGGTTGGAAGAAGTGGCGTGCATGACTAGTGCTGCATCATCAGAAGTATGGTATATAGACAGTGGAGCCTCATGGCATATGACGGGAATCAGGGAGTGTTTCTCGGAATATTGAGAAGAGAAGATGAATTTTCAAATCACCATGAGGAACAAGGAAAAGTGTACTCCAGTAGGAAAGGGTACCATAGTTTTTCAGACATAATCAAGAGAACGGTTCTATGCCACAAATGTGCTGCATGTACCAAGATTGGGGATGAACTTACTTTCCATGTCACAACTACAAGGCAAGGGCTATGACGTTTACTTCATCAAGGAAAAAGTATACGTCAAACACCCGTGCTGGAAAAAGAAAGTGTAGATCAGGATCAAAAGTAATCGATTGTATAGATTACAACTAGAATCTCCAATGGCACTAATAGGCAGTCATGGGGACAAATACTTGAACGAACTATGGCACATAAGGATGGGTCACTTGCACCATGGAGCTCTGAGAATTCTCAAGAGCACTGTAACAGGAGTTCCGGATCTGAGTATGGAACGAGATGATCTATGCAGGGGATGCGCTCTAGGAAAGTATGCCAAGGCGGCATTTCCTAGGAGCAACCAGAGGGCCAAGAGTGTACTAGGATTGATACACTCAGATATCTGCAGACCTATGTTCGTCAAATCTCTCAGCGGTGCCGAGTATTTCCTTACCTTCATTGATGACCACTCGAGGAAATCTTGGATCTATTTTTTGAAAACCAAAGATGAGGTTTTCTGTCGATTCAAGGAGTTCAAGGCTCTAGTGGAGAATCTGACAGGTAAGAAAATAAAAGTCTTGCGCTCAGATAATGGTGGAGAGTATGTCGATAAGGACTTCACTGATTATTGCGCTAAGGAGGGCATCAGAAGAGAGTGGACAGCTCCCTACAATCCGGAGCAGAATGGGGTGGTAGAAAGGAAAAACAGGACTATTGTAGAAGCAGTTAGGGCCATGTTGTATGATCAGGATATGCCAAAATTCCTGTGGGCGGAAGCATGCAACACAGTTGTCTACGTTCAGAACAGGACTCCTCATCGGGCATTGGGCAAGATTACTCCAGAGAAAGTCTTCACTGGGAAGACGCCTGAAGTCAGTCATTTCAGGATATTTGGGAGTTTAGCATATTGTCGCATACCCGAAGAAAAGAGGAAGAAGTTGGATCAAACTGCAGAAAAGGGGTATCTGGTAGGATATAGCGAGAACACTAAGGCATACAGAATCTATCTTCCAGGAAGCAGGAAGGTAGTAGTACGACGAGATGTAAAGTTCATGGAGGACAGAGCTTTCAGAAGATCTCGCGAAATGCCTTCCGAGGAGCAGTCGAAAGAGGATCCGTTGGTCATGCCTCTTCAACCAACGGAAGTGAAGAATTCTTCCTCAGATCAGGAAGATTCTCAGGATGAGGAGGAGGAGCGAACAAAAGCACCTGCTGGCAGAGGAAGAACCAGTAGGGAACTTCGTCAGATTCTGCGTGATGCAGAGAACTTCATCGGAGAGCCAAGGAACAGTAAAAGAGAGCGAAAACAGCCAGACAGGTATCAGGCATTAGTAGCTCAGGATGGGGAGCCTGCCAGCTTCAAGGAGGCAGCTCAGCATCAGGTCTGGCTAGATGCGATGGTGGAGGAGTATAACTCCATAATGGTAAACGATGTCTAGGAGGTGGTGTCAAGGCCTCAAGACAGATCTGTGGTAGGTTCAAGATGGATCTACAAGATCAAATATGCTACGGACGGCAGTGTTGAAAAATACAAGGCCAGGTTTGTGGCTAAGGGGTATGCTCAAAAGGAAGGGATTGACTATGAGGAAGCCTTCGCCCCAGTAGCCAGGTATATATCTATAGGACCGTGATATCTCTTGCAGCCCAGATGGGATGGGAGATCCATCAGATGGATGTGAAGACGGCATTTCTAAACGGGGTAATAGAAGAAGAGGTATACATTGAACAACCAGAGGGCTTTGAGACTCATGAGAAGAAGTCTCATGTATGCAGACTGAACAAAGCCTTGTATGGGCTGAAGCAGTCACCGAGAGCGTGGTATGGTCGAATAGATGGCTACTTGCAGAAGATGGGTTTGTCAAGAGTGATGCGGATCCGAATCTCTATTATCTGGTCGTAGAGAAAGAGCCATTTATCTTATATGTGGATGATCTCTTCCTGACAGGATCATCTAGACTCATTGAGGACTGCAAGAAGATTCTAGCCACAAAGTTTGATATGAAAGATCTGGGACGAATGCACTATTTCCTAGGGTTGGAAGTTTGGCAGCAAAAAGGAGAAATCTTCCTTGGGCAAGGGAGGTATGCTACAGAAATCCTGAAAAGGTTCGGGATGGGAGATTATAGACCTATGGCTACGCCAATGATCACCAACTGGAAGAAGATTGATGCATCAGAAGACAAGGATGTCGATCCCACCCTATATCGACAGCTCGTAGGGTCCCTGATGTATCTAGTCAACACCAGGCCAGATATTTGCTACGCTGTCAATGCCCTCAGTCAGTTCATGGTGGAACCAAAGAGGGCTCACTGGGCAGCAGCCAAACACGTTCTCAGGTATATACAGGGAACAGTTGATTATGGGCTCTTATACACTAAGGGGAAGGATATCAGGTTGAGTGGATTTACTGATACAGATTAGGCAAGAAGTTAAGTGGATCGGAAAAGTACCTCTGGGCATTGTTTCAACATTGCATCGGGAATGACCTCCTGGTGCAGTAGGAAACAGAAGTCCGTGGCTCTGAGCTCGTCTGAAGCAGAATATATGGCAGCAAGCACAGCTTCGTGTGAGGCCATATGGCTTAGAAAATTGTTGGTAAATCTATTCAGAAGAAATATGGAGGCAACCAGGGTCATGTGTGATAATCAGAGTTGCATCAAACTCTCTGAGAATCCAGTATTCCATGATAGGTCGAAGCATATTGATATCCGGTGTCACTTTGTCAGAGATTGTTTCCAACGAGGAGCTGTAGAGTTGAGTTACACTCCTATAGGGGAACAAGTGGCAGATATCCTCACCAAGGCCCTTGGAAAATCAAAATTTGACTTCTTCGGGGAAAAAATGGGGATGGTAAAAAACCCCTTTCGAAAGTAATGTGTTAGCAGCACGAATGAAGAGGGAGTTGCAGTGTAGATGTAGTCTTGGGAGAAAGGACCAGCAGCAACATAGATGCAGAGGGAGTTGCAGTGCAGATGCAGTGTTGGGAGAAAGGTCTAGCAACAGCACGAATGCAGAGGGAGCTATCATACAAATGCAGCAGTGGTAGTACCAGAGTCATGGGCAGCAGTACAGGATGCAACACTGCAAAGGATGTTGGGCAGGGAGGCTTAATATCAGCACAGGGTGCGATGCCGAATGATTAGGGTGATACTCAATGAGTATTACTAGAGCACAGTCCTCGCTAAGAGGGAGTGTTGATTTGGGGTAGCATCGGATGTGCTCTAGCCGTGAAATTTGGTGGAGAGGTTGGGGCACATGAGATCTCCTATAGCCAGATAGGGTTTGGGCAAATTTTAAACAAATCATGAGATATTAAAATAATTAATATTTTTAATGGAGTCCCTAAGTCTAAACTTAGGGAAAATAAAATATTAATGTGTAATAATATGAATATGTGTTAAAATGGTCCAAAAGACATGGATCAAGCCAAATCCAATCTTAGCCATTGATTAGGGACTTAATCTCGGCCGTTAATTTATCAACGAGGAAAGTATTAAAGGAGGCTTGAGGGTCACTTGGAGAACACACTAAGGGAGACCAGTCAGTTCAATTTATGGAGTGTGGTTTGCTAAGAAATTGAACCAATGATCTGGAGAGCAGTCAGGAGGCAGCAAGTACAGAACAGAGAGACGAGAGATCAGTGCAGAGGCAGAAGAGGCAGACGCAGAGCCATAGAATGCCACGCAGAGGCAGCAGAGGCTGCACAGAGCCAGAAGGGCCTGCGCCATCCACGCAGAGGCTGCAGGAGTGACGCAGAAGGCCAGAGAGGCTGCGCAGAGCCTCAGTAGGCTGACACAGAGGGTTTTAGGCTAACACAGAGGTCAGTAGGGCCTATGCTGGGTTCAGAAGAAGTGCTGGAAATTTGTCTATCTGTGGGTAAGCCAGTTTGGCACCTTGTTGTACTAGAAAATCGTTGAATAATAAAATCCTCCCTTGTTGCACCGGTTTTCCCACATTGGGTTTTTCTGGGGGACATTAGTCCAAAATAACTGTGTCAATGTGTGCATATGTTTGTTTCTGTATTATGGTGTGATATCTGCAACAGTTTTTATTTTAATGTTTGTTGAAGTAATTTCATGAATAACTTATGATGCAATAAGTAGGAAAAGTAAATCAGTTGCTGTAGTGATAGAATTTTCACAACCCGCTGAAGCTCCTAGTGGTTTTGGAGCGTTTCCTACTAGCTCCCAGGAGCGCAGGAGCGTGGGATATGTGCTCTCTAATTCCTGAGAGAGGTACCCGTGTAACTATGATATATATACTTACTCAATGAATGTCACCTAATTGAAGCCAACTTCACTATCTCAAGAACAGTATTCCTAAAATCAACAAGATCTGAAGCATGTGATTTGTATACCTAAGTGTACCTATTGATCACCTAGTTCTAAAGGAATTTCTTGGGGCATGTTCCATGCATATTTTCTTCTTGAAGCAAACCTGATCCAAGCATATAAATCTGAGACATTAGCACTGCAAAGGTATACCAATCATTCAACAAGGCTTGGAACATACAGGATGCACATAATTGCTTGAAGTATCTGTAGTATCAGTTTCTTCCAGTCATAATAGCAAGCATGGTGAAGGCTTCTCCCAGGTGCAATAAGGACATATTATGCAATTTGCCACTATCACATCATACATGGTTTTATCATCAAAATTACAAATTCTTGTAGCAGTAAGGGCAGAGCAATTTTATCACCTAGGATAGAGCAGGGTAGAGTAATTTTATCTCTACAGCAAGCACTCAAGGTCTCATTATCAGCAACATCTTCAGAGATATCTTTCATGTGAAAATTTCTAAATCGAACAAGTCAGAAATCCTACTACAGTAAACTGATTTGCATTACCTACTTGTGTTCTTCATTTAACAAGTTATTTTCAAAAATGTTCGGAAAATATTAATGCAAATACACTACAGCGTACACCAATATACAGATCAAGTACTAAAAAATAAATGAGACAAACACATAAAGGACACTTATTTTTGGACTAAACATCCCCAGAAAAACCCAATGTGGGAAAATCGGTGCAGCAGCTCTAAGGGTTTTCTATTATTAAGCAGAAGTTCTAAATACAATTGTTGATTGCCCTCCCGCAAACCAGTGACAGAGAAATACAATGGTGGAAAACCTGAGTGAGTTTTACCTCACTTCACCCGGCAGATTTTGGTTGATCCGGCAACAAAACTGGCTGGCCCCAACTACAACTATGTTGCCCCTTCGCAGTAACTGCGTGGGCCTGCGTGGAGCTCTCTGAGGCTCTGCATCAGCTCTTCTTCCCACCGCGTTAGCATTCCCCAGTTGTTCTGGCACTCTGCGTGGAAAGCAGCTTTCTCCCTCTACGTTGGCCCTTCTGGCTCTGCGTCAAGGCTATGTGGGCCCACACTAGCCCAACGTCAGCTCTCCTGGCTACTGCGCTGCCTCCACAAGCTTCTCTCCGCCTCTCTGTCTGTATTCCCGAACTATCACTGCTCCTCAGCTGCAAGATCTCCCTAATCGATTTCCCTCCTGAGAACTTCTCACCTCAAAAAATCGATTTCCTCAATCTATTTGTGTGTGTTCTCCAACTAACCCCAAGCCTTCCTTTATACTTTTCCTGTTGAGAAATCAACGGCCGTGATCTAATCTCTAATCAATGGCTAAGATTAAATTAGACTTGATCCTCATCTCTTAGAAGCTTCTCACCCATATTTTCATTAATACCCATTAATATTTTAATTTTCCTAAGTTTAGACTTAGGAACCCCATTAAAAATATTAATTATTTTAATAAAATACAATCCGGGTGGATATTCTCCAAATGATTTATGGCTCTCGGAAATCTCATGTGTTCTAGCCCGTCCACAAAATTTCAGAGCTAGAGCGCATCTGATGCTACCCAAAAATCAACACTCCCTCTTAGCGAGGAATGTGCTCTAGCAATACTTCCCAGCAGAAGTATCACACTGATCCACGACATAGACCCTCTGCGTTGCTGATGCGCGGCCTGCTGCCACTTATCCACTGCGTTGCTGCTCTCTGTACTGCTGCCCATGACACTGCCACTGCCACTGTTGCATTTGTACTGCATTTCCCTCTAAATATGTTGCATCATGCTGCCCATAGCACTACCACTGCTAACTGTTGTACTGCAACTCAATTGCTGAGAAGTAAGCAACTGAAAAGCCACCCAAAAGTTGACATATTGGTCAGTTTGGATGCCCCTTGATGTTGAAGCTACCTCTGCTGCTAATGTATGTTGACCCTCTAATGCTACTACGTTGTTGTTGTATCTGCTATGTGCCTTCCGCACTGCTGCAACACTCTACTGCGCTGCTTCAGAGTTTGGTACTCTAGCTCTGCCACTATTGCTCCATCATCCCTCGCACCAACTGACTTTCGTCATTTTGTTACTGTCATTAAGGGCTCCCATAGCCGTATGTGATACAAGAGTTTGGGCACCTCAAGGATCTCGCCCCTTTCATGTAGTTCTTTCGAACTACAGTTCTAAATCTCCCCACCTCCCTCTTGGAGATGCCGCTGCCATCTCTGCCAAATGTCGAATGTCAAACTAGTTCTCTTCTCCCTCTTTCGTTGTTGCCCCAGCGAAACTCGGATCTGGATTTCTTTGGCACTAGAAATCCTCTAAGGCACAAGCTCCCTCTAAATTTTGATTTCCTTCTCGGAAATCCTTCTGCCAATCACTGTCGAACCACCCCTCTCTGATTTCTCTTTGCTACTGCTCAGCACTGGATCTAGATTTCTTGGCAAGAAATCTTCTGAGGAACTAATTCCCTCTACTTTGCTTCTGCCCCACTAGGTACTCTTTTGCACCAACAAAATCAGCACCCCACCAGCAACTCCAGATAAAATCTGCACTGCACCCCCAGCCACAGCAACTAGAAAACCGAGACTCAACATTCTCTGCGCTGGCCCAGTAACCACTGCGTTGCCTTCTGCAACAACAGTGTCACCCAATACCGTTGACGCAGGCTCTACGTGAGCCTCCCTTGGTGACTGTGTCACACCTCCTCTGCTCTCTCGGCCAGAAACTGCGCTATCTCTCCGGACAGCGATTTTCACACACAGATTTTCCTTTATCCTTTCACTGATGGCTTCAGTCCTCCTTGATCTGCAATTGCTTTGATACCATGTGAAAATTTCTAAATCGAACAAGTCAGAAATCCTATTGCAGTAAACTGATTTGCATTACCTACTTGTGTTCTTCATTTAACAAGTTATTTTCAGAAATATTCAGAAAATATTAATGCAAATACACTGCAGCCTACACCAATATACAGATCAAGTACTGAAAAATAAATGAGACAAACACACAAAGGACACACTTATTTTTGGACTAAACGTCCCCAGAAAAACCCAATGTGGGAAAACCGGTGCAGCAGCTCTGAGGGTTTTCTATTATTAAGCAGAAGTTCTGAATACAAATGTCAATTGCCCTCCTGGCAAACCAGTGACAGAGAAATACAATGGCAGAAAACCTGAGTGAGTTTTACCCCACTTCACCCGACAGATTCTCGTTGATCTGGCAACAAAACTGGTTGGCCCCGGCTACAATTGCGTTGCCCCTTCGCAATAACTTTGTGGAGCTCTCTGAGGCTCTGCGTCAGCTCTTCTGCCCACTGTGTCAACTTTCCCAGTTGTTCCGGCACTCTGCGTGGAAGGTAGCTTTCTCCCTCTGCATTGGCCATTTTGGCTCTACGTCAAGGCTACGTGGGCCCAAACTGGCTCAACGTCAACTCGCCTGGCTACTGCGCAAAGCTTCTCTCCGCCTCTCTGTCTGTATTCCCGAACTATCACTGCCCCTCAGCTGCAAGATCTCCCCAATCGATTTCCCTCCTGAGAACTTCTCAATCTCTTTGTGTGTGTTCTCCAACTGACCCCAAGCCTTCCTTTATACTTTTCTAGTTGAGAAATCAACGGCTAAGATTAAATTAGACTTGATACTCGTCTCTTAGAAGCTTCTCACCCATATTTTCATTAATACCCATTAATATTTTAATTTTCCTAAGTTTAGACTTAGGAACCCCATTAAAAATATTAATTATTTTAATAAAATACAATCCAGGTGGAATTTCTCCAAACGATTTCTGGGTCTTGGAGATCTCATGTGTTCTAGCCCCTCCACAAAATTTCAGAGCTAGAGCACATTCGATGCTACCCAAAAATCAACATTTCATTGCACAGTCTTAAGGTTTGTTGGGACAAGGGTTTAGGTCTTAGGGTTCTGGTCAATTGAAGTAAAGTCATCTGTATATCATTGTAAGTAGACCATTATCCCTAGCACGGGAGTCCACAATATTGTATTAAATTTTTTTCATTTTCAGGGTGGTAGGGTGGTGGTAGGGAGGTAGTTGAAGTCACGTTCAGGTTGTCGCCTACAAACACTTCAAAGTGGTAGGGTGGTGTTAGGGAGGTGGTTAAAGTCACCTTCAGGTTAGAGCCTGAAAACACTTCAGGGTGGTAGGGTGGTGCTAGGGCAAGTTGGAGCTTGCAAGGGTGTTGGACCATTCTTTCAGCTGACTGCTGATAAAACCCAAGGCGTTGGGGGTCCTTCTAGTGGGCGTTGGAGAAGAATGTTTTTCTAGAGTTCTAGGGAGTTGTAACTTTCTTTTCAGTTGGAGCAGGAGATTTAAAGAACTTATTAGAAAAGCATTTGGTGGTTTTTGACCCAGAGGGGGTTTACCACGTAAAAATCTTTGTGTTCACTATCTATTGTTTATTTATGGTTTTTGAATACTGTTGAAGATTAACTAATGCTCTGAAAAGATTAATAAGTTACTAATTGCTAAGAAATATTGATTCAAACCCCTCTCAGTATTTCCAACAATTGGTATCAAACTTGATTCCTTCAATAGCAGTTTAACAACTGGAAAAAGATCATGGAGTGGAATAAGCCGGGAATTCCTTTACTTAATGGAAACATCTATGCATTTTTTGTTGGAAAGATGAAGTTGTATCTTCAAGTACAAGGATTGGATGTTTGGCACGTTGTGATGACTGAATACAAGGAGCCGTCAACTCATCCCTCACATATTGATGGACAAAGGCTTTACGAAAGCAATGCTAAAGCTAAAAATGCTCCCCTGATTGGTGTGACAAATCCCATATATGTCAAAATAATGCACTGCAAATCAGCGAAAGAAATTTGGGACAAGCTTCAAAATACATATGAAGGAAACAAGAAGGTAAAGGAGGCCAAGCTCTAGATCCACCGAGGATAATTTGAGCAGCTAAGAATGAATGAAGAAGAGAACATTTCAGCCTTCTTCCTCTGCGTTGATGAAATAGTGAATGTTATAGAAGCATTGGGAGAACCAATGCCAAACAAGGTTGTTGTTCGAAAGGTTCTAAGGTATCTTGCAGATAGATTTGATGCTAAAGTCTTTGTGTTAGAAGAAAGAGATGATTTGGAAAATCTCACCATGGACCAGTGTTAATTTTAGATAACAATGGTATGTTCTAAGCTTAAGACAATTTACTTCAATGTTCCTTTAGCAACCCAATGACAAACTCCAATTATATCCAGTAGCAATCACATTATATAAACATTGACAGTCAATGTAGATAGAACATAAAATCATATTCAAAAGACAAGCCAAGACAAGAGAACACAAGATGTGGTGGATGCCAGGGACAAACCCCAATGTGGGGAAACCCTTTGATCAAATCTTCTTATTATTCTTCAATAATTTAGCACACAGACAGTACAAATATGATAAATGTAAGCCTAAAACATATCTTCCAAATCAGCAGACAAGCCAGCGGTCAATGCAGCCCTAACTAGAAAGTCAACGGTGGTCAAAGCTACCCCAAAATGTCCTCCAATCAACTCGGTCAACAGCAATCCAAATCGACCTTCCGAGAGAGTCAAAATCAGCACAAAACAAGTCGGTCAAACCTAGCCAAAGGAGAGAGAAATACTGCTGCAATTTTCGGTAGTCAACCTTGAAGTCAACGTGAATTCAACAGTGGTCAACCTGTCCCAAACTTCTCAATTTCTGTGCCAATAAATCCAGCCTAGAGAAATCGAACTTATGGCCCAAAAACCGAGGTCAACACTGGGCAAATCACCCTAAGTCAACATTGGTCAACACTCTAAAAACTTCGACCTGTTTTACCCAAAAAAACTCAGCCTCCTGCCACACGTGCGAAGAAGAGAGACAGACGTCCAAGTTGTACGAACCAATCAAGAGAGAGAAGATGATGATGTGATGAGATGATGTTCTAATGAGGAAAAGATCACCTCTATTTATACAATTCGTTGAGGGTTAGGAGACCCATCTATTGGGCTTCATGAGCCTACATTTGACTGTGGCCGACCTTAACAATTTGTCCATAAGAGAAATAAATTCATAATTCCATTTCTGCTTGTCAGAATGAGATGATCTTTATATCAAAATTGTACCTCTCTGAAAGAGGAATCCAATGCAATAATCATCTCCATCATATGAGTTGTCCTAAGGTGGAAGTTGGCCCTAGTTGCCAATTTTAACACTCCCTCTCAACTAGGGAGAATTCCACTTGTCAATCCATCATCATGCCAACCTATCATCATGAAACATCCCTGCCATCACTGCCCTACTCTGCTCTGCTCTGCTGAACCATGAAGTAATAATGAAGAAGAAGTGATCGAGTGTATCATACCACTCTCCACTGACTAAAGTCAAATCTTGATCCCAGATCAAGTTGTTGAAATCCATGCATCCTAGTCATAGGGAGTACAATAGTACACGATTCGTCCATCGGTAGTGCTATGGTCCCTAACGAGCATTTCCCAACTCATTGGCCAGATGAGAGTTACTTCCCATTAGTCCCGAACTCTCTAGGTAAGATGTGTGTCAGGGCATCAGCAGAAGAAGGTGAACCACTCATCCTGCTCATATGTCATAGGAGAAGGTGAACCACTCATCCTATGCACATGTCAATCGTAGGGGAGGGTGAACCAATCACCCTACATGCATGTGTCCGAGTAGGGTAAGGCGAACCACTCACCCTACACACATGTCAACCATAATGAGGTATCACAGGGGAAGGTAAACCACTCACCCTGTATCCAGTGTACCACTAGGGAAAGGTGAACCACTCACCTTGTATCCAGCGTACCACTAGGGAAAGGTGAACCACTCACCCTATGGTCGCTCATAGCTAGCTCCAAGAAGTACCCCATGCCCCCAGGAGCTTCCAGAGCTTTGTTTCCAACTCATATGGGACCCTCATAGGAGGTCGTTCCACGACTCCAAGTCTCTCTCGAGAGGTTAAGAATTTGACCTTCCTGAGAGGATTCGTGAGAATGTCTACAACCTAGTCATCTGCCCTGATGTATTGGAGCCTAACTGCTCCCTGGTGTACCATATCCCTAATAAAGTGGTACCTAATATCAGTGTGCTTGGAGCGGTCGTGGAACACAGGGTTCTCTGATAGACGAATCCGACTCTGGTTGTCGCAGAAGATCACAGTGGTATCTAGCACGTGCTCAAATAGCTCACTGAAGAGCTTCCTCAACCAAACTGCTTCACAACAGGCCATAATCGCAGTAGAAACATACTCCAAAGAAAAGCAACATTCATACGTGCTCTTACGATCCACCACACTGCCAGCCCAATTAGCATCTGTATATCCAAGTAGCCTCAAATCCATGGCAATGTATCTCAGCCCATAGTGGATTGTGCCTCGGAGATATCTCAAAAGATTCTTAGCAGCAATCCAATGAATGTGATGAGGCTCGACCATATATTGACTCATTGTGTTCAAAGCGAAGTATATGTCAGGACGAGAGTTGACCAAGAACATCAATGCCCCCACAAGTTGACGATACTCGGTAGGATTCGACAATCCGGGTCCAACAGCACTTCCACATAGCTTCTTAAGGTTGAGTTCCATCAGAGTAGTCACAGAGTTACAGTCCACCATCCCACATCTCTCAAGTAGCTTCACAATATATTTTCCCTAAGAAAGGAAAATCTCACATGGCTTTTGCCAGACCTCCAACCCTAGGAAATAATGCATCAGTCCTAGGTCCTTCATCTCGGACTCGGAAGCCAGCTCCTCCCTCTTGCATTGATGAATGGGAGGGTCATCACCTGTCAGAAAGTGATCATCCACATAAAAGACCAGAATGAGAGGTTTGTCCTTTTCAACCTTGAAGTATAGGTTCGAGTCAGCGTTGCTTCTTGTAAATCCCAGCTTCATAAGATAGCTATTGATCCTCTCATACCAAGCCCTAGGGGCTTGCTTCAACCCATAGAGGGCTTTCTTCAACCTGCATACATGTGTCTCACGATCTTGAACCTCGAACCCCTTGGGTTGTTCCACATATACTTCCTCCTTAAGCAAACCATGCAAGAAGGCAGTTTTGACATCCATCTGATGAAGGTTCCATCCTTGTGAGGCAACAAGGGCTATGATCGAACGGATGGTGGTATATCGGGAAACTAGTGCAAATATCTCATCATAGTCTACTCCTTCCTTTTGAGAGAAGCCTTGAGCTACAAATCTAGCCTTGAATTTCTTAGCACTCCCATCAGCTCCATGTTTGATCTTGTAGAGCCATTTCGAAGTGACCACAGACTTATCCTTAGGTCTAGGAACCACATCCCAGACATCATTCTTCATGATCAATTCATACTTTTCGTTCATCGCATCCTTCCAAACCTGTTTCTTCACAGCTTCTTCGAATGTACAATGCTCAGATTGTACAATGGTACTCAAGGCAACTAAGTACCCTTGGTACCTATTCGGCTTCTTGCTTTCACGAAATGTCCCCCTCAGTGCAATGTGTTTCTCGGCATCTTCAAGAGTATCTTTAAGCCACAAAAGCCTCTTTCTTGTAGTAGAGGGCTTGCTAGGAGGTGGATCAATGGGATCCATTAAACCTTCAACATCAGGCATTGGTTCATCGGACAAAGATTCATCCTACTTTTCTGCATCAGCATCATCATTGGCCTTCCTAGGTATAGGAAGATCTCGAATCTTTATAAGTGCAAAATCTTCATCGAAAGTGACATCATGACTTAATTCCAGTGTTCCACGGGGACGCATCCCCCAGGGTTTGGTGCGTGCACCCCTCTCACCCCACACACCCGGGACAGGGGGACATCTAGGGAAACGTTTCCGCACGTCCCCTTTTTGGGGAGACACAGGGGGGACGTTTCCCTAGTGTGGGGGACACGACTCCCCAAAAGGGGGACGCCTGGGCGTCCCCCTTCAATATGGGCTATGCGTCCCCAATTTAATTTGCTTTTAAACAATGATTTATGATAGGGAAAACCTAGTATTTGAACATATTTCCCTACTAATGCTATGCAATTCATGGTAATGTTAGATTCTTAAAGTAAAAGTGACATTCTCCTTTATCTTTCATTTTCATCCTTTTACTTAAATTTTTAACATTATCATGAAATGACTCAAAATGTTTGAGAGTGGTTCCGACCTCATTGGATTTCATATGGAGAAAGTAGAATTTTAGATCTCACTCAAAATCTAGCAGACTTAATAGTTTTTCAGAATTCAGGATTAGATGGATTGCAATATTTCCATTGCATTTTGTCGTGTCCAAGGGTATGGAATTAGTATTTAATCAAGAGCACCAAGCCCTCTTTGTACTTCAAAGTGACTTTTAGACTCATCACTCCACTGTTTTTGAGTTTTTATTATATCAATTTACTATTCCAGTATTCAGATTTCAGTATCTATTATAGTCTATTTTGATTAGTACTAATTAGATTCTAGAATGATGAATGATGAATTTAATTTATAAATCAATGTAAATTCTAGAATGGTGAATAAAGAATAATGAATATGGATTGGAGTATTTCATTATTGAATCTTGTGATCTATGGATGAATCATGTATTAGTAAGGATGATGAGTATGGATCAATGTATTTCATTATTTAATTCAATTATGTATGTATCATTTTGGATTTAAGGGATCTGTGGTTTGTATCTTTTGATTCATTTTCCGGAGAATCCACAGTATGAACATTTTTATGCTT
This sequence comes from Pinus tabuliformis, assembly GCA_031772625.1. Taxonomy (NCBI): domain Eukaryota; kingdom Viridiplantae; phylum Streptophyta; class Pinopsida; order Pinales; family Pinaceae; genus Pinus; species Pinus tabuliformis. The sequence continues at coordinate 2,019,443,233 of CM062819.1, forward strand.
TCATTATTGAATATGAATTTGATATATATATATATATATATTAAGGAAAAAAAAAAAAAAATATATATATATATATATACCTCGACGTCCCCACGTCCCCCCTAAATTTCCCTAAAATTTGAGGATACTCCCACACGTCCCCCTTGTGCGTCTCCCCGCACCCGCGTCTCTCCGTCTCGGAGTCTTGGTGGAACATTGCTTAATTCCACTTCCCTTTGACCAGGCAGATAGATTCTATATGCCTTTGAAGTTTCAGTGTAGCCCACGAATGTTCCTTCCTTCCGAGATGCATCTAGTTTGTTTCTTTTCTCTTTCGGCACATGAAAGGATACGGGACAGCCAAAAATTCTAAAATGAGAAACATCAGGTTTCTTACCAGTGAATACTTCTTCAGGTGTCTTGAAGTCCAAAGCTTGATGTGGGCATCGGTTCTAGACATACACAGCAGTATTGGCAGCTTCTCCCCATAAGAACTTTGAAAGACCTTAATCATGAAGCATAGCCCGGGTGGCTTCAATGATAGTACGATTCTTCCGTTCGGCAACACCATTTTGTTCAAGAGTATATGTGGTGGTAGTCTCCCTCTTAATGCCAGCTTCTCTACAATAGTCTTTGAATTCATTAGACTGATATTCGGTCCCATTATCAGTCCTCAGAATTTTGATCTTCTTCCCTGTTTAATTCTCGACCAAGGCTTTAAGGGAGAGGAAACATTTGAATACTTCGTTCTTCTTCTTTAAGAAATAGATCCAGGTCTTGCGATAGAAGTCATCCACAAAATAGCATAATATAAATATCCACCCAAAGATGTCACGGGCAACATATGTGATAGATCAAAATGGACCAACTGAAGAATATCAATGGTTTGAGTTTCACTTGAGAGGAATGGTCCCCTTGTATGTTTTCCAACTTCACATCCCTGACAAACACCTTCATGATTTAAGTTGAATTTGGGCATCCCTGTGACCATCTTCCTTACATCGGGTAAGGCTTTGAAATGAAGGTGAGCAAATCTTCGGTGCCATAATTCAGATTGAAGAGAGGTGTCACAAATCATTGCTCCCAACGGACTTCCTCCAACCTGATAGAGACCTTCAACCCTGAATCCTAGAGTGAATGCATCTCTTGGATTCCTTTGCCAAAGACAAACCTTCCCATCAATGAATGACACCTTAAAACCTTTGTCTTCCATCGCAAAGATAGAAACCAAGTTCTTTTTCAATTTAGGTACATATAGCACTTCTTATAGGTGAAGGGTTTGACCTTGATTTAAGTGAAGAGTAACGGTCCCAATTCCTTTCACGGGATAAGTGGCATTATCCCCAAGTATAATCTCCATATTTGTCTTCTTTTCAACCAAGTTTGAGAGAGCTTCTTTGTACCCAGTGAAGTGCCTTGAGGCACCACTATCAATCAACCAATGGTCCAATGTATCCGGAGGAGAGGCAGTGGAGAGGGCAGAAATAAGATAAAATTATTTTTGCTTTACAACATTAGCTTCATCATACCTGGAGTTTCTCGACTTCTTGGGAGGACGACCACCTCCATTTCGAGCAGCAAGAGCATTCCTCTTTCCTTTGTTATTGAACTCGTTGTTCATTCGATTGTCATTGCCCTTGAAGTTGTCGTTGTTATTGTTGTCATCATCTCTTGGAGTATTCTTCGTGATGACACTCTCTAGCGAAGTGGCCAAACCTGTTACAATTGAAGCACCTTCCTTTTTTTCCTTCTTTGAATCCTGGCTTGAACCCTTGTCCTTGATTCCTTGGACCAACATTGTTCCTTCTTTTAGAATAAGCTAAGAAGGCAATAGGATTGTTTCCATTTGAGGGCTTGTCTCTTTCCATCATCCTTCTTTCTTCTTGACTGCATCTGGCCAATAGTTCCTCAAATCCCAGAATCCTGTCATTGTTGAGGATGGTAAGGCCTCCAAGTGCAATAAGAGTGAGTTCCTTGTCACCAATGACTTCTCCAATAGATAGGAGATCATTCTTGATCTCGGTGATCCTCATGAAGTAAGATTGGATGGATTCTCCTCTATCCATCTTGATGTCTTTCAACTTGTTCTTGAGAAAGAGAATTTGATTTGCATTGTTTACTTTGAACATCCCAACCAACCTTTCATACATCTCCTTAGATGTTTCCAAATTAGAAATATATGCAACCAAAGGCTTATGAATGGAATCAACAATAATCTTCTTAGCTTTTACCTCACCTTTCTTGTACTTGGTTTGAGCAATAGCAGATGCATTTGAAGGAGGCTCTACTATTCTTCCTTTGTCATGGTCCATGGCATCATTTTCTTCCAAAGTCAAATCCAAAGTCATCTTCCATGCATGATAGTCGAACTTGTCCTTAAGCTTGTCCTCGGATTTGAAGAAAGATGTAGTCATCATTGGGACTAGTTCCAAGTCCTTGTTCAACAACGTCCTTTAGTGATTGCTTTGCTTCACTCTTGCTTGGGCTTTGTCTTCACCTCGACTCTAATCCCTTGTTAATTTTAGATAACAATGGTATGTTCTATGCTTAAGACAATTTACTTCAATGTTCCTTTAGCAGCCCAATGACAAATTCCAATTATATCCAGTACCAATCACATTATATAAACATTGACAGTAAATGCAGATAGAACATAAAATCATATGCAGAAGACAAGCCAAGACAAGAGGACACAAGATGTGGCGGATGCCAGGGACAAACCCCAATGTGGGGAAACCCTTTGATCAAATCTTCTTATTATTCTTCAATATTTCAACAGAGAGAGAGTAAAAATATGATAAATGTAAGCTTAAAACAAATCAGCAGACAAACCAGCAGTCAATGCAGCCCTAACGAGAAAGTCAACGTTGGTCAAAGCTACCCCAAAATGTCGTCCAATCAGCTCAGTCAATAGCAATCCAATTCGGCCTTCCAGGAGAGTCAAAATCAGCCCAAAACAAGTTGGACAAACCCAGTCAAAGGAGAGAGAAATATTGTCGTAATTTTCGGCAATCAAATCTGAAGTCAACCCTGGTCAACCTATCCCAAACTTCTCGATTTTTGTGCCAATAAATGCGGCCTAGAGAAATCGAACTTTTGGCCCAAAATCGAGGTCAACGTTGGTCAAATCAGCCTAAGTCAACGTTGGTCAACACCCTGAAAACTTCAACCTGTTTTACCCAGAAAAACTCGGCCTCCTGCCACACGTGCGAAGAAGAGAGAGAGACCTCCAAGCTGTATGAACCAATCAAGAGAGAGAAGATGATGTGATGAGATGATGTCCAAATGAGGAAAAGGTCACCTCTATTTATACAATTCGTTGAGGGTGAGGAGACCCATCTATTGGGCTTCATGAGCCTACATTTGACTGTGGCCGACCTTGACAATTTGTCCATAAGAGAAATAAATTCATAATTCCATTTCTGCTTGTCAGAATGAGATGATCTTTATATCAAAATTGTACCTCTCCGAAAGAGGAATCCAATGCAATAATCATCTTCATCATATGAGTTGTCCTAAGGTGGAAGTTGGCCCTAGTTGCCAATTTTAACAACCAGCTACATGGAGTACTTATAGCATATAAAATGAGGAAAGAACAAGATGGCCCATCCAACTGAGAAGCAAGATTCACAACATCCAAGAAGACCGGGAAAAACAAACAAGAATCAAGACCAAGCTCCAGTTGCTGCGAAGAAGAAGAAGAAGAATACTTAGATGAAGAAATAGCTAACATTGTGAGAAAGTTTAAAAGAGGAACAGGTAAGTTCAAAGATAAACTTCCATTTATGTGCTTCAATAGTGGTGAGATTGGTCACTTTGCAGCGAAATGTCCTCATAAAGATGAAGCACCCAGGAAAGGGAAGAAGGGTCAAAGAAGATTTAATAAGAAAGGTAAGAAGAAAGGCTTTAAGAAAAGTTTTTTCTCTAAAAAAGACAACTCCTCATCTGAAGAAGAAAGTGACAATGATGAAGAAAATAACACAGGAAGAGCGTTATTCATGACTAAGGACAATAGGAAAGAAGCTCCTGAAGAAGAAGAAGAAGGTGAAGAAGATAAGATGGACAAAATCACATTTCAGAATGAGATGGTTAGAGTTGTAAAAGATCTTAAAGCTAAAAGAGGAAATGTCAAATTTCTAGAAGTAGGACTAAAGATAGCAAAAGAACACACCAGAAGCCTCAATAAGAAAAATGAAGAATCTGAGGAAGCCATTATCAACCTTAAAGTACAATTACAAGAAACCAAAAAAATTGAAGATTCTCTCATAAGAGAACTTGAAGAAAAGCAACAAAGCAAGGGAAGATTTAGAAGCAAAGATAGTCTATCAACAAAAGGATGTAGAGAAAAGAAGAAATGTTCAGCAGAACTTTGCAAACAGCTCTAGAACATTAAATGAGTTCATCAACAGCCAAATCCCGCACAGTGACAATACAGGATTGAGCTACAAGGATACCTTTATAGAAGGCTCAACCTCTTCCATAATAGAAAAGGGAGATGGACAGAAAACTTATGCAGCAATGGCTAGAGGATCTATTGAGAAAGAGAGGATTCCCAGTAGAACAGAAGATTCAAGATCAACAAGAAGGATCATGGAGAACAGTGTCACGAAGGTCTCCCCCTCTCAGGTATCAAAATATCTTTCTTGGTGTTTGTTATTCATGTGGAAATTTTGGACATAAAGTTGTAAATTGTCAGGCTTATGGTAGGAACAAAAGCAATCTTGGAAGGTCTTTCAGGAATAATTATCCCAGAAACTCACAGGAGGATTACAGGCAAAATTACAACAGGTTCGGTCATTTAAGCAATGAAGTAGAATGCTATAAATGCAACAACTTTGGACATTTTGCTAAAGATTGCAGGTTAACCATTCCACCAACAGAATCACAGTGAAATCAAAATGTTCAGGTCTGGAGAAGGAAAATTGAAAGATGCGCTCTTGCTCTAAAATCTCAAAGTAAGAAGAACGTGTGGTATGTTGATAGTGGATGCTCAACGCATATGACCGGAGATAGGAATAAATTCATATCCCTGATAGAAGGAAAGGATTGAACAATATCTTTTGGAAATGATGGGTCTGTAAATGTTAAAGGAACAGGTACAATCAGGTTTGGAAGCAAGGATGCTACAACAAAAGATGTGCTTCTCATTGAAAATATAAATTATAGTTTGTTAAGCGTAAGCCAAATGTGTGATCAAGGACTGTAATGACTCATCTACCAGTACAAACGAAATGTGAATTATTAGCATACAGACGATGCATGCATATGATAACTACATATGCATGTGTTGCCTACACTGCACTAGTAGTCATATTAAAATTATGAAGATATTCTAAGCATAGGATAAATGATGTAAATGTTGAAGATACTAAAATATCTAACTCGCAAAAAAATATATACTGGAACATGTATTTTAGTATGTGTTGTCATCATGTATTTTAGTATGTGTTGTCATCATAACAGGTAACCATAGAACATTATCCAAAAGTTCTAAATTTAATTATTAAGGTTTAAAAAGGGAGTTATATTGTTATAAAAGAAGTGACTCTTAACTAAAGGTTAAACATTAAAAAAGGTATAATATAATAAAATATTAAATAAATCTTAATAACAAAAGGACTATGTAAGTGATGAGTGTCAAAATAAAGCATGACTACCTCTCTAATTCACAGTGAGGAGCCACATAATAGACAGGAGGCACACAGCCAAGGCAATGAAGGATGAATGAGCGTTGGTTCAAAGAAATAAAGGGAGAAGGGAGTAGGACTGAAAGGGGATCTATTTTTTTGTTGCTTGGGAGCACAGTGTTGAGAGAAGGAAAATTTGTAATAGAAGACTACAGACATTAAGGACTAAGCATTAATTGTCCTTGAAGTTTTTGGGCACAGGGGAACGAATTGCATCAATTGAGAAGCATTTTGGACTGAGTACCTAGGTTGTACCCAGTTTGGCTAGGAGGTTTTGGTCTTTTGGTAGCGGGAGCGAGAACGGGAGTAATACTGAAGCATCTTCAACTACAGCAAACCAGGTAGGTACTCAACAGCAAATTAATGAATTTTGATGTTATGAATTCTGGTTAAATTCTTAAAATAGGTTTCATATTTTGTTCGAGGTAAATATCTAAGTAAATTTAGAGCCTTACAAGGACACACGCTGCTCTTTAACTCAAAAAAGTGTGAAATAAGAAGAAAGAAAACCAGCCAACTAGTGGCTACTACAACTAGGACTCCAAACGACATATATACTTTGGATGAGAATGCTAAAGGTTGTTTCTTGGCAAAAGAAGATGAAAGTTGGCTTTGGCATAAGTGAATGAGACACATAAACTTTGACAATCTTGTGAGAATCAGTAAAAAGGAAGTTGTAAGAGAAATGTCGCAGATCTCAAAACCAACTAGCACTACATGTAAACATTGCAAGCATGGAAAACAGAGAAGAGTAGAATTCAAAACGAAAGAGCATTCCACATCAAAACCATTGTTATTGATACATATTGATCTATGTGGACCAACGAAAACAAAAGGACTGGATGGTGAACTGTACTTCATGCTAATGATTGGCGATTATACCAGGATGACAACAGTTAGCTTTTTGAAGAAAAAGTCTGAAGCATTTGAATGTTTCAGAATCTTCAAGGAAATGGTTGAAAATGAAATTAATTTGAAGATCAAATGTTTGCGATCAGATAACAGTGGAGAATTCACATCCAAAGCATTTCAACATTTATGTGAAGAACATGGAATAAAAAGACAGTTCTCAACAACTAGGACACCACAACAAAATGGAGTTGTTGAAAGGAAGAATAGAACTGTAGAAGAAATGGCCAGAACAATGTTGAATGATTCAAAATTGGATAACAAATTTTGGGTTCAGGAAGTTGATACAACTGTGTACATTTTGAACAAAGGATTACTTAGGAGCAACTGTGATAAGACTCCATATGAACTATGGAGAGGAAGACCAACAAATGTCAAACATTTTCGAGTTTTTGGAAGCAAATGCTACATCAAAAGGGAAGACCAGAAGACAAGAAAATTTGACTCTCGGGTAGATGAAGGCATCTTTGTTGGCTATTCACGCAAGAGGAAAGCAGACAGATGTTATATTTAGAGACTTAACCGAATAGTTGAAAGCATCAATGTAACATTTGATGAAGATCATAGACCAAGATTGAACAAGGAAACTCCTCTTCAAGCAAACAGAGACACAAGCGACAAAACAAAGGGTCAAAGAGGAAGCCCCGAAGCTAGCACAATCAAATGAGGAAACAACCTGCAACCAAGAAGAGACAAGAGATGAACAATAGGCACCTTCGAAGACTCCCAAGAAATGGTATCAAAAGAACCATCCTTCAGATTAGATCATTGGGGACATCATTTAAGGCATCAGGACCAGAAGAAAGCGATAGCGACGCACACCATGTCAAAATCTCAACTATCACAACAACTGGAAATTATTTTCCTAATTGTTAATTTATTTAACAATTTATTTGCAGTTTTCTATGGCAAATACCAAATAATTCACACTATGATTTTCACAAATAAATACTGCGGAAGAAAATAGCACTGGAAACTAAGAAAATCTAGCGCACACATAAAAATGTGACAATTATTTTGGACAAATGTCCCCGAAAAAACCCAATTTGGGAAAACCGGTGCAACAGTTGAGGGTTTTATTATTATGCAGTAGTGAGAAATTCTAAGTACAATAATCTAGATGCCGAAATCTGGCTATCCTGCAGAGAAAATACTGGCAAAAAATATCTAGGGGGAATTTAAACTCACTCCAAGCAATTTTGGCATTGGAATGCCTCTGAAAAGCAAGTCGTCCAACTGGGCCTGCACAGGCTCTGCGTCAACCTGATGTTGCCTGCTGCAACTGTTGCCCGAACTGACTACTAGTCTAGCCGTCCTGCCTATTGCTAACTATGAAAACGTCTCTCTGACACTCAGGAACCTTTGTTTGGCCTCTGGAACTGAATACGTCTTCCTTCTCAGCAAATCGAACTTCCTTCTTGAGGCTCTATGCTACCTTTGCGCAACCTCCTGGAGAAATCTCGGCCTCTATGCAAATGCACTCACTAGATCTGGAAAACTTCCTCCAACCTCACTGTCCCTGCCCCTCACTGACTCTGCTTCCTCACTAAAGCTCAAACTCTCCAGCAACTGACTGCTGCTACTCCAGAAAATCGAATTCTTCAAGTGTCTCTTGTGTGTTCTCCAAGTGCCCATCGACTTCTTATTATAATCCTCCGTTGGACCACCAACGGCCAAGATTAAAACTTAATCAAGGGCTAGGATCATCTTGAAGTCGATCCGTGTGAGTTTCTAGACTATTCTCAGCTTGACTTAATTGATTCTAATTAATTAACCAGTTTTCTTAAGTTTAGACTTAGGAAACATTAAAAAATAGGTTAATAATATAATTAAGTCATCTCTGGGTAGAATTTCCATAAATTACTTATGGGTTTTGGAGATCTCATGCATTATAGCCTCTCCACAAAATTTCGTGGCTAGAACACATTCGATGCTACAACAACTAACACTCCCTTTTAGCGAGGACTGTGTTCTAGTGCTGCACACCCTGTCACAACACTCTATCTATGTATCATCCTCTATCACATTGTTTATGTCTGGCCATACTGCCCACTAACCACTGCGCAACTCTAATGTTCCATCAGTGTTGCTACTGATACTGCCATACTGTTGCCAACACTGCAACTCCCTCTCATTTGTTGTTGTTGCAACTGCAACTGAGAAGCATCCAAAATACTGAATCAATTGTGTTCAATATGATGCCTTTATCTCCTAAGTCCTAACTGCTACTAGCCTCTGCATTGTCACTGAAGAATCTGCATTACTGCTAACTATGCACCAATGTAACGAAAATCGGCAAGGGTCCGGAAAACCAAAAAATCGTAAAAATCGGGAAAATATCGGTAAAAAATTGGCAAACTTAAGATACCATAAAAATATTTTTAAAAATAGGAAAACATCGGCTAGGCCAAAAAATCGTGATTTCGAGATAAAATCGAGATGTTATCGAGATGTTCGCAACACTGCTTTGCATTTAGCCACCTGCTCTGCTGTCAACTTTGCACTGTGCTCCCCAGCACCTGACTGTTGCTAGTCTGCAACTGTCACTCTAGAATCTGATTGCATCTCTGACACTGATCCATCCTGCTACTGAATATTGTGGGCCCTTGTAGCTACGTAATGATCCATGAGGTGGACTCCTCAAGGACCCTTCCCATCTCTGTAGCTCTTTAGGGCTACAACACCAAATCACCCCACCTCATTCCTAGTGGTATATCTATGAACATAGAAAACTCTTCCTCTAACATAAAGGAAAGCTTGTCTATTTTTGTGGATGTTGCCTACTAGTCTTGCTTCTCCTGCTTGTCCTTCTTCCTGAGAGGACACTAAGTACTATAGTGACCCAGCTCACCACACCTTAAGCACTTGACCTTTGACAAGTTCTTCTTCTTCTTCTTCTGCTCCCCCTGCCCCTGACTAGGACCCTTCGATGCCAAGGCCACATTCACCTCCTCCTTCACACCTTTCGATCTACTGTTACTGTTGCCATTGATGGAGCTGTTAAGAAAAGCTCGCCTCATTTCTGCTTGCTGCAATCAGCCCACTTCCTATCCCATCTAGGTAGTGTGTCTCTGCCCAATATACTTTGGACGAAGACTTTCCAATCCTCTAAGACACTGCTTAGTGCTAATCGTACTAGCTCTGATGGTTAAGGCATTGCCCCAACAACTGCAAGCTGATCTCATACCTCCTGAATCCTGGTGAGGAAGGCACCTATGCCTTCCCCCTTCAACATCCTGATGCATCTCATCTTTTCTTCCAGGAACATCTTCCTCTGCTCAGAAGTACCTTGATATAACATAGAGAGAGCTACCCACATCTCTTTGGTTATACCTTTGTCTACCACATGTGAGACTATATGATCTCGGACTCCATCCAAGATCAACCACTTCGCCCTCACCATCTCCTTCATGTATTCTTTGAGTTATCCGCATCTGGGGGAACTACCACCACATTATCTATGTAGGATTTCAGGCCATATTCATCTAGAAGGAAGAACATCCTAGCCTTCCAGATGACGTAGTTGGAAGCTCCATCCAACATATCCTGATCTCTAAGCCTTGTTGTGGCCACATCTGGATCTGATCTGGAAACTCCCTCTTCCTTCGCTCGGCTAGTGCTCTGTTACTCAAACTCCCTCCCTATTGTGCAAACCTGCTAGTTGCTACTGCCAATCTACGACCGGGAAAATCAGATTTCTTGGCTAGAAACCCTCTGAGAGAAATCTCCCTCTGCGTGTGCAATTTCTCCTCCACCCAACACTAATTGTACTGTTGCAAAACCCTATGCGTCCAACCAAGGAATCTGCTCAGTGAAAAACTGAGTTGTTGTTGCTCCCTCTAACTGCTACTCACTATCCCGAGCAACTCGACTTTTCTGCCAACCTGCAAATGAAGATCGAATTTTTGCCCCAACAATTCAACCTGCCTGTCAATGAACTGCGCAACCTCTAGGAATTTTGGCCTGTTGCTCCCTCTAAGCAGCGAAATTCTCTCCTCCACTTCTGAGCTTCCCAGCTGATCACTCACGCTTCGATACAAATCTCATCACAACAATTGGAAATTACTTTCCTAATTGTTAATTTATTTGCAGTTTTCTACGACAAATACCAAATAATTCACACTGTGATTTTCACAAATAAATACTACGAAAGAAAATAGCCCTGGAAACTGAGAAAATGTAGCACGAACATAAATATATGACACAATTATTTTTGGACAAATGTCCCTGAAAAACCCAACTTGTGAAAATCGGTGCAGTAGTTGAGGGTTTTATTATTATGTAGCAGTGAGAAATTCCGAGTATAATAATCTAGATGCCAAAATTTGGCTATCTTGCAGAGAAAATACTGGCAAAATATCTAAAGGGAATTTACCCTCACTCTGGGCAATTCTGGCATTGGACTACCTCTGAAAAGCAAGTCGTCCAACTAGGCCTGTGCAGGCTCTGCGTCAACCTGACGCTGCCTACTGCACTTGCTACCCAGACTGACTACTAGTCTAACCGTCCTGCATGTTACTGACTACGAAAACGTCTCTCCGGCATTCTAGAACCTTTGCTCGGCCTCTGAAACTGAAAACATCTTCCTTCTCAGCAAATCGAACTGCCTTCTTGAGGCTTTGCATTGTCTCTACGCAGCCTCCTAGAGAAATCTCGGCCTCTCTGCACATGCACTCGCTGGATCTGGAAAACTTCCTCTAGCCTCACTGTCCTTGCCCCTCACTGACTCTGCTTCCTCACTAAAGCTCGAACTCTCCAGCATCTGACTGCTACTACTCTGGAAAATCGTATTCTCCAAGTGTCTCTAGTGTGTTCTCCAAGTATCCATCGACTTCTTCTTATAATCCTCTGTTGGAGAACCAACGACCAAGATTAAAACTTAATCAAGAGCTAGGATCATCTTGAAGTCGATCTGTGTGAGTTTCTAGACTATTATCACCTTGACTTAATTAATTATGATTAATTAACCATTTTTCCTTAGTTTAGACTTAGGAAACATTAAAAAATAGGCTCACAATATAATTAAATCATCTTTAGGTGGAATTTCCATAAATGATTTATGGGTTTTGGAGATCTCATGCATTCTAGTCTCTCCGCCAAATTTCGAGGCTAGAACACATCTGATGCTACAAAAACTAGCATGCCACAACAATCCCATCTTACACTCTTGGCCACATTTGAACCTAGCAACTTTGAAGAAGCCAGTCATGATGAACATTGGGTAGCTACTATGAACGAAGAGTGGGGTCAAATTGAGATGAATGATACTTGGGAATTGGTTTCGTGACCTAAGGATAAAAATGTCATTGGCACATAAAGTGTTTTCAAGAACAAGCTAAATGAGGATGGACAAGTTACCAGGAACAAGGCTAGATTGGTTTGAAAAGGGTATGCACAGGTTGAAGGAATTGATTAAGAAGAGACATTTGCATCTATCGCCGAGATGGAAGTCATTGGAATGTTCTTGGCCTACGCATGTTCGAGGAAGATCAAAGTATATTAGATGGACATAAAATCAACTTTTCTAAATGGAGAATTAGAAGAAGGGGTATACATAGAACAACCTAAGGGATTTTTGCTAACTGACAAGAAAGACTATGTTTGCAGATTGAAGAAGGCATTATATTGTCTCAAACAAGCTCCTAGGGCTTGGTATGCCCGTCTTGACAAGTAATTGCAAAAACAAGGATTCAAGAGAGGAAGTGTTGATAGCAACCTTTATGTAAGGGTTGAACACAATAGCTTGACGATTATTGAAGTATATGTGGATAATATAATCTTCGGGAGCGATGACGACAAGTTAAGCAAGAAGTTTGCAACAGATATGAAAAATGAATTTGAGATGTCATTACTTGGTGAGTTAACATTCTTCTTGGGACTTCAGATATCTCAAGAAGACAAGGGGATATTTATTTGTCAAACGAAATATATCAAGGAAATGCTAAAGAGGTTTCAAATGAAAGATTGCAAGCTAGTCAGCACACCAATGGTGACAGGTTGTAAGTTGAGCATAGATGACTTATCTAAGGATGCAGATCAGAGGATGTATAGATCTATGATTGGCAATCTCTTGTATGTAACAGCTTCCAGGCCAAATGTGATGCACGCAGTTGGACAAGTAGCACAGTTCCAAGCAGCACCAAAGGCATCTCATGTCGTTGCAGTGAAGCGAATCTTTTGATATCTCAAGGAAACAGCAAAATTTGGCCTATAGTATCCAAAAAGGAATGAGTTAACCATCGCAACTTACACAAACGTTGATTGGGCAGGAAGTATTGATGATCGTAAAAGCACCAGTGTAGCAGCTTTCTATCTAGGTGGTTGTCTGGTTTCATGGTTAAGCAAGAAGAAATCTTCAGTCTCCTTCTCCACAGCAGAAGCAAAATACATAGCAGCAGCAGCGTGTTGTACGCAGGTCCTTTGGATGAAACAAACATTGCAGGATCTTCAAGTGAAGTTTGACGAGCCTATTCTGATGTTATGAGATAACACCAGGCCATAATTATCTCTAAAAATTTTGTCATGCATTCAAAAATGAAACACATTCCAATCAAGTACCATTTTGTTAGAGAAGAAGTTGCAGAGAAGAACATAAAAGTTGAATATATTGGGACAAAAGAACAAATTGCTAACATCCTTACCAGACCTTTACCGCGTGAGACATTTAAGTATCTTTGCCAAAAACTTGGGATTCTCCCAAGTTCACATTAAAATGCTTTTATCCAGCTAAGCAGACAAGGAGCGCAAAGGCAGGTTATAGGTCCACAGGAAATAGGCAAATTGTCAGGAGGAGTCACTCTTTGCCATTGATGTCAAAGGGGGAGAGAAAGAAGGTCAAGAAGATAAGAGGCATGCTGTCAAGGGGAGCAGTAATCGCACGGGGAGTACATGTGTTGCCATCAATGACAAAGGGGGATATTGTTGATAGGTAGTTGTCATTAATGTCAACCCAAGTGATCTAAAAATGGACTCTTAGGCTTCTTGTCTAGCTTACAAGAACCTCTCCCACTTCCAAAGCTTGAATTTTCCCAAGTCTATTTGATTAACCAATGCGGAATTAAGAAATGCTTGAAAATATGGGTGTATGCTTGTATTTGTTTTCAACTGATTACTTGCTTTAATTTCTATTGTTATGTTGTAAATTAGTGTGCTGATATTGATGTATAAATACATATAATAGTAAAAAAACAGCAGAGATAATGCAGCAATAAAACACACATAGAAACAGCGATTTAATTTGGAGTTCACCCACAACTCTTGGGCTACGTCTCCGTGAGCTCTAGTCAACTCAACTAGACTCTCTGGGATTATGGTATTAGTCTTTTTTTTACAAGCTCTTGGCCCAACTCCTGCTGTTCTACACAAAAACAGTGGGTTCAGACACCATTTAATCCCCGGCTCTTGAAGCTCTGGCTCTTGGCTCTGGCTCTTTGGCCTTGGTTCTGGCTCTTGGCTCTGACTCTCGCTCTTTGGCTCTAGTTCTTGCTCTTGCCTCTGACTCTGGCTCTTTGGTTCTGGCTCTTTGGCTCTTTGGCTCTTCGCTCTGGCTTCTTTCTGCCTTCTACAACCTTCACGCTCTCTGGCTTTTCACTTGAACTTCAAGTGACCCCAAAGACTCCCTCAGCTGCTCTGCGCAGTAGCTCTTCGGCTCTCTGCTGCTACTACTTTCAACATTCAGCAACAAACAACAACTTGGCCACCGTTCAACAACTTAACAGCCCCTGTTATTTGTTGTTCTGTGGCTTTTAAGCCAAATCGCGCTGCCTGTTCATTGTCCCTCTCGGGCTCCCTATCTTCCAGCCGTTCCTTTGTCCCCAATCATGAGGAATCATTCCCTTTTCACCTTTGTGGCTCTCTGTTCTCTGTCTGTTCCTCTCTCTGCAATCAATCCTCTGCGGCTCTGCATCTTGCATAACGCATCCCTGTTACAAAACGCATCATTGTAATATAATGCCCGCTTACAGCGTGGCACAAGGAATGGAAGTCGTTTTTACAGTGGAAAATACACAGAGGCCTTTGTTTCGGACAAATTCCCGAAAACGGAATAGAATTCCAATACACAGAGATATTCGGAATTACACAGGAAAATATGAGCAGAAAGACTTAAGTCGGATCTCAAAGGGATATGGATCCGCATATATAATATTTCGGGTCCGCGCATATCGCATATCGCATGTCGCTAAGGCCTGGTGCTCCCCTTTGTATTGTTGCAATCCGATCGTCGTTTTCCGATTGCATATTGGCGCTATCGGCCCATCGCATGTCATAGGGGTCTGGGTGCTCTACTCCTCCGATCCGATCTCCGATCTCCGCTTGATCGGCCCATCGCACATCAGCAAGTCACTTGGTCACGGGTCTTGGTCTTTTTCTTTTGGATTTAAGCGATGCAATAAAGCGCAATCGCATATCGCAAGTCCTCATGCATGTGGGTAAGTCCTTCCCTTTGGTTATATGCGATGCGATATTTCAGCGATCGCATGCTGCGATGCCTTAAGACCTGAGGTCCCTCCTTTATATAGCCATCCGCCAATGCGATATCAATGCTTCATTGCTGCGGTCACTCCTGTCCATTGATCTTTTAGATCCAACGACCCTTGAGCATTAATGCCTCATTTCCTCTTAGACCAATCAGAGTGGGCCACGTGGCCCAATTCTGGCCTGCCATGTGTCAGTTGTGGATTGGCCCGTGAGCCTATACTAAAAATCAAAATTTTCAATATAGTTCAAAATTTAATGAAATTGCCTCCCTTTCTAAGGACATTGGGCAATTTTCATTTTACAATAACTCCTTCATCCGGAGTCCGTTTTCGCCCATTCAAGTTGCATTAGATTCAGAATGAAAAGATCTTTGAAATGCGACTATTTCTGAGAGCAGCTTGCGATTTTCATTTTCCTTTGATTTACAAAGGATTTGTGCCATTTGGCACCTTTTACCTCTTGCATGAAGTCTTTTAGACTTAGAGGTTTATCCAGGATCCATTTTTGGATCACCAAGCAGCGCCAAGAGTTTCCCCGCCTTTTGTCGCTCAAAATGCCATGGCAGTTCATGGATTATCGTGTCAGGAACATCCTTAATGAATTCTCTAGAACATTATTCCATGCCAACTTCACTATCTCTAGAACAGTGTTCCTAAAATCAACAAGATCTGAAGCATGCGATTTGTATACCTAAGTGTACCTATTGATCACCTAGTTTGAAAGGAATTTATTGGGGCATGTTCCATGCATATATTCTTCTTGAAGCTGACTTGATCCAAGCAAATAAATCTGAAACATTAGCATTGCCAAGGTATACTAATCATTCAACAAGGCCTGGAACATACAACATGCGCCTAATTGTTTGAAGAATCTATAGTATGGGCTTCTTCCAGTCATAATAGCAAGCATAGTGAAGGCTTCTCCCAATTGTAGTAAGGACAGAATATACAATTTGCCACTATCACATCATACTTGGTTTTATCATCAAAATTGCACATTCTTGTAGCAATAAGGGCAGACCAATTTCATCATCCAGGACAGAGCAGGGCAGAGCAATTTTATCTCTACAGCAAGCACTCAAGATCTCATTATTAGCAACATCTTCAGAGATATCTTTCGTTGCACAGTTGTGGTATGTAAATTTCTAAAGGCATTATTGTACAGGGAATTGTAGGAGTCATTAAGTCAATCTTAGGGTTTGTTGGGACAAGGGTTTAGGTCTTAGAGTTCTAGCTAGTTGAAGTAAAGTCATTTGTGTTGAAATTTCTAAGTCTAACATGTCAGAAATTCCTACTGCATTATCTGGTTTAATCTCCTACTTGTTCTTTCCATTTACAAGTTATTTATAAATATAATACCGAAATAAACACAAACGCAGCCTCAATACATATACAGATGAGCAACTGAAATAACTGAGACAATCACACAAGGGACACCATTATTTTTGGACAATCGTCCCCGGAATAACCCAATGCAGGAAAACCGATGCAGCAAATATGAGGGTTTTATTATTATGCAGTTTTTGAATACAACTAGGGTGCCCGAAATGGTTCACGCTTCAAAGTATTTCCTTGGCAGAAGTACTTCTCCTCAGAGACAGATATTCTAGTTGATCAGCCACCAAATGATCGATCCCATAGCAACTACGGTAGCTCCTTAGCTGGACAGCAAAAGTTGTTCCAAGCTTCTCCACTGCTCTGCGTCACTCTCCAAGGATTGCGTCACCCTCTCAGCTCCAGCCTGCCCCACGAAAATCTCCAACGCTGCCTCTTGGCCTTGCGTCAGCTCTACTAGCCTCTGCGCAACTACTGCTGCCTCTACGTCAGCCTTCTAGCCCTCTACGTCACCCACGCTGCCCTCCTCAACCACTGCATCAGTCCCAGTTGCCTTTGCGTCGGCCTTCCCACGGTTTGCGCTATCTCTCTGGCACTATCTTTGCCTCTCTACTATGTATTCTCGTCCTTCTGCCGAACTGTCCCTCGCTGCAACAAATCATTGGTTTGATTCTTTCAGCAAACCCCGCTCCAAAAAATCGAATTCACTGATCAATTTGGTGTATCTCCAACTAACCCTCAAGCCTCCTCTTATAATTTTCCTGTTGAGTCTTCAACGGCTGAGATTAAGTCTCTAATCAACGGCTAAGATTAGATTTGGCTTGATCCTCGTCTCTTGGAACCTTCTAACCCAAAATTATTTAATTACATTAATACACATTAATATTTTAATTTTCCTAAGTTTATACTTAGGACCCCATTATAGATATTAATTATTTTAATATCTCCTCATCCAGGTAGAATTTCTCCCAATGATTTCTGAGTTTTGGAGATCCCATGTGCTTTAGCCTCTCCACCCATTTTCATGGCTAGAGCACATCTGATGCTACCACAAATCAACACTCCCTCTTAGCGAGGAATGTGCTCTAGTAATTCTCCATCACTGAAACATCACACTGATCCTCTGCACCGGTACCTGTGTTGATGCTTGACCTGCTACCTCAAATCATCTACACTACTGCTTCCGGTACTGCTACCCATGACACTGCCACTGCCACTACTACATCTGTACTGCAACTCCCTCCCAATATGTTGCCCATGCTGCCCCTAGCACTGCCACTGCTAACTACTGCACTGCAACTCAGTTACCGAGAAGTAGGTAACTGACTTCTCTCAAATACTGACATCCCAGTCAGTCTGCAAGCCTCATGATGTTGAAGCTGCCTTTGCTGCTATCCTATCCTCCCTCTGCTGCCACTGCGTTGCTGCATAAACCTTTGTGCCTCTCGCAATGCTGCAACCTTCACTGCGCTGCCTCAGAATTCTACACCCAAGCACTGCCTTGATGCTCCACTACA
The DNA here is from genome assembly GCA_031772625.1 of Pinus tabuliformis. Classification (NCBI taxonomy): domain Eukaryota; kingdom Viridiplantae; phylum Streptophyta; class Pinopsida; order Pinales; family Pinaceae; genus Pinus; species Pinus tabuliformis. Next base: position 2,019,461,137 of record CM062819.1, read on the forward strand.
CTTTGCTCCACCCGACCCCTGTCATCATGCTACTGTCGTTAAGGGCTCCCGTAGCCAGATGTGATCCAAGAGTTTGGGTATCTCAAGGATCCTACCCCTAGTATGTACTATGTATTTTCCTGACTACAACTCGATGTCTCCCCACCTCTTCTCTAGAGGTGCATGAGCACTCAAGGCACAATCGTCATCAGTCTCGACCTCTTTCTCTACCTTAGCTGGAGCTGCCTTTGAATCGGAAGCCTCTCCCTTGTTTTTCTTCCTGGGACACTAGGATGCATAATGTCCTAGCTCCCCACAATGGAAGCACTTAACCTTGGAGATGTCCTTCTTCTTCCTCTTCCCTTGTTGTCCTGCAAATGCTAGAGCCACATCCTCCTCCTCTTTCTTGACTCATGCTCCCTTACCACTACTCCCCGCCTTGGTCATCCTCCTGATCTCTTCCTATCAAAGAGCTGCCCACATTTCTTCCCAACCGGGAAGAGTAGCCCTGCCCAAAATACTTTGGACAAATGTCTCCCACTCCTCGGAAACTACATTCAGGGCAGTCCTGACCATAAACTCTGGATCTAATGTAGACCCCACAGAAGTAAGTTGGTCGTGAATATCCTGCAACCTGAGAAGGAATGGATCTATCTGCTCTCCCTTCTGCATCTGATACGACTGTAGTTGATTCTCCAATAGCATCTTCTATTGCACGAAAAGCCCTGGTATAAGGTGGTCGGGGTATCCCACATCTCCTTTGCTGTGTTCTTTTCAGCAATATGTGGTATGACATGATCTTTGACCCCGTCTAGGATCATGCACTTAGCCCTCGCCATTGCATCATCATACTTCTCATTCTCAGTTGGGTCAACTAGGATAGCCACGGTTCTCAAGGCAAATTCCTTGAGGAGATGTCAATCCAGGACTGCCAGGATCGTGGCCTTCCAAATGACAAAGTTGGAAGCTCCATCCAACCTGTCTTGATCCCTCAGTCCGTTCATTGCATTTTAGCTCCTCTTCTAGACTTCCTCTGAGTCTCGACTTCCCTTCTAGAAATCTCGCTCTAAGTCTTGATTTTCCTCCTGGAAATCCTCTGGCCAGTTGTCAAACCGCTCCTCTCCAATCCTCCTTGCAACTGCAACTAGGATCTGGATTTCTTGGCTGGAAATCCATCAAGGTAGCGACTCCCTCTACCTTGGTCCCATCTCCTTTGACAATGTTCTGCTTTGACATAAACAACTTCCCACCAACTCCTCAAATCACAATCTGCCCACAGCTCCCCAAGCCGCAGCAACCAAAGAAACTGAGCCTTTCAGACTCTGCGCAATCCCGACAACGGTTGAATCTACACCTCTTGGCCACAGCGTCGATCCTTCCTGGCTGAGAACGATGACCGGGCACTGCATAGGTCTAATTTGCCCCTCTCTGCCTCTGCATTGACCCTCCTCCTGGCTCAAAATGATGACGTAGGCTCTGTGTCACTTCCTCTCTAACTGCTTCTGCTTTGGAACAGCGTTGTCTCTCGAGAAAACTGCTACTGCTGAAATTTCGGATTTCTACGAGTGCCTTCAGTCTTCCTGTGATCTGCAATGCTCTGATACCATGTTGAAATTTCTAAGTCTGACACGTCAGAAATTCCTACTGCATTATCTGGTTTATTATCTCCTACTTGTTCTTTCCATTAACAAGTTATTTATAAATATAAATACCGAAATAAACACAAATGCAACCTCAACACATATACAGATCAGCAACTGAAATAACTAAGACAATCACACAAGGGACACCATTATTTTTGGACAATCATCCCCAAAAAAACCCAATGCGGGAAAACCGGTGCAGCAGATATGAGGGTTTTATTATTATGCAGTTTCTGAATACAACTAGGGTGCCAGAAATGGCTCACCCTTCAGAGAATTTCCTTGGTAGAAGTACCTCTCCTCGGAGACAGATATTTTGGTTGATCAGCCACCAGATGATCGATCCCACAGCAACTACGACAGCTCCTTAGCTGGACAACGAAAGTTGTTCCAAGCTTCTCCACTGCTCTACGTCACTCTCCAGGGACTGTGTCATCCTCTCAACTCCAGTCTGCCCCACGAAAATATCCAGCGCTGCCTCTTGGCCCTACGTCAACTCTACTAGCCTCTGTGCAGCTACCGCTGCCTCTGCGTCAACCTTTTGGCCCTCTGCATCACCCACGCTGGCCTCCTCAGCCACTGCATCAGTCCCAGTTGCCTCTGCGTCAACCTTCTCAGGCTCTGTACTGTCTCTCTGGTACTATCTCTGCCTCTCTACTATGTATTCTCGGCCTTCTGCCGAATTGCCCCTCGCTGCAACAGATCACTGTTTCGATTCTCTCAGCGAACCCCACTCCAGAAAATCAAGCCTCCAACTGACCCTCAAGCCTCCTCTTATACTTTTCCTGTTGAGTCTTCAACGGCCGAGATTAAGTCCCTAATCAATAGCTAAGATTAGATTTGGCTTGATCCTCATCTCTTGGAACCTTCTAACCCAAAATTATATTAATACGCATTAATATTTTAATTTTCCTAAGTTTATACTTAGGACCCCATTAAAAATATTAATTATTTTAATATCTCCTCATCCGGGTAGAATTTCTCCAAACAATTTCTGGGTTTTGGAGATCCCATGTGCTTTAGCCTCTCCACTGATTTTCATGGCTAGAGCACATCTGATGCTACCACAAATCAACAATTGGTATATCATTGTAAGTGGACCATTATCCCTGGTACAGGAGTACACAATATTGTATTAATTTTTTGTCATTTTCAAGGTGTTAGGGTGGTGCTAGGGAGGTGGTTGAAGTCACGTTCAGGTTGGAGTCTGAAACACTTCAGGGTGGTAGGGTGGTGCTAGGGCAAGTCGGAACTTGCTAGGGTGTTGGACCATCCTTTCAGCTGACTTCTGATAAAACCCAAGGCATTGGGGTTGTGAAATTCAGAAGAATAAAAAATAAAAACGAAGCCTACTGCAGCAACTAATTAAGTTTCTTCTATCTGTTAAATGAATTGAACAAATTATTTACTGTATTCTACGGTAAATATCGAAACTAATACACTGCAGCCTTCACAAATAAAATACTGCGGAAGAAAAATAATATTGGAAGAATAGATGCACACACACACAAATACACAGTTATTTTTGGACTAAGTCCCCGAAAAAACCCAACTCGGGAAAACCGGTGCAGCGATTGAGGGTTTTATTATTATGCAGTAGTAAATCTAAGTACAAAACTATGGATGCTCAAGTCTATCAGTCCATACAAAGAAATGACTAACAGTAAGTCTAGTGAGAAAAATCTCACTCCCACTGGCGATCCGACACTGACCTTGGCTCAATATGAGTTGCTCTCTGCTGCCTCTGTGCAGTCCCTATGTTAGCCTACAGAGTACTACGCCCCACAACCCAAAACTATTGCTCTCTCGCTATCTGATTAGCTATTGTCTGGAAGATGGACCCTTCTGGCCTCCAGACTCTCTCTCCAACTTCTGGCACTGAATAATTGCTTCTCCCCAACAGAATACGAAATCCCCTCTGAAGCATTGCACTGCCTCTACATGGCTCTATGCTACCTCTCTGTGGCACTCACTGCCTCTCTGCAATGCACTCACCAGAATAGGAAAATCTTCCTCCGGCCTTACTATCCCTGCCCCTCTCTCACTGCTTCAAGCTCACTAGCTCTCTCTCCGGCAACTCAGCGCTGCTACTCTGGAGTTCGATCTGCCAGTGAATTCGAACTGCTGGTGTCTGATGTGTATTCTCCAAGCCCCATCGAATTTCTTCTTATAATCTCTCGTTGAGACATCAACAGCCAAGATTAAAACATAATCGATGGCTAAGATTAACTAGAACTCGATCCATGTCTTCTTCTAGAAGATTCTCACCATGACTTAATTAATACCCTTTAATTAATCAGATTTCCTAAGTTTAGGCTTAGGAAACATTAAAAAAAACAATTAATTATTTTAATTAAGTCGTCTCAAGGTAGAATTTCCATAAACGATTTCTGGGTTTTGGAGAATACATGTATTTTAGCCTCTCCACCAAATTTTGTGCCTAGAACACATTCGATGCTACAAAGCTAACAGGGGTGTCCTTCCAGTGGGATGCTGGAAAAGAATGCTTTTCTAGAGTTCTAGGGAGTTGTAGCTTTCTTTTCAGTTGGAGCTGAAGATTTAAAGAACTTATTAGAAAAGTGTTCGATGTTTTTTGACCCAAAGGAGGTTTTCCACCTAAAAAACATTATGTTCAATGCCTATTATTTATTTATGGTTTTTGAATATTGTTAAAGATTAACTAATGCTCTGAAAAGATTAATAAGTTACTAATTGCTATAATACTGATTCACCCCCCCTTCAGTATTTCCAACAGCTCACCCTTCACCTGAATGTAGTACAGGTTCAGGTCTGCCTCACTCTTGGTGAAGCCCATGCTCTGCAAATAATTGTCAATCCATGCATACCACGCATGGGAGCCTGCTTGAGCCCATACAGTGCTCTCCTCAACCTACACATATTGGAATCCCTCCCATGCACCTCAAAACCCTCTGGCTGCTCTATGTAGATCTCTTCCTCAATAATATCGTTGAGGAAGGTTGTCTTCACGTCCATCTGGTGAACCCTCCAACCCATCTGTGCTACTATCGAGAAGATCGCCCTCATGGATGAGTATCTAGCTATTGGAGCGAAGGTCTCGTCATAATCGATCCCTTACTTTTGCGAAAAGCCTTTAGCCACAAAACAGATTTTGAACTTCTCCACGTTGCCATGCGCAGCATGCTTGATCTTGTACACCCATCTGGAGCCAACCACTGACTTGCCCTCTGGTCTGTTGGTTGATGTAGCTCGAACATGTGTTCTAGCCTCAAGTGGTATCAATGAGCTAGGAACACAAGAGCAGAAAATATATTCAATCCCATGTTATTATTTTGAAAGGAAATATTTAGCCGTTATAGGCGTTTCCTGATCTTGAATTATAGTCGTTGGAGGTTTGCTCTGTCTATTTAACTTGCATAGCTTGATCTGCTCCTCAACTTGTCCTGACGATGAACCACACTGGTTGGTTCGAAACGCGTCGACAAATGAAACACCATGTGATTTACGCCGAAAAATCTATCGTAAACTTGATATGGATCACAGAAGCCTCAATTCAACAAAGGAAATATTTAATTAAATTAATTAATCAATTTTAATTAATTTCCTAACTTTTAACTTAGGGATATAGATTAGTTAATTAGTAATAGTTGAGATATGGTTGATTTTCCTCTAGAGACTTTTAGTAAAGTTTCTAGGTGATCTTATTCATTGATTAGATCATTTCAGATTTAGATCTTGGTCGTTGATTTCCCAACGAGAGATTATAAGGGAAATCGATGGGAAACTTTGCAGATCATAATGATCATTAGGATTTGGCACTAGCTAAAGTTTCAGTAGCAGTTGAAGCAGTGAATATTTCTGGAGTTTTCTTTCATTAGTATTCTTTCGGTTTCTGAGATCCGGAGGAGGAATTCTCACAGTTTTTTTTTGTAGATAGGGAGGCCGAGTTATTGAGGTCGTGAGGGTTCAAGGAGAGGTTGAGTTTTCTCTAAGAGAGGTCGCAATTCCATGTGGAGGCTGAGATTGCCAGGAAGAGGCCGTACAGATTGCCAAGAGGGTCATACGAGTTGCCAGCATAGCTGAGATGCTAATTTCGTCCAGGATGTGAGCATTAGAGAGCCAGAGGAGCCGCACGTGTGAGGCCATATAGGTTGTATTTGCGAAGAGAGGTCATGTCAGATTGCAGAGGGAGGTTGTGAGCCTTCCAGGTGTTTGATCGACTTGCGGATGTGAATAAATATTTTGTCGAAGCTTTGCCTAGGTTTTCCAAGAAGTATTGTAATATTCATCAATTACATTATTTGTTGAAGATTAATAAAACTCTCGGATCTGAAGAATTGGTTTTCCCTTCCAGGTTTTTCTAAGGACATTTTGTTTAAAAATATTGTGTCCATTTTGTGATTTGTTTTCTATCAGAGTTTCCGCAATTTATTTTTGTGAATATTGCAATCACACTTTTATTCAATATTTGCAGTAAAATAATATTGCCCATAATTAAATACATTGGATAATTACCGGTCGATTGCAATAAGCAAAATTTTTATCTATTTTTCACATGGTATTAGAGAAGATCTAAAGCGTGAAGGTTTCCCATAGTAGATCAACGCAAGGGTTTGGAAGAGGAAGCTAAAGGTTTAATACCTAGATCATTTATTCAGTTTATTCCAAATTTACTTGGAGGAATTTTACCAATGTTATTTCTACAAGAGGGAGGCCAAATTAACTAGTGCAAATTGCTAGTTTACCAATGCATGTCGCCTGAGACAGTTTCGTTTTCCAGTTACCAGATCGATTTTATGGAAGCAGTGTGAGTGAGTTTCTCTACTTGCTAGAAGCAAAGAAATTCATTAGAGTGATTTCCCAGAGGGAGTGAAAATTTCTGGGAGGGCCAGTGCGCAATTCCAATGGGCAGTGCAAGTTCATAGACGAATTGTGAGTTGCCCGGTAGCAGCCGAGATCAATTGCAAAGGGAGACCATGAGGTTTTCTAGGTACTTTTGTTAGCTAGTAGAAGAGATATTATTTTTCTTTTCTCTTGAGGGCTTTAACAATGGCTTCAATAAGATTGAGGGATCAAGATAGGTTGAACTTTAGTGTTTGGAGAATTTGGTGCCTTCTTATTTTAGAAGAGCATGGGCTGAAGGAGTTTGCTACGGCACATTGTTGTACCAACAGATCCTATCATGTTGCATGAGTACCGGAAAGATGATACCAAGTCCAGGCGTATTAATCTACATGGGGTCAAGGACCACATAGCTCCACATTTAGCAGAAGAAGATACAACCAAGAAGATGTGGAATGCCATCAACAAACTTTTCCAAAATAAAAATATGAATTAGAAAATTATCCTAAGAGAGAAGCACATAAGCACCAAATAGAATAAGGGAGAGAACATTGTCAGTTATCTCATCCGCATCAAGACAGTCAAAGATGAGCTAGCAACCATTAGAAAGAAGGTCGAGGACGAAGAGCTTGTGAGAACAGCCCTGAATGGGTTTCAGAAGCAATTGGATGTTTTCGCGCAAGTGGTTAGTGGAATATCTGATTTTCCTAGTTGGAACGCTAGTGGAACGACTTCACATAGTGTGAAATTTTAATATTGTTGCAATTACTGGTTATAATTCACCTATCTAAAATAGATTATTTGTGTTTTGCAAATTATATGCAGCAAATACTAAATAAAAAACTACTGCAACTTCACTAAAAAAGTTAAATCACGGGAATTGAGAATATATCACCCACATAAATTAAAAGACACCAACATTTTTGGACAAATGTCCCTTGAAAAACCCTAGTGTGGGGAAACCCAATTCTGCAGATGAGTATTTTATTATTCTTCGGCACTTTTGTAATTGAAAATTATTACAACTATTTGTCGTAAACTATTAAACCTCTGGAAAATTATTTTTTTCACTTTTGCTAGTCGATCTAACCTCTTGGAAGCAACTCAGCCCCTCTGATTCAATTCGACCCTCCTCTAGAACCCTGAACTGATCCACACGTGCAGCCCTGGCTAACTCGGCCTCCACTGGCAACTCGCGCTGACTGGGAAATTAACTCGCCCTCCTTTGGAAATTCGACCTTCACTAGCAAACTCGACTTCTCTTGTGTAGATCGATCACTCTGGCAAATTTTCTCTTGCTCTGGCAACACAGCCTCACTAAACCAACTCGCACTACTGGGGAAACTCAACCTCTACAGATAAAATCGATCTCACTCTATCACTGAGAAACTGCAAATCGCTATGAAGAAATCTCTCTGGCAACTCGGTCTTCAATCATTGTTGGTGTCCTCCACGCTATTACTGCGCCCTTGCTCTCACTACAATTCTATCACTCGAATGTGATCTCCAAATGCCCATCGATTTCCTCTTATAATCTTTCGTTGAGCAATTAACGACCACAATCTAATCTCAATCGATAGCTAAGACCATCTTGACCCCATCACATGAATTTTGTAGAAGTCACTAGAGGAAAATCGATTTGCCTCAATTAATCTCAATTAATTAACCAATTAAACTAGCTAATTAAATCTAACTAAGACAGTTTTCCTTAGAAACTTTTTCTTGGTATTGGAGATAATTAATCCATCTATGTATCTAGCCTCATAGACACCACCTAAGACAAGAACACTTGTCCGAGCTACACAAACTAACACACAAGAGGAGCTTCAACTGAGCCTTGTGAAAGGAAACGGTGGTACTAGTAGCAGTTCCAAGCATAAGGGAGATGACAACGAGAATGTTGCGCTTGTGAGTAAGGGCAAAGCAAAGAAGGATCCAGTAAAGGGTCCAACTCCAAGGAGGAAAAGAAGGAGGACATGTCGAAGATCAAGTGCTATGGCTGTCAAAAAGTTTGGCCATTACCACAGCAATTGCCCACACAAGAAGAAAGGTGACAAGAAGGGCAAGAAGCAGACATCGAGGATTTATGCATGCCTAGACACTTAGGATCAGAACCAGTTCCAACTGGCATAAATACCTCGCTTGCTAAGAGGCAGAGTTGATGTTTATAGCTCGAGCATGTACTTCTGCAAAGGCCTAAGTGTCTAGGCATGTAGAAATCCCCTAAAATCTCTTTAGCATACTTGCTCAAGTATTGAGTAAGTTGCTTTTGTCACTTAGCCTAAATCTAACTTAGAAAAAACACATAATTAATTATGTTGGCTATTCAACTATAGAAACTTGGTAAAAGTAAAGTATTTACTTTAGTGACTATGTTTTAATCACAAATGTCAATCAAGTGAGGCAAGATCTAATCTCATCCATCAATCACTTTGGAGATTAGGGTTAGAGATTTAGGTCAAGGTAAAGTTAGAAAAGCAAGGCTAATGAGAGGAGAAGAGCACACCATACAACAACACAAGCCATTGAGAAAGGGATTTTCTCAAATGAGGTGATACTCAAATGTGTCAGGTCTGAGGAACGTGTGGGGGTGCAGCATAGGAAATTTAAATCAGCCAAAGAGATCAAGGATAGATATGGGGCCTAATCAGCTAGATAATATCCAGAGTGTGTTGTAACTATAAATTTCTCAATTGGGCCATTATCCTAAGATGAGAGCCCAAGCAGATTTTGATCAAGATTTAATGAAGAACTGAATTGATTGGGCAACATTTGCATGTGTCACATGTGATTGAGATTGGTTGTATAATGCTTTGATTCCAGTAAATAATTATGTTACAAACCTAGTTGTGCTTTTATTCAATAGATTAGTGATAAATTTGCTAGGATCTGAACGTTGGGTGCTAGGTTCAAAAATTAACAGCCAACTAATCCTTAATCTAACAAATTTTGTTGTATAGAGCTTCTTCATCATCCCCTTCTTAATCTATCGCCATCAACACTAAATGCAAAGTTCTGGAGGTGAAAGTAGAGACCTATATATCTATGTATCCAACAAATTTCTATTGTTAAACAAGAAAGGCTTGGACCTTCTTGCAATCTTTACTTTGAGAACTGTGCATTCATCATTAGAATGCCTACACTTTTCATGGTAAAAGCACTACTTCCTCTTCTTTTGTGACCTAATAGTAGGTGTTGTGCTAGAAAACCTTGATTTTTTCCCAACACCATTGTGTTGGCTCTTGGAATTAGAAAGGGGTGAAAAAGAGGAAACCAACTTCTAATGGCTCATATGGTTGGTTTTAGGCGGCCTAGCCTCTATTTTGGAAGCAAGTTTGAATTCATGCCTTAGAGAAGTATCGAATAATATCTCTAGGTCATTCCTTAAATATGACAATAACCTATAACTAAACTTGACACATAAGGTGTCTTAAAAGTCTCTTACCTCAAGCTTGACGGACAATTTGTTGAAAATGTCAATAAATTGTTGGAAAATTTGTCCTAAGATATGTTGAAGTTGTAGCCACTTTGACAAATTGTACCATTATGGGTAGAACCCCTTATGGACAACATCTTTGGACTCCACCCAACTGTCGATCTGGCACTGGTTATTGGGCACTAAATGTTGTGTGTGGGTTTGCCACCATGTAAGGGCTTGATCCTCCATGCAAACTTCAATGAGGAAAAACTCGTTGGCCTTTGCCGAGTTCAACCAAGGTTTGAATTTAACTTTCACGTACATTTCCTAAAATCAAGCTTATCGTCATTAAGAGCCCCATCAGTTTAAGCACAGACAATTTAGAGTCTAGGTTGAAGGTATGTTAAACAATGGGAACTTTTTGGTGAATAATGGATTGGTGTTGAGGATGTGATTGGCCCCATTGCTTGGGTGATGAGTTGTTAAAAGTTAGAATATACTCATCATATCACGCATGTTATGACACTAGCTCACAAAAAGATAGAAAAGATAGATTAATGCCTTAGAATTTAGCCTCTTCGAGGGGGCAACCTCCTTTACATTACATAAATGAACAATTCTTGGATGACACAAATGAAAAGACCTCCTTTCTATATATAGGAGTCTAAGGGGTCATAATATAATCAGAGTCGACATAACAATAATAATGTAAGGGCACAATAATAACAATAGTGGGCTTTTATGGGGCACAATAGTAACAATATGGGCACTACATGGGTACATCAATATAATAAGGGGGTTGTACTAATAACAATAAGGGGTTACCCTAGTAGTATAGGGGCCTAACATGCCCCTCTCCTTCAAAAAGTGTTGTCCTCAACGCTTGAGTACTTCTTGATGCTTCTGTATAAAATTCTTGTCCTCCCATGTGGAATCTTCAGCGGGTAAGTTCTTCCACTTGATGAGATACTCTGGAATTGATCGATTCCGTAGCTGTCGGGTTCTTGTTTCTGTGACTGCTCCAAGTTCCAATATGATTTTTCCTTCCTCTTCAATTTCTGGCAATATTGTTTGAATTGGGATCTTTTGTAACTTTTGAATAAGTGGCCATACTTCTTCGTCCTTCTTCCATTCATCCCTTGCTTCGTTTATCCAATCTGGTTGGATAATAGAAATAGTACAAAACAATGCCTCCACATCCTCATCCTTTCTTAAGAGTGCATCTGCAACAAAATTTTTCTTCCATTTTCTATAGATGATGTCAAAGTCATAATCCATCATATTTGTGACACATTTTTTCTGTTCTTCTAAAGATAATAGCTGTTCTAAAAAGTATTTAAGACTATCATGATCCATTTTTACCTTTAAGTGTCTTCCCATTCGGTAAGGTCGACATTTCTTAAGTGCATGTAGTATTGCCAACATTTCCTTCTCATAAATAGCTTGCTTGAGATGTAGTAGTAAAAATACCCAATCGCCTACATCAAAACATTTTTCACTACGATGTTGATCTACCTGTTGTTTCATTCGATTTTGCACCAAAGTGGCGTTATCCTTTAAAAGTTGGAGAACTTGTTGTTGATGCTCGATGTGATATTTTACTGCTTGAACATTTTTCTTCTTGATATGTCCTTCTATCTTTAGAGTTTGGGGAGTGGTAATTTCTTTCAATCCTTTACAAGATATGGCCGGATTCATTTCCTGATGCTCGATGTGATCTTTCACTTCTTGAACATTTTTCTTCTTGATATGTCCTTCTATCTTGATAGTTTGAGGAGTGGTAATTCCGACCAATGAATTACAAGATATGGTTGGATTCATTTCCTCTTTCTCGATGTGATCTTTCACTTCTTGCACCTTTTTCTTCTTGATATGTCCTTCTATCTTGAGAGTTTGAGGAGTGGTAATTCTTGCCAATGCTTTACAAGATATGGTCTGATTCATTTCTTCTTTCTTTGGGGTTGGGTCCTGGCGTATATCCTCTTTTTTATATGTTTCTTGATCATTTTCTTCCTCCTCTTCATACTCTATGTAAAATAATTTCTTCTCAGCACACTTATGACCTTTAGTGCATTTGCTATCACAATTGTAACAAAGCCCTTTTTCTCTTTTTTCTTCCAATTGTTGTGGTATAAACTATAACCCTTGTAGGTTGTGAAAGGCTAGAAGAAACAACACTTCCATCTTTATAGCTGTGAGGGGCAGACTTCCTTGTTGCCATAATTTTACTTTCCACTATGTAACAAAGCCCTTTTACTCTTTCCAATTGTTGTGGTGTTGCTCTAAAAAAGGTGTTGCTCTTTGTATCCTCATAATGTGCTATCATTTTCTCCGTGAAAATTGACCACGTAACAAGTTGTTTACGAGAACAAAGCCCTTTATACCATAAAAATTGATCCGGTTCTAAATATGAAGATGCAATACATACCTTTTGTAACAGTGGTACACCATGTAGATCAAAATATTGTTCCATCTGAAGTATCTAATTTAATGGATCCTTGCCATCAAACTTCCTCATCTTGTTTTTTCTTGATTTTAGGAGCTTGATCTTGAAACGACTATAACTCTGTACTTTCAGATCTTTAAGTTCTGAAATTGCGACCTACAGTAACCCTCTGTGTTATATACCTAGGGGGGATAATATGGGGTACCAAGGGAGGTACCCAAAGTAATAATGTAATAATGGGATGGGCTATAGTAATAAATAAGGTGGTTAACCCACATCATGTAAGGGACCACAAGTAGTTAATAATAATGTAATGGGCCCATGGTATTAGTTGATGGTATGAGGCCTATATAGAGGCTAGAGACTCCACATGGAGGATATGAAGAGAAGTATTATTGTATGAACAGACATATGGCTTGTGGAGTGTTCTCCTTCCTTAAGGAGTGAATGTATGGTGTTGCCCTACCATAAGGGTTTTGATAATAAAGAATCATTTCATATTATTCTTGGGTTTATTTGCATTATCTTATATTTTCATATCTGATCTATAATATTCTTGGGTCAGATCTATAACAATTGGTATCAGAGCACTTTCTTGGGCACAAAAGTGGAGAAATTTTTTTTAATTTTTTGCAAGGATTTTTGGGTGGCGAATTTGCAGATCAGATCTATACGTTTTGGTGCTAAATCTGTATTCCTTGTGAAAAAATACCCAAATTCAAAAAAAAAATCAGTTGAATCGGAGTCCGGATGAAGGAGATATCGTTGATTTAAAAATCAGTGGGGTTGCAGACAATTTTCAGGGCAGCGAGTTTTGCGGCGCAGATCTAGAAGTCCTGGTGCAAGATCTGCAAGATCTAATTGTAAATCTGGAATCTTTGTGAAAAAACACCTAATTTCAAAAAAAAAATCAGTCGAATCGGAGTCCGGATGAGGGAGATATCGCTGATTTAAAATCAGCTCTTTTTGCAGACATTTTGGGTGACGGCGGGAGAGTAGCAGAGCAGATCTGGAATTCTAGTGCCTGGATCAGGATTTTTATCACATGGGCAGATGCAGAATGATTGTTCCATTTCTAAAAACAGGTTATAATAGGGATTCTGAGCAATATTGACGGATCTGTGACCATTTCAATTTTTCGCCAATATTTTTGTGATGGCGGGCCTAGATCGCTTTGAACAGGAAGACTCTTTTTTGGGTCGTCTCACTAAGCTCCGACAGACTGGTACAGTGGAGGAATATATTACCGCTTTTGAAGCCTTAGCCTTCCGCACTAGGGGTCTCACAGATACATTCTACAAGGACTGTTTTATCTTCGGTCTTAAAGAAGCCATCAAAGCTCAAGTTCTACTTCACCACCCTTCCACGTGGACGGAGGCTTGCCAGTTAGCTCGTCAGGTCACATTGCCTAGCAAAGATTTTATTTTTACAGAAAAGAAGGAAACTATGGAACCTAAAGGGGTACTTCCTACTGGTATATCCTTATTGCAGATTCATGGATTGATTCAGAAAGAGAAGATCATTGTTTCTATCAATCCTAGTTGTAAACATAATTTTATTAGTGTTAATTTGGCAAAAAAATTGCAAGTCCCAGCAAAACAAATTGAACATACACAGGTTGATGATAAGGATGTTCAAATCTATAAGGATTTGAAGCTTTCTATGGATAAGTATGTGCTTCATGGTGATTTTTATGCTTCAGATATGGATAATATGGATCTTGTTTTGGGATATCCTTGGATGGAATCTGCGGGTACAATCAATATTAATGTGCAGAAGAAATTCCTGAAGCTATGGTATAAAAAGAAGAAAATTACATTACAGGATATTTCCATTAATAAGCAGGTAGAATCCAAGGAGGTTGACGCAAAAGATGTTCCAGGGACTGACATATCAGATGATGAGCAGTTGATGGTCGATAATCAAACACAAATAGAGGCGGAAGCAGAATAGGTTACTGGTACTGACACATCTGATGAGGGTTCAGTGGTTGAAGTCATATTGGAAAAGAAGACACCACAACAGGCACCACAGCAGGGTGAATTAAAGAAAAAGACATCGTGGGTTAAAACTTCAACATATCATCACCCACATCACCCCGCAAGACAACCATCAAGATGGAAACCAAGTAGTCACATGACGGATAGCGAGGAGAGAAGATCCACCCACTACACATCAACACAAAAGAGCTGCCACGGTCAACTTCCATCTCAAGCGAGCGAGGCACCAGCGAGATCGACGATTCACCTTTCTCTTGGATGGCTAGATGCACGTGCATGGTACCAGTGGACTACTCTTTTGAGTAGATCTTATTATTTGTGTTCTTCCCATGTTTCGGGGACGAAACATGCTTAGGGGGATGGAATGTTATATACCTAGGGGGGATAATATGGGGTACCAAGGGAGGTACCCAAGGTAATAATGTAATAATGAGATGGGCTATAGTAATAAATAAGGTGGTTAACCCACATCATGTAAGGGACCACAAGTAGTTAATAATAATGTAATGGGCCCATGGTATTAGTTGATGGTATGAGGGAACCATGGTAATGACCCATGGTATTGTATGTATGAGGCCTATATAGAGGCTAGAGACTCCACATGGAGGATATGAAGAGAAGTATTATTGTATGAACAGGCATATGGCTTGTGGAGTGTTCTCCTTCCTTAAGGAGTGAATGTATGGTGTTGCCCTACCATAAGGGTTTTGATAATAAAGAATCATTTCATATTATTCTTGGGTTTATTTGCATTATCTTATATTTTCATATCTGATCTATAATATTCTTGGGTTAGATCTATAACACTCTGCGTCCCCTTTCCAATGCCACCAGTCTGATCCAAATTGGATTCTCCAAGGAAGAGTTATGCCAAATCTCCCACAGTGACCTGATTATAAACTAATTCAGTAGAGCGAACTTGTACGACGTACCACGTGTCACTGTTTCGACCTTTGGCTCTAAAAAATACATACAAGAAACTACAGTCCGTCCTCTTTCTGTACCTTCTTATGAAATTTCAATCCGATGCTCAGAGAGAAAGTTATGACGATTTTCCCCAGGTCACCTGTTTGGAATGTAATTCAGGAGTCTGCAAAAAGACCAAATTCCTCAAATCATATCTCCGCAAATATAGCGTGAAAAGCTTTGAAATTCGAACCCGAGGTTGAGTGCGATTTCGTCTCAAATGGGTTTTTTTCGCTTCTGAAACATCACAAAAAAAAAGTTATAGCGAAAATTCCACGATGACTTATTAGAACCAACGAAACCTTAGAATCCAAAGCTTTGATACCAAATGTTATGAAACCAGCTCACGAAAAGATAGATCAACGCCTTAGAATTCAGCCTCTTCGAGGGGGCAACCTCCTTTACATTACACAAATGAACAATTCTTGGATGATACAAATGAAAAGACCTCCTTTCTATATATAGGAGTCTAAGGGGTCATAATATAATCAAAGCCGACATAACAATAATAATGTAAGGGCACAATAATAACAATAGTGGGTTTCTATGGGGCACAATATTTACAATATGGGCACTACATGGGTACATCAATATAATAAGGGGGTTGTACTAATAACAATAAGGGGTTACCCTAGTAGTATAGGGGCCTAACAACGCATCATTTGGCTTGAAACTCTTAACGTTGTTGCACCTACTTTAGTTGTTGAGTAACAAGGGTTTTTAACGATGCATTGTTGCCCCTGCAATTGTTCAGCCAATAATTTTGCCAATATCAAGTCTTGGAAGTCCCCCAATTCACTAGAGTCTTCACCAGTGTTGCACGAAGCGCCCCCCCCGGATCGAAGCTCCGAAGCGCGCCCCGTACGGAAGCGCCTAGGAAGCGCCGTACGAAGCGCGCTTCGTGAAATTTTTAGCGCTTCCTGGAATTTCCGAAGCGCCGGCTCCGAAGCGCGCTTCATACGGCGCTTCGGAGCAGGAAGCGTGCGCTTCACGCACGCTTCCGTACGCTTCGGCGGAAAGGGGCACGCCCAAGGGAGAAAAACACATTTTTTTTTTTTTTTTAAGTTATGTTCACTCAACCTTAAGGGGGTGGGTTAGGGTGAGGTTAGAGTGAGGTTAAGGTGAGGAATGAAAAGAATAAAGCCCCCATTCATTCCTCATTTTCTCACTTTGAGTTTATGAGAGTTGGAGAAGAGAAGAGAGGAGAGGAGAAGAGAAGAGAGGAAAAGAGAGGAGAAGAGAGGAGAGCTTGGAGGAGTGAAGAAGGAGGAGCTAGGAGAAGGAGGAGGAGCTTGGAGCAAGAGCTTGGAGGACTTCATCTACAAGAGCTAAAGAGGTAAGTTCAAACCCCAAACTCCCTTGTTTTTTTGAAAAAAAATTTGTATTTTTCTCCTCCCTCTCCTACTCTTTCCCATTGTTTCTACTTGCTCCTTTATTTACAGGTTGCCGTTGTCCACCACCTATATCCATATTCCAAGATGGTGTTCTTTTGGCTTCTATGTATCATTCCACTCTTGGTTTTAATGATGGCAAGGGTGAGGAATAGAAGGGAAGAAACAGAAGAGGACATTGGTGATGGTCCTAATAGTAGTGACCCAATGTATGATGAGGAGGAAGGGTTTGAAGAGGAAGGGGATGAACTTGAAGGGGACACTGAAACACAAGATGGGAAAGCTACATCAACACCCTTGTGGAACTATGTGACCAAACTTGATGGGGGAAAGGGTGGTGGATCTTACAAATTTGTGTGCCCTCATGGTTGTCATGGAGGAAAACCATATTGTGGTTCATATACCCGTCTGAGGAGGCATCTTTGTGGGGTGCTGGACAGTGATGAAAAAAAGGGTTCTGTGGGGGTACAAATTTGCCCAAACATTTCAACTGAAGAAAGAAGAAAATACATCCAAATAGAGATGGCTGCACAACAAGAAAACAAGAAACAAAAAACTCATTCTGAATCAAGTGCAACCTCTAAATTTGGTAGTTGCTCATCTCCTCATGGTACTTCTGCAAGCTCTGGAGGTAGAAGAACAATAGGGGATTTCCTTAATGTTGTTGGGAGGGATGATGTGGATGGAAAGATAGTCCATTTTCTTTGTGCTTGCGGTGTACCATTCAATGTGCTTCGCTCTCCCTATTGGCATGAAATGGTAAAGGCCATCAATGAAGCCCCAAAAGGATACAAGGCCCCCAACTATGAGAAAGCTAGAACAGTGTTATTAGAAAGAGAAAAAGCTAAGGTTCAAAGAGCTTTGACACGTTTTACAAATGAGTGGGTAGATTCTGGGGTATCCATTGTATCAGATGGGTGGACAAATATTAGAAACCAACATTTGATAAATGTTCTTGGTGTTTCTTCTAGTGGTGCAGTATTTATTGCATGTCATGACTCCTCCTCCATCACTGCATCTGCACAAAACATTGCAGATCTACTATTGAAATCAATCAGAGATGTTGGTCCGAATAATGTGGTTCAAGTGATCACAGATAATGCAGCAAATTGTAAGGCAGCAGGAAAAATTATTGAGCGTACTCATCCACACATCTTTTGGTCTGGGTGCCTGGTTCACACATTGAACCTTTTGATGCATGATATTGTGAAACACAAAGAATGTGGGTGGATTGCTGAGGTTTACAGGAAAGGGAAGCAGCTCATTAAATTCATCACAGGGCATACAAGGGTAAACTACTTCTATGGCACTTACTCCAAGTTGCAATTGCTTAAAATTGCAAAGACAAGATTTGCTAGTTATTACCTCACCTTTAGGCGGCTAGTGAAGGTGAGACAAGTTTTAACTAATCTGGTGTGTGCTGAAACATGGGATGAAATTAACACTGACATAGATGGTGCTAATGCAGTCAAGGACACTGTTCTTGACAGTTACTTTTGGGGACAGGTTAAATATGTTTTGCAATTCACCAAACCAATTTATTACATGATCAAGTTTGCAGATTCAGATCGACCAGTAATTGGGGAGGTGTATGAGCAAATGGATAGCATGTTGGGGCAGATTAAAGACATTGTTGAGCCTAGAGATACCACCTTGTACAATTATATTTGTGTAGAGGTGGAAAACCGATGGGAAATGCTAAATGTTCCATTGCATGCATTAGCATATGTTTTGACACCTAAATACTATCATCCATCATGGCTTTCAACACCAGCACCTGGGGGGGGAAGCAGGAGAAAACCACACCAAGATCAAGAGGTTCACAATAAATATATGGCTGCATTGAGTAAATTAATCCCTGATGAGGAGGAGGCTGCATTGGTACGGAGACAGGTGAGCAACTATACGCTCAACACTGGTCCATTTGGGAGCATGCATGCAATTAAAGATCGAGAGACTTTTTCTGCTCTTGAGTGGTGGAACATGCATGGAGGGGGTACTCCACTTCTACAGAGTTTGGCATTGCGGGTGCTATCACAGGTGGTAAACACTTCTTCTGCAGAGAGGTGTTGGAGCTCTTATTCTTTCATCCACAGTGTTAAAAGGAACAGGTTGAGTTTAGACCGGGCAGAGAGCTTGGTTTATGTTCATTACAACTTGCGATTGTTGTCCCATTACTGTGAAGATGCAAAGTCTAATAAAGACTTGTTGATTTGGGACAAGAATCCAGAGGAGCCCAATTTGGAGGATGGAGTGTTGCGACTAGAGCAATTAGAGGATGCTCTTATCCAGGTATGTCCATTGTGGTATGAATTTTCCAATTTTCCCTTATAAAGCATTTCTCTAATTCATGTTTTTAATTTTTTTGTTAACTAGTGTTTTTTTTTTTGCATGAATTTTTTGAGCGATTCTAGGATGATGATGACCGTGTTGATATGCCACCACCCCCACCCCCATCTGGTCCCTTGGTTCCTAGGTTCCATGGTTCAACACCAACAGCAGGGAGTTCTTCTTCATCAGTTTCAGTGCCACGACTTCCACAGGCACCATCTTCTTCATTGCCACCACGTGGAGGCCCGCCACCACGTTCTATTCGTGGTGGAAGGAGGAGAGATTAGTAGATATATTCACAATCTACTACTTTTTGTCATAGATTACTCATTAGACTTGTAGACTTGTGAATTTGAATTTTGAACCTTTTTGGCTTGGCGGTGACCAAGTGACATATCTTGTAAACATTATTATTTGAATTTTGGACATGACAAATGTTGACAGTTGCTCACTTGCTAGATAAATCATAATATGCTCTATGTTTTATGTTTTATAATATGCTTAAATGTTTTATGTTTTATAATATGCTTAAAAATTTGATGTATGTTTGTAATAGCTAGAATATAGATGATTGTTGTACATACTAGTAACTACAATGGAATCATGGATGCCATATCTATCTTGATTTATGCAAAAATATGCATGTTTTCATGTCTTCTACAATTAATTTGGTATTTGGGATGTTTGTTTTGAGTATAAATGCAAAAAAATATAAAAAATATATATATATATAGCAGACGCTTCCGCGGACGCTTCGCTTCCTAGATTTTTGGAAAATGACGCTTCGGCGTCCCCGCTTCCAAAAAACGCTTCCGCTTCGCTCCCGCTTCGTGCAACATTGGTCTTCACAAAGAGGCATGGGACTTAGGATATGTAGGACTAGATAGGTTTCAGACGCAAAATAATGATCTGCAATTTACAAAGAAAAAGAATCAAAAAATGCAGTTTACCATTCAACAAAATTTTAAAAGATCCCTCTGCTCTAGATAATGAAGCCCTTGAAAAACCTTGTCTTAAGGCTCTAATACCAAAATGATATGAACATGGTACCAAACAATGCAAATACTCACACGCGAGAACAAAAGAGAGAAAGTGTCCAAGTATTCGAGAGGAGATTGTCAAAACTGTACACATATTTGTACACTCAGTTATATTACTATAATATAGAATACAAAATGGTGGGAAAGTGATTAAATTTGACCATGTCTAATAAATTCAATAAAGCAAAATTGTGGGAAAGTGATTTATATTATTATTATTATTCAATTTGAAAGTCACGGTTAAGTTAGACACCAAATTGGTGTATGAGACTTTTTTGTTTATGGGACAAGGGACCCACCTCCATGCAGTGAGTACTGCTAAGTCTACAAAGGTATACATACTCTACTCCCTCTTGTTTTGAACCTGTGATCTCTTAAGAAGAAACACATACTCCTAACTATTAAGCCCACTAAAACTATTTGACCATGTCTAATAAATTCAATAAAATAAATGAGTGATCCGTTTATGCTATTGCCCAAAAAAACGAGGATAAACTAAAATAAAGAAGTAAAATATAACACATGTTGACTAGTCTTTACTAAATCTCAACCTACACAATATGATGATGAAGCCTGAGGATGCATATCCAGACTTTGGACAAAGAACCGAGCTGCAGTCTGATATCCACCTCAATGTTGCAAAGCTCAAGGACGCATAGATTGAGTTCAAACAAGCTGCTGAGGTATTAAATATTGAAACTCAAGATCAACCTCACACTTGGGTTTAAATGGGTTTGTGGGGGTTAACCTATTCTTGAAGCATCTAAAAATATGAAAGTGCAAGGCCAAGGGATTGATCAAGTTTACCGTAGCTGAAATTAAAATATACTGTAAGATAAACCTTTTGATTATTTTTTGGTTGGTCAAGCCCTTTTTTATTGGTAGACTGTGGGACTCCTATTTAAAATAGGATGAGACACTTTAACCAATCAATCATTGTCATTCACTTGTAACTATCCCATTGACTTAAAAATTATACTGGTCATCATGGTATAATAAGGCTTATAAACTATATTATCACTGACCAATCTTCACAGCCAAGAGGGCATAATAGGTAATTTATTTTATATTAAAAAAGATAATGATGATTTAAAATAAAAGGAAGTAATAAATCATAAGAGGCTGTTTGGAAAAACATTTTATTTTGGAATGTGATGCATTCAAAGACATCAGAGAAAGTTATGGGAATATGCTAGTATTGATTTCTTGGCATTGTCTTTTCAGTGAGGAGATTGTTAGAAAGTTGGGCGAGCTCATCGTCAATTTGAACAATCAGTTTGAACAAAAAAAAAGATTAAATTGCAAAAGACAAAAAGCAAAAAACTATTAGGCACATAAATTATTTTTAATGTCATGGACTTTAAAATATCATTTCATAAAGGGTAGAACACTTACTCTTGGAAAGTAACAATCATAGGCTCAGCGGAGCCAGTCTTGGTTTGCAAAATGTCTTTCTTCTTTTTCTTAATCCTCTCCTCTACCTGTTCATTTTATCAAACAAGCCCAAAATTAACAATAAGTGATTTACACAAACAAACGGGCAAAGAGAAGAAACGAAACAGCGGAAAATATATAAATAAATACTCGTTTGCGGAGTTTCTCTGGGTCCTCAAATTGGCCCATGAGAATACTTGCAGCGTCCGGGTCGTGCTCAAATTCTGGTAATTCGTCTTCTCCGCGACTGTTGCCTTTTGTTGCCTTTATGACTGCCCAACGCTCAAAATTATTGAGAGTGAGATGCAAAGCTGGGGTTGAAAAGGATGTAGTTTTCTTCATTTTGAAAGCATTTGTATTTCTGTGCGATGGAAAGCAGCCACATCTCTTCCCGGGCCAGAGAGTTAATTCCGGTAAAAGTTGAGCATAATGTTGGATGGTCTGCATACTCTGCATTGTTTCGAGTTAGGATTAAGGAACAAGCGCAAGATTTGCCATAGACTTATCCAGAATTGGTATCTTTGTAGAAAGCATTGAGAGCTTTAGAGTAGGCCTACCATATGAACTTGAGTTGTTAAACTTTGACGTCAAGATTTCAAAGATCGTATTAAAACAAAAGAGACTACGGAGGCGTGCCATGTAAGGAAAATTAGGATGGTATAGTGGATGAGAAAGAAGGAAGGAAGAAAAGGGATTAAAATTATTTTAACGAGGTTAAGAATAGTTTATGGACAGAATGCTTCTTTATTTGGTTGATGTATTTGACTATTTCACTGTGAAGTTTTACAATAAATGTGAATTTTCTTGACAAATCTCATGCTAAATAGATTATCCGAAGAGCTAGGTGCCAAAATATCTGCATAACTTTCCCCTGGTTAAATAGATTATCCCAAGAGCTAGCTGCCATAATATCTGCATAATTTTCTTTGTTGTCTTTGAAATCTTGGCATTCTAAAATGAAATGTTTTTCTGTTTCCACTTTTCCGAAAAAAACAAAAAATACATACTCTTTTCTCCCACACTTTTCTTGGCCTTTTCCATTTGTTTCACAACGGAGTTGATAAGAATTAGCCATTAACTGAGCTATAACAAATTTGGCTCTCCAAGAAATATTGGTTACGCTTTTTGTTGATGATTATGAGTGGTATTAAACACTTCAATATAGTATTTTTTCTTTCTCCCTAGCTCCTTATCCCAGTATGCCCATAACAAAAGCTTTACTAACAATGGCCCCTAAAGTGTAAAGGGACATAAGATTTGGGGAGATCATCTAGCCACAAAGCCCACTATTGACAATGCATGTGCATAAGGTCTAAGGTTTGCCAAACTCTCTAATAAAACTAATGATTAAAATATAAAATATTAGTTATTAAAAACCATATATTATTGTGATTAAATTTCATTGAGCTAGAGTTAGCCACAATTGTATAACACTAATTCTCAACCATTTAAATTATAATTAATTTATAAAATATTATTTTCCATATAGAAAATTAAAGGCATTCATCAAATTATTATAATGAAAATTTAATAGTTTGATATCTTGACAATAATAATAAAAAAAAAAAGTATTTTCTTTTATATTAATTAAAAGTATATAATTAATTATCAATTTTACTCAATTTAATTACACACACAAAAAAGCCCCCCCTAGTCACAAGTTCAAACCTCATGGAGAGTGGCTGACAAGTGGAATCCACTTTGGGGAAATTAAACTTCCCCGAGCATCCAAGCTTGACCAAAGCCTCACACAATCCTAGTGATAAGCATCCCAATGTGGGTGGATCGGTCTTCTTTCAACCAATAAGCAGACCAACCACATCCACTAGCCTCGCATGGAGGATTTAAGTTTCCTATAAGATCTACCAAGCCCGGGATCAAATCTCTTAAGATGCAAACCTTTTTAAAAATAAAAAGAGATTTGATCCCTCTCCATGCATGATAGATTCAGAATTAATATAGATATGAAAATGAAATGATATTTTAAGGTCCACGAGACTAAAAATAGTCTATGAGACCATTAGTTCCCTGTTTTTCGCTCTTTGCAATTCAGTCCTTTTCCGATTCAAATTGATAATGAGCTGACCCAACCTTTCAACAATCCTCTCGCCAAAAAGACAATAGAAACTGATGCTAACATGTTCTCATAACTTTCTCTGATGTCTTTGAATGCATCACATTCTAAAATGAAATGTTTTTATGATTCCACAGCCCTAGACGTGCAAAATGTACACACTCGTTCTTCCCAAGCTTCTTTAGGCCTTTTCCATCGTCCTGTTTCACATCAAAGTTGATGTGAGTTGGTCCTTAATTGAGCAATAAAAACCTTTGCCCTCCACGAAATGCTAGCGCCAATGGACTCTTTTTGTTGTAAATCACATGTAGGGTTGAATTCATTAATGTAATATTTCTTCTTTCTACCCAACTCTTTTCCCCATACCTTTTTACAAAACTTCTCCATAACAAAATCCTTTAGCTCCTTGCTATTTGTGGGACATGCATTGAGGTAGATATTCCATTTTTGCATCCATGTGTAGTTTTGTTTCATCCATGTTTTCTTTCTTTCACTCATTCTTTCATTGAAGATAACATTAGGCCATCTACCTACTTTCATTTGTTCAATTCTTTTTAGGTATCTTATGAGCCGCACCATAGCAATTGCTTCAATGGAAGTTGCTCCTGTTTCACTCAACATTATCTCATAAGGTACCGAACTTTTTATTTTGAACTTGCTCATGATAAAGCGTTTTTGGATTTTCTCAATTTGTTTCCATTTTGAGACGGGAGTGTTACTAGCCCACAATTCACACCCATATAGCATCATTGGATAGACTAGGAGTCCAAAAAGCACTTTAATCGTTTTCCAATCCCATAACTCTGCCTCTTTACATCTGTTTTGAAGAGCATATAATGCTTTCCACCCTCCTAAAAATCTCTTCTTTCTGCAGTCCTCCCAATTGAGTTTGTTGTTGAAATCAATCCCAAGGTACTTGTACTCATTTAATTCTTCAAGAATGTTGTCTTCAAAGAAGAAAGTATGTTGGCTCTGCTTCCTTTTATTAGAAAAAATCATTATTTTGGTCTTGCTAGTATTGACTTGCATCTCCACTGCTCTACAAAAATGCTCAAAGGCATATAAGTGCATTTGCAATCCATGGGCCGATTTAGAAATCAATACAATATCATCAGCATATAAAAGAAGATTTATCACAAACTCCCCCAACCAAACACCATCTCCACCTTGCAGATTTAGCCACTCTTCCAATTGATCAATATATGACCAAAAAGAGTGGGGGATAGAGGACAATCTTGCTTGACTCCAATGTCACTTCTAAAGCTTTCTGAAATACCTGCTGAGGTTCTAATTTTGACTTTCACTTCTTCATAAAGTCTATGGACAGCGGTTCTATAATGCACATGAATTTCAAGTTCTTCCATTCTATGCCACAACTTATCCCTAGGGACTGTGTCAAATGATTTTTTGAAGTCAACAAAGCAGCAAAATACTTCTTCTTTGTCCTCCCAAACCTTTTCAACAATGTGCCTCAACATGATGCCATGATCTACTATAGAATGTTTTGGCCTAAAACTCGCTTGTCCCTTGCCCTCTTTTCTTTTACTTCTACCCACTTGCTAATTTTGTCTTCTACCATGCTGTCAAAAAGCTTTGCAAACAAAGGATTGATCATAATTGTTCTATAGTTGGATGGATTATTAATGTCTCCACTTTTAAAAAGGAGTATTGTTAGGCTAGTTGTCCAGTCTCTTGGGAACCCTTGCTGAATGATGTTGTTGAATATTTTCATGATGTGCGGTGCAAGAGCGTTCATTCCCCATTTTAGATACTCTGCTTGAAGTTCAACTAAGTCCTTTGCCTTTCCTTTTACGGCTTCTTAATTCCATTCTCCACCTCCTGTAATGTGAAGAGCTTTGAATTTGTATTGATCCTAGGGGGGACTTTGCCTCATATTCTTTCTCATAGAGTTGCCTTGCATATTCAAACCATTGATTGGCTATAATATTATTTTCAATTTGCTTCTTCCTTGGTTGCAGTTCCTGCCAAAAAAGCTTTGGCTTATTCTTGCTTAGATATATTAACTCTTCTCTCCTTGTTTGCGTGAACTCATCTTTTTTCCTTTTTAGTATTTGCTTATATAACTTTACATTCATCTTCTCTTTTCCTGCCTTTTTCAAGGTTTTCCTTGCCATTTTGCTTTCCTCATCAAACCAAGCATTTAGAAGAAAGCAATTTGATTCTGATTTCCTATTTTTTGCTCTTTTGCACTTCTCAAGTGCACTTTCAATTATATTTGTTAACTCATGGTTGTTGAAGCGTTTGAAACCAGTTTTCTCCTTCTGAATTAATCTCTCTAACATTGTCTTGAAGATAGTATCATTTTCTTGTGTTAGAAGAATTTTGCCCCTTGATGGTGATTGTCGAGAGCATTGGGTTTTCCTCCTATGTTGCCTTTCTTCCAACCATGATAATCTTATAAAAATTGGGTTATGGTCTGATTTTAAGTCCCAAATGTGCTCTCCAATACTAACTTCATCTATCTTTTCTATTAAGCTTTGTGAACATATCACATAGTCAACGACACTTGCCCCATTGTATGTGTTGCAAGTGAAGTTCCCATACCTTTTCCATCTATCTAGACCATTGCAAATAATTAAGTTGAAAGCCCCACATAGTGTAAACAACTCATCTCCAAAATGATTGCTAATTTTGTAATCTTCTAAACACCTCACCCATTGGGGATTCTCCTCTTCAGCGAGCCAAATAGGATTGTTATCATCTTTGCCACAAAGGATGCTAGCTTGATTATTTGTTTTTCTAACATTGAAATCTCTCACTAAAAGAATTTCTCCCTGTTGAGAGTACACGACAATATCTTGTTTTAAAGTTGCATATGGATCCTTGTTGTCAAGCCTCTTATTTTTGTAAGTTTTTGAGACTTGAGGGGCAAAATAGCATGTTACAATTCTTATGTGATTCTCATTCTGTGATATTTTCAACCATAAATATTGTTTATTTGAGTCTTCTTTAATTCACTGGTTTAAAACATAAGATGGATGGATGAAGATGAATTAATGACATTTGGTTCAAGTAAATTAATGAAGTTATTGTGTATAATATTATATAGATGGATGGATAGGTGAAAATGAATTAATGAATGGTCATTTAATACTTTGGATAAATAAATAGATAAAAATAAGTAAATTATTTAACAATATATTAAAAAATTATTGAAATTTGTTAAAAATAAATTATAAGTAAATTGATAAAGTAAATATTTTGAACAATTAAATAGATGAAAATATGTTAATAAATTTGCTATTTAATAATAAATGAAAATTCATAAATTCTTTATGGAGTCGTCTAACGAGGTGGAGGAATTGCCCGGACGGCCAAAAGTGGCTAGAATCTAGACAAAAAAATTCAAAAAATCTTGTAGAGGCAGTGTTTGAATTGTGTTTTTGATGGTGGAATGGGTTCAGCGTCATCAAAAACATCTAGGACACCTAACATTTTGAAGTTTAACAACTATAACTCAGATTTACAAATATCCTTGCCAGATTTTCTCTAAATATGACTGGAATTTCTATAATTTTCCGGACAACTCCTCAGCCCACGATTTTGTATAATATATTTTGAATTATTTAAATTTTTATAAATAAATATAAATTACCAAATATTTTTTTAATAAAATAATTAAAATATAACACATTATTTTACAATTAAAAAATGTATTCTTATTATAAAAATATATTTATATTATAAGCGGAAAGAAGTGGGTGGGAAATTTAACTTACTTTAATTCATTTTACTAAGATTTTTTTTTTCTAAGACTGTAACCAAATATAAAATGTTATTGTTTAAACTTTACTAAGATATATTTTAATTTTTAAACACAATTTGCACCGAGTATAATATATTATTATTTAAAATTTATTTTATATATTAATGGTTAATTAGAAAGAAATAAAGAAAATATATTAATCCTTAATTAAAAGGAAATAAAGAAAATACAGATAGACTTGTAATATTGGGAAAAAATTATATGAGTGAAAACTTGTTTATATTTTATTTTTTAAATATAATACAAATATTAGATTAAATTTATTTTTAAAATTGAGTAAACAAAAAAATATTATAATAATTTGTAGTTATTCAAAAAAAAATATGGGTTTTTCATTGTTTTATTGAGTATTACTGTAAAAAGATATGGATGACACAGAAAATAATTTAAAATAAAACTTGAATTTGGCCAAAAAGGATGGAGGAGGATATTGCACTTTTTAGCTAAACTCCAATTTTGCTTGTATTCGAATAATGAATAGATGGGTGTAACAACCCTCGTTGAATTTCCATATAATAAAAATAAGACCAAGGTCATGGGACACGTATACCAAGTTGAATGTTGGGCAAAAACATAGTGATGGAGATCACTTGTGATTAATTAATGGCTAAGGAAATTGGCAAAGGCAGTGACAAAGGCTTTGGAAAGACATGAGGCATTAATTGGCATTTTATTTATGAAAATAATAGAAATTATGAGAAAAAGAAGGTGAAAGGTCATAGGTTGCATGTGAGGAGAAAAATGAAGGAAAATAATGGGAAATTGAAGAAAATAGAAACCTCATTAAGAAAAAAGCTTCTAAGGATCAGTGGGTAATCTTTTGTCAGTTCAATTTTGGAGCTCTCTCTCATACTGTTGGACACTTAGAGTTTTCTTGGAGCACTCTTGGAGGAGTGTGGCATACTTGAAGTTTTGGAGCAAGAAGGCAAAGGAAGAGCACGAAAGCGCAAGAGGGCATCAAGATCAGCAGCTATAGTGGGTTTTGTTTGCAGGTACTGAGTTGCATGTATGATTTCCTTGCTAATTTTGGCATGCATGGCATATGCATGTGGTTTCTTGGTTATGGGTTGTCAATGGCATGGAGGATTGCCTGAATTGACAGTGGATTTGCTTAGCCTTGTTATTTCCTGGGTAGTCATTGTGTTGCGTGTTTTTTTCCTTTTGTTTTCTAGTTGGTTCTCATATTCCTTTGGTTGTGGGTTGAGTTATTAGTTCCTGGAGCATTGGTTGGACAAATGCTTTAGAGCCCTGTAATAGCTTGGGTTGAGTTACTAGTCCTAGAGCCTTGGTTGGACAAACGCTCTAGAGCCCAACAGCAACCGTGGGTTAAGTTACTAGTCCTGGAACCTTGGTTGGAACAAACACTCTAGAACCCTAGACAACTTGGGTGGAGACCAATCTGATGATGGTTAGGGATGTCTAACCGTGAGGTGGAATCACTGGTTGAAGGTTGAGGTGGTTTGGCTTCTAGAAGCCCTGGTTTGGTTTTGTTGGATGTGTTTCATGAGATCCCACATTCATGCTTGGAATATGGCACGGGGGGGACTGGTTGATAGAGAGATTTGATTCAGCCTAGTCTATGGTCGGGTGGTTCGTGGAAGTCCCAGACCTGGTTGCATTTTGCATATGTTAATAAGAGTTTATTTCCTCTTGTATTTGATGGGTAAATATATTTGTTTATATGTGGTTTTTGTGATTGTTGTATCCTTGTTATTTATGTTGGTTATATGTTGGTTATGAGCATGTTTTACGACAGTGATGATGTATGTCTCTCATCATGTTTTGATTTGTAAATGAATGAACAACGAATATATGACCTAATAGATGATAATATAGCTAATGTGATAAGGCATCAATGCTTCTTAGCGATTCTGAGATAAGTATGAGACCCCTATGCTCATATCTATTATTATGTCTTGTAGAATGCATATTTGTGACATGTGCTGACAAAATGTCTGTCATGGCTAGTAGGGGTCCAGTCAAGTCTTTGTTCAAGCATTTGCATTACTATCATTGTTTCGTTGTTACTTTTCATTTCTAGAAGTTTCATGGAGTTTTGGGCAATGGCCTAAGTCTTGGCCCTGAAAAAGTGGCACAAAATCTGGAGTCGCAGGCTTAGAACTAGCTAAAAAGAACCCTAGGCGCTTGCATGCCCTTGTTGTGAGAGTGACTGGAGGGTCCCAGTTGCATGCATGCCCATGTCATAAGGCCCTAGGTCAGTAAAATATTAGGTTGTCTCAGGGGTTGATCACCTGGAAAGGTCGGTTGGCTCCTGGAGGTTCTGTGACATGTGTAGAAGATCAAATTGGTTGTGTTTTGTCGGTTTCACTTCCTTAACTTTAGATGGGGAGTTGAATCATATCATACTAACTCTTTAGAACATGTTTACCCTGGTGGACCGGTTAGCTTGGGTAAATGTGGGAGGAGGGTGTTACAGAGTGGTATCAGAGCATTGTTCACCCCTTGGACTGGATGGGTGGAATGTGTTTGTCATGCATGCATGTAGGTTTTATATCTGCTTGTTATGTATGCCTGGTAGTGGTCATTGTTACAGTTGTGTTTCCATGTAGAAGTTGGTGATGTTATTGTTGGGATGTGTTTGTCATGAATGCATGTCAGATGTATATGCATTTGTTATGCATGTTAATGTATATATGTTATTATGCATCCATTGTCATAGTTATGGTTATGTGTGTATAGTAGGTCAAACATGCATCGTGAGGTCATTGTATGTAATTAGGTCATCATGGTGCTATTGGTATGTTATGATGCAAATGTGTAGGCTGAGATAGAGCAGGAGATGTAGATCATCAAAGCGAGGTTGCAGCACTGGACTTTGGGGTAAGAGGAGATCGTCATACAGGTTTGTATGGTGGGCATGTAGGTATGTTGGTTAATGGTTGTTATAAGTATTAGGGTTATGTACATGCTTGTCATTTTATTGTTGTTGTGGTTACATGCAAGATAGATGCTAGTTGGTCAGTGTGGTCATATGCACATGTGTCAAATAGTCATGCATGGTAGTAACTTATTGTTGTTGTTTTATGTTAGTTAACTTGATGATTATGTTATATGTTGTTGATGAGTATGGTATACGTTAAATTGTTGTTGTTATAAGTTGTTGATGAGTATGTTATATGTTAACTTCTTGTTGTTATATGTTAGTTGACTTGATGATTAGGGTTATTGCTTTAAGATCTTGATGTTATATGTATCATGTTGATCTAAATTGGTCTGTGTAGATGGTTATGGCTATGATATTCAGGTATGAGTAGATATATTTGTGATATTGTATTGTACTATTCTGAACTGACTTATGAAGATGCGATAGCCTCCCCCAAGATACATTGAAGTTCGAATTATGTCGTTTACTTGGTTTATCTAACATAGTATGTTTATAGATTGTTTGAATGTTTGATTAATTGCATGACGTGAGTATATGTGTCTATAAGATTGCATGAATGAATGATCTTGTTTCAAGACAATTGTACTAACACAATATGTATTGAGATAGTTGATATGTACTTAAGTGTAAGTAGGCACTAGTTGTAGTATTATGATTGATATAAGATTGCATGAATGAATGATCTTGTTTCGAGACAGTTGTACTAACACAATATGTATTGAGATAGTTGATATGTGATGTGACAACACATAGTAGGACTCGATTGCAACAAGACAAAATAAATGAATTGGGTGAAAATTCCTTTGGAAATGTTTGGGAACCGCAATTCCAAATGAATGAGTGCTTGCATGAATACAGGAAGCCTTCTTAACCTTGATTTTACTTGACATTATGGAGATATGTGCTAGATTCATAAACATGTATTTGACATGTATAACAATTGATTTCCAACTATGGTTGGATTCATCAAGGAATTGGAGTTCCTTGAGAGGTGTACGTGTTCAGTTACAAAGTAGTGTGCTTGGAACAAGAAGGTAAGGTAACCGGTGTACTGTTATATTGATTTATACACTGATAGTTATATGTTTATGGCAGTATGATGCAAGGGACTACATGGAAAAGGAGACTACCATGAAATCTTGAAGATGGCTCAAGTTGAATTTCACTTAGAGACATTGGGAACCCATGGGGAATTGAGTCATGGTGCTCGTTGATAGTTTTGTGCTTTCGGTGCTTGTGACTTGTTTGCGCTTGATTTGTAGTTTTGTTTGTGTCTGGTGCATGGCCATGCCACTTTGTTTGTAGTGTCATATTACTATTGTATTTTCATGGTTTTCTTCTTGTTCTTGCATTTTGTGTTTTGAGGGTCTTGGGAATTGGTTGGGAAAGGAGGAAAGTTAATGGAGCTTGGGGGGAGTTGAATGAAACACGACAGGTAATGTAAGACTTGGATTAAGCTCAGTGCATGTGTAAGGGAAGTTGAAGGCAAGAGTATGACAATCAATTGGATTGGTTGGGTCCAATGGAGTAAATGGACAATGGTAGGACAATCATGAGAAAGGTAACAAGAAAGGTGAAGTAAATGGATATGAGGCGTCAAATGCCTTGGCTATGTTGGGAACCGTTGTTCTCAATGTTTTGCACGAATAAAGGGAGTTCTCTTAACCTTGACCTTATGGTATCTGGTAGTTATGTTGTGATCATGATTGTGTTGATGTCTATATATGAATACATGTATGTATGTATGTATGTATGTCGTGTATGACAGGTCGTCAGAGATCATGATTGTTTTATGCTAATGTTCATACGTGTGTATGTATGTATGTCGTTGTCTAACAAGGTCATCTGGGATCATTCTTATGGAGAAATGATTGCTTATGTAGGTGAAAGGCATGAAGAGATTCCTAGTCTTATAGGGAATCAATTGGGAATAGTAGTCCCAAAAAATCTACGAGGTAAGTATCATGTGGTTATGAGTTGATATTATGTGATTATACGATGTTTATGTTATGGTAGGTAATGTTGAGCGATAAATCAGCTAAATGAAAGCAGTATGATATGCGGCAAGCTGGAGCAAGCATGGATGGTCAAAGGACACGAAAAGGAAGGTTGCCCAGTAGAGATAGTGTGGTTTTGGATGTGTAGTGCTATTGTTGTGTATATGTTGTGCATACTGTATATTCAATGATTGTACCTATGGCGTTGTATGTATATTGTATATTCAGTAATTGTACTTATGGTGTTGTGTGTTTGTTGTATATATGGTGTTGTGTGTATATTGCATATGCAGTGTTGGGTATAGATGGTGTTATGTACATGTTGGATATGTAGTGTTGTGTACATATTATACTGTGCACATGATGGATATGCGGTGTTGTGTGCATATGGTGTTGTGCACATGTTGGATATGCGGTGTTGTGTACATATGGTGCTATGTACATATTTTGTTGTGTGCATGATTGTACATGTGGTGTTGTGTACATGTTGTACATGTGGTGTCGTGTACATGTCATGCATGTGGCATTGTGTACATGTGGTGTTGTGTACACGTCATGCATGTAGTGTTGTGTACATGTGGTATTGTGTACACATGATACAGATGGTGTAGTGTACATGTGGCATTGTGTACACGTAGTGTAGGTGGTGTCGTGTACATGTGATGTTGTACACACATTGTGCAGGTGGTGTTGTGTACATGTGGTACTGTGTACATGTTGTACTAATGGTATTAGTGTACATGTGGTATTGTGTACATGTCATACATGTTATGCTGCAGACATGCGGTACTACACATGTGCATTGTGTAGTCGTTGTATCGTGACATATGTATTTGTTATGTTGTACTCTGTGTACACATATGTTAATTGTGTTGTACACCAAGTGTAGGTGTATGTATTGTGTTGTGTTATACACCGGGTGTAGGTGTATGTATTGTGTTGTGTTGTACACCTACTTTAGGTGTATGTGTTGTGATGTATATTGTGTGTGTGTGTACGTGATTGAAGATGAGAGAAGGCACTAGGTGCTTGCTGAGTATGATAACTAATCCGATGTGGCTACAAAAATGACAAAGGACAAAGGTAGAAGCAAAGGACCGATTAAAGGATAAGTATCAATATTTTATTTAAGTTTTATTATGGATGTGATATATGATTCTGATTTATGATGGTTACATGTGATCTATGATTCTGATTTATGATGGTTAAATGTGATCTATGACTCTAATTTATGATAGTTACATGTGATATATGATTTTGATTTATGATAGTTGTGTTTTCTGCTAACCAGATGTGATATGTTTATACATAATGATTTGGCCAACAACTAGTTTGACTTATTGTGATAGGAAGTGAGCAGAATTGCAAGTGTACCCTATTGACGAGCTACCAATGAGGTATGATTTGAATTCATTTGAATTTATTTTAAATCTAATTGAAATCATGTGCTTGGTACAGGAATTCATGAACATGCCCGATTGGGTGGTTGAAATTGACTACAAGAATTATCAGCGTCAGTGAAAGGAATTGGAACATGCAACAACATGTTGGTAAAGCACTTCAGGAGCAAGGCCAATGTGGGACACTAGTACCAAATAGTGTCCATTGATTGCCATGAGCATGATGTGACTAGTATGATGTTTTTGTAGCAGGTACATGGCTTGGCTTTTGTATCTTTTGATGTGAGGAAACCTTGCCAAGGGAGGGGTCGCCTAAGGGGTTGTGTAGCAGAGAAAGGGATGCCCGCGGAACTTGGGGACTATGTGACTGCACGAAAGTTGGTGACCGGGTTACCCAAGGGACTATGTAGTAGATGAGGGAAGGTTGGGGAATGTATTTGTTTTGGTCATTAACATTTCCAGATGGAATTAGATGTACATTGGGAGTGCACCCTGGAACAATGAGCTGGTAACTTTTCACTAATAGGACAAGTGGCGCAGGTTTGTAGCACTAGAAATTGGATGTAGCTTTGAATTTGGTAATGGATTATAGACTTCTTAAGAAGGAGGTGAATCCTGGTATTACTTTAAGGGCGGAGGTGTGTAACACCCTCCTCCCACATCTACCCAAGCAACCGGCCAGTTGGTGTAAACATGCGACGAGAGGCCACTATGATAGTATTCAACCTCCTAAGTCACATTAAGGAAGTGGAACCAAGAAAACACACCATACAGACATTCAACATCAGCTTTAGGACCCTCAGGAATCAATCCAACACTTCAGACAACTTGCCCTTGGGTCCCACTGAACTTTTGGACAACTTAAGCCTCAGTCGCTCTCATGTTATGGGCATGAAAACGTCTAAAAACCCAAATACGCTCTCACAGGCTTTCCTCCCAGCGTCCAAAGACTTATTTAGTCATTTTTATGCCAGCGTCCCTGGGATTTGAGGCACTTTTTCAGGCCCAGAGCCCGGGTCACTGCCGAGAATTGAACCATCTCTTCAGAACAGTAAAATAACATTAAAATGACAATGCTAAAGCAAATACTTGTTTAATACCTTGACTGGACCCCTACTAGCCATGACAGGAATTTCGTCAAACATATCACAAATGTGTAATCTACAGGTGTAAATAACAGTTTTGAGCATAGGGGTCTCATACTTAGCTGAGAATCGCTAAGAACCATTGATGCCTCAATACATCAACTACCATTTCGTCCATTAGGTTATAGATATATTGATCATTCAATTACAAGTAAAAACATGATGAAAGCCATACATGGTTGTTGTCAACACATACATAACCAGCATAATAACAACAAAAATACTCATGAAAGTACAACCATATAGACCACATATAATCCATCAAAATGCTCATAGAAATACAAGGAGAAATAAACTTTCATTAATGATGCAAAATCCAAACCCAGATGGGACTTCCATGTTCCACCCGACCGTAGAATAGTTGAGCCAAATCTTTCTTCAACCATTCACCCCCATGTCATATTCCAAGCATGAATGTGGGATCTCATAGAAAACATCAATACAAACTCATCCAAGGCTTCTAGAGGCCGTCCACCTCAACCCATCAAACAATGATTCCACCTCATGATCAAACATCACAAAACCATCATCAGATTGGTCTCCATCCAAGCCTTCCAGGGCTTCCAGAGCATTTCTTCCAGCCAAGGCTTCCAGGACTAGTAACTCAACCCACAGTTGTCTTCAGGCTTCTAGAGCGTTTGTCCAACCAAGGCTTCTTGGATAGTAACTCAACCCACCAAGGGCTTCTCGAACATTTGTCCAACCAAGGCTTTCAGGACTAGTAACTCAACCCAAGTTGTTACAGGGATTCCAAAGCGTTTGTCCAACCAGGGCTTCCAAGAACTAATAACTCAACCCAAGTTAAGGAAACATGAGAACCAACCAAAAAAAAATAATGAAAGTAAACCCACAATCACCATGGTTATCCAGGAAATGGCAAGGCTAGGCAATCCACTCAATCTAGGAAATCCTCCATGCCAATGACAAATCACAACCAATAATCCACATGCATATGCCATGCATGCCAAAACTAATGAAGGAAACATACATGCAACTCGGTACCTGGAAGCAAATTTGATGTAGTTGTTGATCCCGATGCCCCCTTGCACTTTCTTGCTCTTCCTTTGCCTTCTTGCTCCAAGAATCCAAGTATGCGACACCCTCCAAGAGTGCTCCAAGAAAAAATCTAAGTATCCAAGAGTATGAGAGGGAAAGAATAATGAGAGAGCT
Source organism: Pinus tabuliformis (assembly GCA_031772625.1). Classification (NCBI taxonomy): domain Eukaryota; kingdom Viridiplantae; phylum Streptophyta; class Pinopsida; order Pinales; family Pinaceae; genus Pinus; species Pinus tabuliformis. The sequence goes on from CM062819.1 coordinate 2,019,497,084, forward strand.
CCAAAACTGAACTGGCAAAAGGTTACCAACTGATCTTTAGAAACCTTTTTATGAATGAGGCCTCTATTTTCTTCATTTCCCATTATTTTCCTTCACTTTCCTCCTCACATGCAACTCGTGACCTTTCACCTCCCTTTTTCTCATAATTTCCATTATTTTCATAAATAAATGTGCCAAAAATGCCATTTTGTCTTTCCAAATCCTTAGCCATTGCCTTTGCCAATTTCCTTAGCCATAACCAATCACAAGCGATTACCATCACTAGGATTTTGCCCAATCCTCCATGCCTGCCAACATGTCTGGTCCAATCAACACCTTGTTAACTAGATCACTCCAACTGATGGGAGTGTTACAACTTCGTCCATACAATGCCTCAAATAGACTCATCCTCAAATATTTATGATACCTATTGTTGTATATGAACTCTACCAGTGGAAGATACTCTTCCCACTTTCGTTGTTGATGCATCACATACATCCTCAACATGTCCTCCAATATCATATTGACCCTCTTTTTCTGTCCATATGTCTGTGGATGATAAGTTGTATTGAAGGCCAACTTTGTGCCCAAACCTGCAAATAACTCCTTCCAAAACTTGGAAGTGAACTTCGCATCCCTGTCTGACACAATCTTCTTCAGCACACCATACAATCTAACCACATCTCAGATAAATATCTATGCTACATCGCTAATTGAGAATGTAGACTTCACCGGAATGAAATGTGCAACCTTTGTCAACCTGTCCACAATAACCATGATGGAATCATGTTGTCTCACTGTCTTCGACAACCCTATGATGAAGTCCATGGAAATGACTTATCATTTCCACTATGGAATTACAATCAGCTATAGCAGTCCACCTGGATGTTTACACTCTACTTTCACACGTCGATAGTCAAAACATCTAGCCACAAACTCCACTACATCCCTCTTCAGATTCGAGCAATAGTAAAATCTCTTCACTACTATCAGTGTCTTCTGGTAGCCCAAGTGACCTGAATATGGTTTCACATGAAACTCTCTAAAGATCATATTCTTGAGCTCACTGTTATCTGACACATAAATCCTATCTTTGAATCGAACCATCCATCTGTCATAAGACAATCATCCATATCATGTGCACCTGCACCTGTACCTGTGCCACTACATGTACCTATACATGTACATGTACATGTACTATCATATGTACCTATATATGTACATGTACATGTACTATCAGATGTACCTATATATGTACATGCACATGTACCATCACCTATACCTATGCTCTACTGCAACCTATGCACAATATCCATATATCTGACATCCTGTTGACCTTCCTGCAAGATCTTATCCTATAGATTTGTCCCATAGGAGCTCATAGCTTCTAATTTATTTACCTGTATCCACCTGCTAAGAGCATCGACCACTCTATTCTCTTTACCTTTGATATATCGGATCTCAAAATCAAACTCACTGATCATAGCCAACCATTGAGCCTGCCTACCATTCAGATTCAGTTGGTCAAATAGACATCACAAACTAGTGTGATCACTCATCAATGTGAAACTTCTGCCTAGACGATAGTGTCTCCACATCTTCAATGCATGTATAATCAGTGTCAACTCAAGGTCATGCATTGGATAGTTCTGCTCATGCCCATTCAACTTCCGCGACTCATAGCATACCACTTGTACATCCTGCATAAGGACTCCACCAAGTCCTCTCTTGCAAGCATATATGCATACTACAAACTCTTTGTCTAGATTTGCAATCTTTAACATTGGTGCATGTGTCAACAACTACTATCCTCACACTCCTTTGTCCATTCGAACTTCTTACCTTTCCTTTGCAATGATGTGATAGGGTAAGCAATCTGTGAAAAGTTCCTGATGAACCTCCTGTAATAGCCTGCCAAACCCATGAAAGATCTCACCTCATCCACATTCTTAGGAGCTACCCATTACATGATGGCTCTTATATTTTCAGAATCTACTGTAATGCCCTCCATGGAGACAACATTCCCCAAGTAATGTACCTCAGTCTGAAAGAAACTACACTTGTTGAGCTTAGCATACAATTGATCCTCTCTCAACAACCTCAACACTGTTGCTAAATGTTCGACATGCTCTTCCTCATTTTTAGAATATACCAGTATATCATCAATGAACACAATAATAAACTTATCCAAATACAGATGCAACACACCATTCATCAAGCACATAAATGTCGTTGGAGCATTAGTTAAGCCAAACGGAACTACAAAAAAATCACAATGACCATGCCTGGTTTGGAAAACGGTCTTGTAAATGTCTTCCTCTTTTATGCGTACTTGATGGTATCTCGATCTCAAGTCGATCTTAGAGAACATTGTTGCTCCCTTCAACTAGTCAAATAAGTCATAAATAATTGGTAACGGATACATGTTCTTGATAGTCGCTTTTTTCAACTGCCTATAGTCAATGCATAATCTGAGAGTACCATCTTTCTTCTTCACAAATAATACTGGTGCGCCCCATGGTGATACACTTGACCTAATGTACCCCTTGTCCAACATTTTCTTCAACTGCAACTTTAACTCAACCAACTTAGGTGTGCTCATCCTGTAAGGTGCTTTTGATGCTGGAGTTGCCCCTGGCACTAACTCAATAGAAAATTCTACCTCCCTGTGAGGTGGAAACTCTGTAATGTCCTCAGGAAATACATCCTTGAACTGCTGTAAAATTGGGTACCTGCTCAACACATCTGTATCCTCAACTTCCTTACCCTTATCACTAGAGATGTGCACTATAAACAACTTACACCCTTTCCTAAAACTATGCTTTGCTTGCATAGTTGTCACCATCCTAACTGATGTAGCTTTCTTCTTACCCTGAAAGACTCTTGGTTCTCCATTTTCATCAACACACTCAATGGCTTTGTCATAAAAATATACCTTGGTTCTATGAAGATACAACTAATCCATACCCAACAACATACTGTATGAACCCAATGGTAATACATTCAAATGTGTTGTGGTAGGCATACCATTCAAATCAAATGCACAATCTCTTACCCAATGATGAACTTACTTCTTTGTACCAGTAGCTAACTGCACTAATCAGGACTTTGCATGTAATTCCTTACTCAAACCACACTTATCCACCAAGTCAGGACTAACATAGCTATAATTAGATCCAAGGTCAATCAAAATAGAATTAACTTGATCACAAAGCTTACCTTCCATCTCAATGATAGATGCCTGATGATCTACGTGTTTATTATCCAATGCTGCATAGATACGTGGAATACTCTGACCAACATCCCCAACAATCTGTGCCTCCTACGCACTGTATATTTGAGGTCTACCACTCTGATTATGAGGACAATCTCTCATGCGATGATCTTTGCCACAAATCTAACACTGTATAGGCTTCCATCCCATCTCCTTGTTCTGTTCTCCTGATCGGAATCCCTGACCTCTATCTAATGCATTGAACTTATTAGGTGGTGCAACATTCTCCTTGTTACCTGTATCCTTAGGTCTTGCTCTCCTTTTGTCCCATTTTCCTTTGTTCTTTGCATTACCTCTCCAGTTTGGCTTAGTCTCAATTTTGTGCTTCGATTGTTCATAACAATGCCTTAGCTTCTGAATGGCCTCCTCCAATTATCTAAGCTCATCAATCTTAATCACGTCTTTAAATGCAACTATTAATCCACTAGTGAACCTCTGAATCTTAGCCTTTTCCTATGTGAGATAAGGCACATACCTCAGTAACTCCAAGAACCTGTTGGTGTACTCATCATCTATCATGGATCCTATCTTTAGCTTGTAAAATTCTTTTGCTCTGTCATCAAAGTATCTCTTTGACAAATACTTCTTCTTGAATAGCTGCTCAAACTCACTCCAAGTCAAATCCTCCTCATGAATGCATCTAACATTTTTCACATCTTCCCACCAAATATCTGCTTTACCTTTGATACTAAAGGTAGCCACTCTAACTTTCATGTTCTCTAAATAATCACGCACTCTGAAGAATTCCCTCACGCCAAGCAACCATGCCTCTGCATCCTGCAGGCTGTGATATCTTCATCTTTCTGTCAAATGTTGTTGGCTTTACTTTCTTAAACTCATTCAGCAAATATCCCCTATCACTTCTCTTGTAAGGATGACAACGATGATGATCATGATGCCTATCTGATTGGAACTAGAATAATACTTGTGTATATCCCCTCTCCTATCCAGGGTGTCCAACAACCTGCCATCTCTAATTGTGTCATCTCTATCTGACTTATGACCATCAAGCGACTGACTACAATATGCCCCATTAGTTATATCCTCCTGCTCATAGTTGATCTGACGTGGTCCCTGTCGCTGCAAATCTGACAAACTCTGAAGTATCACTGCATTTATCTACGCTTGTTTCTCTTGCGCCTGCATGATTCTATCATTATCTACCTTACAACTCCTTACTTCTTCCTTTAAGCTTCTCAGTGTAACTACCAAATCGGAAGAGTTCCCAACACTATACTGCTCTTCGGATTCATATGGAGAGTCTTTGTAGTCAACCATCTTGCTGTCCATTTGATATTTCTTCCTGCAATGTATATCATGTTAGCTAAACCAAATCACAATAAACCAACGAACCTTAACATATCTCTGAGAGGATACCTTACCTGCAAGATCAACAAATTGGCGTGATACAAGTATAACATAATCATGACAACATGTAGAAACTTAATACATAATCATATGACCATGCAATCGTCATTCTAGCTAGGGTCCAGTCATTAATGCATGACCTTAACAACAACACACACCATGACCTCATGCATGACAACAACCACTACATCATTGTACACTTGACCACATGCAAACATGAACATGCATAAGCAATACATAACCAACTACACATATGCATAAGCACATATGATCAAACATGAATGAATGATACTTGAAACCAAACCTATAAGAATGATACATGCAACTAAGCATACAAGAATGTAACCAAACATGCAAGAATATAACCAAGGATACTACAATGATACATGTAAGCGACATAAATCGACATGTAACCAGTCATACACTCATGACACTACATTCCACCACAACAAATTCAAGTTTCACATGACGACATCACTACAACCATGAACAACATCGTGCAAATGCAACAAGCACATGGAATGCAAGTGTGGGAGACACACATGAAACTAACATGCATGCATGACCAACACATAGCCTCTCCATTCTGAGGGGTGAACCATGCTCTGATAGCACTCTGTAACACCCTCCTCCCACATCTACCCAAGCAACCGGCCAGCCGGGGTAAACATGCAACAAGAGGCCACTATGATATAATTCGACCTCCTAAGTCATGTTAAGGAAGTGGAACTAAGGAAACACACCATACAAACATCATCACTAGATTTAGAACCCTCAAGAACCAATCCAACACTTTAGACAACTTGCCCTTGGGTCCCACTGAACTTTTGGACAACTTAAGCCTCAATCACTCTCATGCTATAGGCATGACAACATCTAGAAACCCAGAGCCTCTCTCACAGGCTTTCCTTCCAGCATCCAGAGACTCATTTAGTCAGTGTTATGACAGTGTCCCCGAGATTTGAGCCACTTTTTCAGGCCCAGAGCCTAGGCTACTACCTAGAATTGAACCATCTCTTCAAAACAGTAAAATAACATGGAAAGGACAGTGCTAAAGCAAATACTTTTTTAAGACCTTGATTGGAGCCCTACTAGCCATGACATGCATTTCGTCAAACATATCACGAATATGTAATCTACAGGTGCAAATAACAATTATGAGCATATGGGTCTCATACTTAGTTGAGAATCGTTAAGAACCATTGATGCCTCAATGCATCAACTGCCATTCCATCCATTAGGTCATAGATACATTGATCATTCAATTACAAGTAAAAACATGATGAAAGTCATACATGGCTGCTGTCATAAAACACATACATAACTAGCATAATAGCAACATAAATACTCATGAAAGTACAACCATATAGACCACATATAATCCATCAAAATGCTCATAGAAATACAAGGAGAAATAAACTTTCATTAATGATGCAAAATCCAAACCTGGGATGGGACTTCCACGTTCCACCTGACCATAGAATGGCTGAACCAAATCTCTCTTCAGTCATTCACCCTTGTGCCATATTCCAAGCATGAATGTGGGATCTCATAGAACACATTAATCCAAACTCATCCAGCGCTTCCAGAGGCCATCCACCTCAACCCATCAAACAGTGATTCCACCTCATGGTAGGACATCACAAAACCATCATCAAATTGGTCTCCATCCAAGCCTTCCAGGGCTTCCAGAGCATTTGTTCCAACCAAGGCTTTCAAAACTAGTAACTCAACCCACAACTGTCGACGAGCTTCCAGAGCGTTTTTCCAACCAAGGCTTGGACGACTAGTAACTCAACCCACCAAGGGCTTCTAGAGCATTTGTCTAACAAAGGCTTCCATGACTAGTAACTCAACCCAAGTTTTTATAGGGCTTCTAGAGCGTTTGTCCAACCAGGCTTCCAGGAACTAATAACTCAACCCAAGCTAAGGAAAAATGAGAACCAACCAAAAATAAACAATGAAAGTAAACCCACAATCACCATGGCTATCTAGGAAATGACAAGGCTAAGCAATCCACTGTCAATCCAGGCAATCCTCCATGCCCAAATCACAACCAATAATCCACATGCATATGCCATGCATGTCAAAACTAGTGAAGAAAACATACATGCAACTCAGTACCTGCAAGCAAATCTGATGTAGTTGTTGATCTCGATGCCCCCTTGCGCTTTCTGATCTGATATATGATCTTAGACAATTATTAAGGTATTACAGACTCATGTGCATGGATATGCCTATGTTACTTTGTGCAATGGATCGATAATATTGTGAAATACATAGACAATGAAGCAGTAAAAGAAACATGATAGGCAACACACATGAACACAACAAGTTTAATAAGGAGTTCACCCAACACTCCTGGGCTACATCTCCTGGTCCAGCCTTCAGTGGTGACCTCTCTATTATGTCTCCAAAACAGAGTTTTTACAACAGTGAGCTCATTTTGAGCCTCACACAACAGATACAAAACAATAAGGCTTTACTTGGATCCCCAAGTCTCTTCTGAGTACACAGACTCTCCTCACTGACTCTCTGTCTCAGCACTGCTTGTCCTTGTTTTCTCTCTGTCTATGGCTTTAAAGCCAATCAACGATGTCTGTTCATTTCTCCTTCTCGGGCTCTTTGTCTTCCCGACCTCTGTTCACTCAAATCCCCCTCTGGGTGTTAGCAATCATTGCTAAACGCTTTCAAGGATGGTGGCCACCTGTACTGTAACGAAATGGGTCATTGGGCCTTTGAAATCCTTCAAAATCGCCGTTCTCTGTTTACACAGAGAAATACGTTCAAACACAGGAAAAGTCCGCCAAACACTATTTATCGGACCTCAAATATCCATAAATCCACCTTATACTCTTATTGGGTCCACCTGTATACTGACATCGCATCTCCACTGTTGATCTAGGAGTTCTAGATCCAACGATTGTGGTTTATTTCGGGCAGCTCTTTCGTACAGGGATTAATCGCCTGATAAGGGTGGTTTTCTCTCTCCTCAACCTGGACACGTGGCATCCATTGTATGGGATCAGGCGGAGCCCGGCCCAAACCATTTACCGCCTCGGGTCCTCCCGAAATCCTGCTTGTTTTGTGATTTCCCTTTTATATAAAAAATATATTAAAACGTGAAATCCCGCTCATATTGGACTTGAAATAGTATTTAACAACATTAATAAACCCTTTCGGGTCCGATTCATCGCATCGACGCTTTATCCTTTGTATTTCTTTTATTTAACGAAAATCGCGATTTACATTAAAAAAGTCCTTTTACCGGACTTGAAATTATATCAAATCTCGTTTATAATTTTATCGGGTCCAGCTATCACAAGCCATATGTATATCGGCCCCACTCCTTTGTAACCGTCGATTGCGATATCGCGATTCAACTTTGGCCATCGATCTGCGTGCTTGATCGACAGTCCTCATTGACCCCGCTGATCGCTGTCGCATATTCCTTGTGGTCTTTGCCAATAGCCTCCCTTTTCCACCGCCGATTGCGATTCGCCGTTCGGATCTGGATCGTTGATCAGCCAGATCCGACGGCTCCGATTCAAAGTTGCTTTGACTGCCGATAAGCCTGTTTTTCACTGATTTATTCATGTTTTTGCCTCCCGATAGTGTAATCCAACTTTTTAACAAGTTCTTCTTATGCGAAATTTTCGAGTGTTTGAAGACTTAGAGGGTGTTTTGGATCCATTTTGGATCACGCCTTCCAACTGAAAGGCTTTTGGACCACCAAAAGTTGGTTTTTAAGCATCAATCAAGTGAGGATACAACTTCCTCACTTGTTCAATCTCTATCCATCTTGCACTGCTTGGTTTTGAACCTTTGAGTCCAATTCTGAGGTACTCAACATCCCCTCTACGCGTAGTTCTCACCTTCCTGTCCAGAACTGTATCTTCCTACAACTCATTGAGATATTCAGGCAACAGAACATCAATAGAAGGCAACTGATTTTGCTTTTCGGGATCTTCAATCAATGAAGGTTCAAATAGTCTCAAGTTCTCTACATTAACTACTAAATAGATGTGCATGTAAGTTGGCAAATCAAGGCGAAAAACATTCTCACCAATTTTCTCAAGTATCTTGAAAGGCCCATACCTTATTGGCTTCAGATTTTTACCTTCACCTTGCATTCTATCTTTGTTGATGTACAACCAAACTTGATCACCAACTTGGAAGCTATGCTCAATTCGATGCTTATCTTGCCTTGCCTTGTACTTGGCCTGGCTCTTTTCCAGTTGTTCCTGCATTGCCTGATGAATTTCTTGGATCTGTTCAATGAACTTGGTTGCTTTGTCCACATCACTATGTCCATCAAGTGCTATGTCTTTACTAAATACAAAATTCAAGGGAGACCTTGGTATAAAACCAAAACAAGTCTCAGAAGGAGATCTTTGTGTATAAGAGTTTTTAGCACGGTTGTAAGCATGTTGCACATAACATAAATGTTCATCCCAAAGCTTGGGATGCTTGCTGCAATAGCCCCTGAGCAACTGGATTACTGTCATGTTGACCACCTCTATTTGGCCATCTGTTTGTGGATGAAAGGTTGTGCTCTTCTTCAATTTGGTGTCCATCAACTCCCATAGACTTGACCAAAACTTCCCAACAAATCGGGAATCTCGATCAGAGACAATAGATGTGGGTAACCCAAAAGGAACCCATACATGCTGAAAGAGCAACTTTGCTGTTTGTTCAACTGTAATCTGCTTGTTACAAGGTATTAAAATACACATTTTGCTGAACCTGTCCACAATAACATATAAATAGTCATGACCTTTTCTATATTTTGGCAATCCCCCAACAAAGTCCATGGAAACACTTTCCCAAGTATGAGAAGGAACTGGAAGTGGAGTGTACAAGCCTAGTTTTCTATTGCTAGGCTTACTTTTAGCACACATGGTACACCCTTTAATATATCTAGAAACTGTTTCATGCATTCTTGGCCAATAATAGAACCTTTACAGCTGTGCAACTGTTTTACTTACCCCAAAATGACTTGATATTAGAGAAGTATGTGCTTCTCGGATTATGTTAACTCTTTTAGTTTGAGGAATGCATAACTTTCCCAAATGATACAAGAGTTGGTCCTTAACATGATAATCCAATTCTTCTACTTGTTTGCCATGACTTAAAGTTGCATATACATCTTTAAAATCTACGTCTTGAGCATATTGTTCAATGTAGCTTTCATGCAATATTGAGTTATGCTTAAGTATAGTAGATGCATTTATGATTGGTCTTGATAACATATCTGCAACTTTATTGTGTATGCCTTTCTTATATTTGATGACAAGATGAAATTGTCGTAGAAAACCCATCCACCTATAGTGTCTTGATTGCTGCAATTGATCCAGGAGGATCTCGAGACACTAAGGGGATGGATAAGGCTCGAAATTCAAAATGGTAGAAAGGAGAATTTGGTGGCATCAGTTGAAAGGGCTTGTCTTCCTTATCGCAGTGGCGCGCACAGTTCGTCTGAGCTTGTATGCAAAAAATAGAGCTCTTCAAAGTTTGGTATGGCAGGGGAAAAATAGGGCCCACAGTGCGCCACATGGCATCCCAGTCAGCATGTGGGACCCACATGGCAGCTTGACACTTGGCATCCCTCTAGTGGCTTCTTAAACCTGCACAAGTAACAAAAATCATTTTTGGATTAAAAAACCATATAACAAAAATGGTTTAATATAGTTATCCAATTAACCATATAAACCATACCCAACCAAATAAATTTTACATATTAATTAAAGTTGGGAAAAAGTTAATATATATTATAATATATATATATATATATATAAACAAAAACTATATAACAAAATCATTTTTGTTATAACAAACTTCAAGTATTAAAACAACGTGGAAGGTTGTTAGTTAAAAAGGGTTAATATATATATATATATATACCAAACGCATAACGTATATGGTGGGAGTAAGACAAAGTTGAAACAAACCATATAAGCACCGTTGACCATGGAACGATGCGAGTAGGCGACCCATCACTTAATGCGGTTATAAATTTATAACAAAATATATGTGCCAACGATTCCGGTGGGGCTTGGGTAGGCAACCACGTATGTGGTCCCGCCACCCAAAGCCACCCATATACAACGCCGACCAAACAAAGTACTGCGGTTTCGTATGGTGGTAGTTGGATAGGGATGGGTGCGGGTCCCGTGAAGTGCGGGCCCACCCTCCCACGTTGGTATAAAAACATATATATGATATCTCATACAGTTGGGATTTGGTTTGTTTTAAAACAACCATATGGTAAAAATATATGTGTATTGTTATAACATACACATTTAACCAATGCACGAGATATTTAAAACCCCAAAAGTTTTTAACCAGCGAGAAAAAAAACAAGGTGGAGAGCAGAGGTACAGCAACCCAGGCATGGAAACCAAGACCGAGGTAGTGGAACTTTGAGCACTCAGAAACACTGGTGGAACCTTGCCTGAGCAGAATTTTTGCAGGAGGGTGATTTTGGTCCAGTATTAGAATTGGGCAAGTTTTATATGGATTTTGCACCTCTCGGCGACGGGAATCCATTGGTAGTGTCAGTTTTTGCAACAGAGATCAGACATTTTCTTGCATTTTTCAGCATGGAGGTACAATGCTCCATTTTTGTAACTGATGAATGTAACTTCTTTTGATGCCATTTTTAATGAATGAAGGCCTCCCCATTGATCGAGTAGGGCCCGGAGACGTAGTCCAGGAGGGACGAACTCCGTTATCAAGTTCTTGTCTTCTTGTCTTCTCATATGTTTCTTCTTCTTCTTCTCACATGTACACATTTAAGTTTCTCTTTGGTTAAGCTACAAACTGTTTATGTAATTATTTTCATGCATCTATAAACAAAAGATAACTTGGATCAACAATTTAGTTTGTGAATGTAAATATTGAAGTGGTTGATGATCAATATGTATAGCTGTTTATTTGCCCATTAGGTAATGATTCCACTTTTTCACACTCTGCACTAATGCATACAATTCTTTAAAAGTCTCAGAGTGATAACATATGGGTTTACCATGTTGCATCAACACTGCTCCCATGGCATAGTCACTGGCATCTATTTCAATCTCAAATGGTCTTTGAAGATCTGGCAATGCTAGTACTAGTGTTGTACTAATATTTTCTTTCAAGGTGTCGAAGGATTTTTTCTGTTTGTCTCCCCACTAAAACACCTTGTTCAATCCTGTTAAAGCATGTAAGGGAGCTGCAATCAAGGAAAAGATAGCAATAAACTTTCTCCAATATTGTGCTGCTCCTAGGAAGCTTCTAACTTCTGTAGCAGACTTGGGTTTAGGCTAGTTCACAATGACTTCAACCTTAGAGGGATCTATCTTCAATTCACTACCCCCTACAATATGACCCAAATAATTCAAAGATGTTTTTCCAAATTCACATTTTGATAATTTAACATAGAGATTTTATTTTCAAAACATCTAGAGTCTGCTTCACATGCTTCAAATGTTCTTCCCATGTTTTACTAAAAACAAGAATGTCATCTAAATATACAATTACAAAATCATCAGTAAAAGGCCTGAGTACATCATTCATAACTCTCATGAAAGTGGCAGGAGCATTAGTTAAGCCAAAAGGCATAACTAGCCATTCATACAACCCTTGCTTTGTTTTGAAAGTAGTCTTCCATGCATCTTGTTCTGCAACTCTGACCTGATGGTAGCCACTACGCAAGTCCAACTTGGAAAAGTAAACAACTTCTTTCAACTGATCTAATAGATCATCTATGCGAGGAAGAGGATAACGATTCTTGATCATTATTTTTTTTAGTGCTCTGTAATCAATGCACATCATCCACGAGCCATCTTTATTTCTCACCAAGACAATTGGAGATCCACATGGTGATGTGCTTGGCCTTATGAACCCTTTGTTGAGTAGCTCATGTACCTGCTTCTTGATCTCTGCATTCTCTAAAGTGGATAACCTGTACATTTCGATGTTAGGCAATGGAGCATCTTGCTGCAAATGAATATCATGTACAATTTCCCTTCTGGGTGGCAGACCTTTAGGTTCTTGAAATAGGATATCATATTCTGAAACAACTTTTTCTAAATCGACTTTCTGTTTAGCATCACAACCTTCAAATACATTGGTTTTATCAAGTTTCTTTTCCTTTACAACCATTAGTAAAAATTGCTTGCATGAATTTACAATTCTTTTCATCTGCCCCGAGTTAATGAGAGTGTAGTTATTTTTGAGCTGATGAGCTCTTACAATATATTCTATCCCATCTTTTGTGAGTTGATACTTATTTTCAATTCTATAGAAAATGGCTTTTCTATCATACAAGTAATGACTTCCTAAAACAATACCACACTATATCCAAGGGAACTATATCTAACTCAACCTCATCTACAAAAGTTGACCCAAAAGCAAACCTAAGTTTGCATTTTCTAGTCACTTGTAACTTTGATTTATCACATACCCAACCTAATGGATATGGCTTCTTGTGAGGTGTGGTTAGTAGTCCCAACTTCTTTACAATTGCTTCAGAAATCAAGTTTACTTGTGAACCACTATCAAATAAAGTATCAATCTTTTGATACTTGGAAATAACTCTAATATGAAAAAGCTCATGTCTTTTCCTCTCATTTCAATAGATTGTGCAGAATTACTAGTAGATGCTTCAGAATTTTTACCTTTTATACCTATGGCTGTGATTGTTGTTTCATCACCTGAGTCTGACCCCAAATATTTCTAAATAGCAACATCAATATTCTTCTTCTTTCCATCGAACTTCTTGGGTTTCAGCTCTGGATGCAAAGACCAACAGTGTTCCTCATCATGTCCAACCTTATTGCAGTGAGTGCATGAAGGTTTGTCTTTCTGTATAGTGTTTTCCTTCCTCTCCTTCCATTTCTGCTTCCTCTTTTCCTTGTTCTTTCTTGTAGTGGGTTTTCATGATCCCCCAATCTCTGGGTTCACATTCTTGCCTCTAGCCTCTAGATGTGTAGCCTGAATAGATACCTCATCTATGCTAGTAGGGCTAAACATGAGAATGGTGTGCCTCAAATAGCTGTGTAGACCACCTATATACTTCAGCAAAGTTTCAAGTGAGTCTAGAGAAATGCCTAGAATTAAAGATATTTTTCTAAATTCCTGGGTATAGCTTTGTACACTTTGGCCCTTTAGCTGGCAAAGAGTTTGCCAACTCATTATTGCTTGCTACATATAAGCTAGTGGATAGAATTGTTTTTTAATGGCAGAAACAAATTCACTCCACGTAGAAAGAATTTTACCATGCTTCTTCAAATCAACTTATGTCCTACCTTTCCACCACACTAGGGCAGTTCCTCCAAGGCGAAGGTTGGACAACTATTTTGAATCAATGTTCTGCACCCTGCAATAGACATCAATTTGTCTAATCTAGTTATCTAGCTTTTCTGCATTTAACTCTCCATCATATATTGGCAAATCAAATTTTACATCTAATTTAATCAAAGGGCTAGAAGGAGGTGTTGATAGAGTAGGCTCTTTTCCTTTCCCTTTGCCTTCTGAATGGCCATCTAGAAGAGGTTCCTCTGTTCCTTTGTCTTGTTCGGAGGTTGAAGTATCTTCAACTCAACCTTTCTTAAATTCTCTATACATCTCTTCTACCATGGCTCTCATGGTCATGAAATTGTCCATGAACTGAGAGTCTGATTCCAAGGGAATTTCTTCTGCCATTTTCCTGCTAGGGTAGACTCTTCCAATTTCTGGGTTAGTCTCAACCAGTTCTCCTTCTCCTAATTTGAGCTTTGACCTAGTTAGCATTCAACAATCCAACACAAGCTTGTCTAACCTTAGCAAACCTAAAGCTCTGATGCCACTTGATCTGATATATGATCTTAGACAATTATTAAGGTATTACAGACTCGTGTGCATGGATATGCCTATGTTACTTTGTGCAATGGATCGATAAGATTGTGAAATACATAGACAATGAAGCAGTAAACGAAACTTAATAGACAACACACATAAACACAACAAGTTTAATAAGGAGTTCACCCAACACTCCTTGGCTACATCTCCTGGTCCAGCCTTCAGTGGTGACCTATCTATTATGTCTTCAAAACAAAGTTTTTACAACAGTGAGCTCAATTTGAGCCTCACACAACAGATACAAAACAATAAGGCTTTACTTGGATCGCTCAAGTCTCTTCTGAGTACATGGACTCTCCTCACTGACTCTCTGTCTCTGTTGCTCTGTCTCAGCACTGCTTGTCCCTGTTTGCTCTATGTCTGTGGCTTTAAAGCCAATCAGCGTTGTCTGTTCATTTCTCCTTCTCGTGCTCTCTGTCTTCCCAACCTCTGTCTGCTTATATCCCCCTCTGAGCGTTAGCAATCATTGCTAAATGCTTTCAGGGATGGTGGCCACCTATACTATAACAGAATGGATCATCGGGCCTTTGAAATCCTTTGAAATCGTTGTTCTCTATTTACACAGAGAAATACATTCAAACACAGGAAAATTCTGCCAAACACTATTTATCGGACCTCAAATATCCATAAATCTGCCTTATACTCCTAGCGGGTCCACCTGTATACTGGTTGATTTGGGAGTTCCAGATCCAACGGCTGTGGTTTATTTCAGGCGGCTCTTTCATACGGGGGTTAAATGCCCAATAAGGGTGGTTTTTTCTCTCCTCAGCTGGACACATGGCAGCGATTATATGGGATCGGGCGGAACCTGACCCAAACCATTTATCGCCTTGGGTCCTCTCGAAATCCTGCCTGTTTTGTGATTTCCCTTTTATATAAAAAATATAGTAAAACGTGAAATCCCGCTCATATCAGACTTGAAATAGTATTCAACAACATTAATAAACCCTTTTGGGTCCGGTTCATCGCATCGACGCTTTATCCTTTGTATTTCGTTTATTTAACGAAAACCATGATTTACATTAAAAAAAGTCCTTTTTCCGGACTTGAAATTATATCAAATCTCGTTTATAATGTTATCGGGTTCGGCTATCGCAAGCCATATGTATATTAGCGCCGCTCCTATGTAACCGCCGATTGCGATATCGCGGGGTCAACTTGGGCCGTCGATCTGCGCGCTTGATTGACGGTCCTCGTTGACCCCGCTGATCACTGTCGCGTATTCCTTGTGGTCTTCGCTGATAGCCTCCCTTTGCCACTGCCGATTGCGATTTACCGATCGGATCTGGACTGTTGATTAGCTAGATCCGACGACTCCAATTCAAAGTTTCTTTGACCGTCGATAAGCCTGCTTTTTACTTCTTCATGGATTTGCCTCTCGATAGTGTAATCCGACTTTTTAACAAGTTCTTGTTATGTGATAGTTTCGAGTGTTTGAAGACTTAGAGGGTGTTTTGGATCCATTTTGGATCACTTTCCCGCTCTTCCTTTGCCTTCTTGCTCCAAGAATCCAAGTATACCACACCCTCCAAGAGCGCTCCTAGAAAAACTCTAAGTCTCCGAGAGTATGAGAGAGACAGAATAATGAGAGAGCTCCAAAACTGAACTGACCAAAGGTTATCAACTAATCCTCAGAATCCTTTTTATGAATGAGGCCTCTATTTTCTTCATTTTCCATTATTTTCCTTCATTTTCCTAGTCACATGCAACATGTGACCTTTCACCTCCCTTTTCTCTTCCATTATTTTCATAAATAATTGTGCCAAAAATTCCATTTTGCCTTTCCAAATCCTTAGCCATTGTCTTTGCCAATTTCCTTAGCCATAACTAATCACAAGTGATTCCCATCACTAGGATTTTTCCCAACATTCAGCTTGGAATAAGTGTCCCATCATTCGTGGTTATTATTTTGCCTTTATTTACTTTTATTACATGAAATTTCAGGGTATATGCATTGTGTATATTCTCTCATTTAGCTACTCATTTGATTCCCACATGGGTGAATCAATTGTTTTGCAGTAGTTGGGGTTTGTTTATTTTGTGACTCACAACGTTTTATCTACAGTGAAGTTCTTATTGTTGTTTTTTCTTTATCTAGGGTTTAAGGTTTTGTCTCTATTGCATCTCTGATCATTAATGGATTTAGTCCACGCTTCAATAAGGGTTAAGATTATGCTTGTTTTATGGTATGTCATGGTTGGTTTTTTTAATAGAGTTGTAGAACAAAAAATGTTCAAATATCTAAGCCATCCATAATGACTTAGACGCTCAAAAAATGTTGAGAGGTGAAAGTTTTGTTGGTCTCCGCTAACATGTTGGAAGGATGAGGAAACATGACCAAGAGGCGGAAGTTCTATCGATGTCCACTAAGGTGCTGAAGGTGAAACACTTCCACAACAAAGAAACGATGCCGCAAGTAAAACTCTTCCACGAAAAAGAAACAACGACCACTTCTCAGCGTATTCCATGAGGACACGTGCAATGCCATATGTTAGATCCTATTTGGAGGGAGGACAACGAAAATGAAGCATCAGGATTGGTTGGGGTAAACCATGTTTGCCTAGTCCAACCTGCAAAGAAAACACCTTTGGTGTAATTAAAAATGTCTTTAACTTGATTCACTAAGGAGATAAGGAGAACATGTGTTTCTTTTTAATAGGTTAAGGTTTAAAATCAAAAGAGTAGAGTAT
This sequence comes from Pinus tabuliformis, assembly GCA_031772625.1. NCBI lineage: Eukaryota > Viridiplantae > Streptophyta > Pinopsida > Pinales > Pinaceae > Pinus > Pinus tabuliformis. The sequence continues at coordinate 2,019,514,280 of CM062819.1, forward strand.
GTATAATTTTTTATTTTATTTTATTGAGGATATGGTAAGGAGTGAGCCTAATAATTAAGCGTATGTGTACTTTACTCGTGGTTAAGATATAAAACCAAAAAAGGGTAGAATATGTACACTACTGTAAATTTTATTAGTCAAAACTATTAACGTTTAAAACCAAAAGGGTAGAGTATGGACAACTTCCTAAATTTTATTGAGGAAATAGAAAAGAGTGGGCCTAATAATTAAGAATGTGTGTTTCTTCCTAATAGATTAGGGTTTGAAACGAAAAAAAGTAGAGTATGTACACCACCACAAACTTTATTAGTCAAATCATTTCATAAAGAGAGATGCCCTTATCCTATAGACAAAGAAATCTCATACATCATTTTGATGCTTAACTTAAATGACTTCAAAATTATATTATTATTATTATATATATGAGAGAGAGAAGATGAAAAAATAATTACTATATTGTTGACTAATTTAAATAATAATAATTGAAGTTGATAAATTAAACATTTTAAGTTGAAAGAACATTATTTATTAATTGTTTTATTATTCAATTATATATTAATAAATATTAAACTATTTTTTTAATATTATATTTACTTTTCTTAAAATTTATCTAGAAAAATAGTTTACGTGATTTCATATTAATTTATACCCTATCAAAATATATTTATATCCTATCAAATATTTTAATGATATTTCAAAGTTTTATATTAGTATATTTATCTTTTTATTATTTTGAAATTCATTTATTTATTGTGTAATTGATGCAATGCAGTATCTTTAGGGAGTCGTGAAGAAAAATAGTATGCATCCAAAATAAATTTATTGTTAAACAACACAGAACAATAAGCAAGCTATGAAGGATAAAACTTTGAATTGCTTTTACTATTCACAATGGTATACATTTATACATTTTCCATCATTGTTGGATTCATCTTCGAAGGTCTCTTGGACTCTTATGACTCTTCATGTTCCACACCATAATCCTTAGTGGAACAGGTGTCAAACATTCCCCCCCCAATCAAAGGAGTATATATGAGTCCAAGAATAGAGCTATAATACAAAAATACAATAATACAATAATACATGACAAGAATAGGTTGAATGTGCTCTCTCAAATGAAGATATAAGGTGGGAGAACTCGAGGTCTCAACCAATGGTGATTTAAGGATGACCACCAGCAATGGAACACTTAGTGCAATTCCTAGAACTCTTCCAAATCTGACTAGAAGATGAAGTCTTCTACTAGAGGATGTGCTCCCATTTTTTTGTGAAAAGGGAGACCTTTGGGTCTCAACCTAGAACGTTTGGTGTGATTCCTGAAACTCTTCCAAATCTGGCAAGAAGTTGAAGTCTTTTGCTAGAGGAAGTGTCCCTAATATTCTAAAAAGGGAGACCATCAACCTGGAAAAGGGAGGTATCAACTTGCAGAAAAAAAGGAAAACATCAGCTTGAAAAGGGAGATCTCAACCTGCGGTGGTTTAAGGAAGGCCACCAACCAAAGGCATGCTCATGGGCTTCTCTATCTCTGGCTACAACTTTGAATATGGGTATGGTTATCTCTAGCTGTAGGCTCAGGCTTGTTTGATTTATCTTTGAAGCTTGTAGATGATCATCAACTCCCCCTTGGTTAGATAAAAGGTGAGAAGATGAAGAGATATCAACTGCAAGACTTTTCAATACTCCAGAACAAATTTTGTGGTATGAGCGAAATATATTCTTGGTTGTTGAAGCCCATTGACAAGAAGTGATCCACCCAAGGTGAATCTTTGTTCTTGTAGGAGGCTTCTTTCTGAAGCATTTGTTTGAATGATGGGTGTGTTGACCACAATACTCAAATGGATGAAGATCAAAACAATGACCTTTCACATGGACAACTCTGCCACAGTTTTGGCATTTAATAATCTGTGGTGAATGTGGAGGAGCATAATTTGAAACATGTGAAGATGGATTTCCTTGAAGAAATCCAACACTTTGAAACTTGATGGGCTACGAATAGTCCAGAATATGATAGGACACATCCTTGTCATATCCAATACTAGTTTTGTTCTTGTTGTTGGCAATCTCTTCCCAAGGTTTGATAATCTACTTAGGAAGTGCAGGCTGAATTTCTGCATGTGCATGCAAAATTGCTCTTAAAATTGACACTTGATGGGAATCAACCTAAAATTTACAAACTTGATCACTTGTTTTTTGTTGACGGGAGTGAGTTTCAACCTCAAATAGAGGATTGTTTTGAACAAAAATAAGTTCATAATGATTCTTACGTTGTTGTAGCTCTTCTGGTTGTAACTTTGTCTCAAGCTACAAAAACTCAATTTTATCTTGTGCATTTTGCAGACATATTTTAATATCATAAAGAGCATTTTTATTGATTATCAATGTGCTTTTTGTAGTAGACACAATTACAATTCTCAGTAATTCTAACAAGTTGTCAATTTGAGCCATAACAAGTGCACCAAATCAATAATCAATGTGAAATAGTTCTTAAGACAGGCTATACAAATGGTTGAAGAATGATTTTGATTTCCAAATCAATCCCAACTTTCCTTTTTGCATGCACATACTTCTCTCTTAGTGTTGGTTTATCCCTACGAGTAACAAGCACATGGAGTTTTTATTGAATTTAGACCCATAACAAGTTTATGAGAGGGGTTTCGACGAAAATCACATCATCATTCATTTTTCGACATGTTTTGAACCAACAAGTGTGGTTCATCTTCAGGACAAGTTGAAGAACCAGATCAAGGCTGCATGTTACATAGAGAGAGTAGATCACCCAACAACTATATTTGACTAGGAAACGACTAATAGACTAGGAAACAACTATATTTGACTAGACTGGACCAAGGGATAGGGACAATGACTATATTTGATTGGACTAGACCAAGGGATAGGGACAGGGAGAAACTAGTTTGTTAATTTATAAGTTAGTTATGTTATTTTTATTACCATAATTGAATAAAAGTAATTTATTGCTTTAATTACTAATTATATAGATAAAAACTTAGATAGGCTTCTCTCCAAGTTTTTTTAGCATAGGAATAAAATCTTAAATCAAACTAAATAATTTGTTTCTTTAGGTCCGATAGACCAAAGTTTGGTCTCAGTGGACGTTAACCATCATCATCATCATCAATAGAATATAAAAATTAATAGATGTTTATTAAAAGAATACCTAATTTAGTTCATTGAGGAACTTTCAACCTCAAGGAAGCTAGAATTTATCTCGAGCACTAGAACCTCGAAGACAAAGTAGCTTGGTACCCAAATGTCTGGAACAATGCTCTCTGGCCAAAGATAAAATCTTTTCTTTGGCTTCTCATGCATCGCAAAATCCTTACCTGGGAGAATTTAGTGAAAAGAAGTTTCATTGGGCCTTCCAGATGCCCCCTCTGTGAAAAGGATGAGGAAACGATGAACCATCTCCTTAATGACTGTGACTGGACCAATAATCTGTGGGAATGGATGAAAGGAATTTTCAAACAAACAGACAGACACAAAGATTCTATTCAAGACTCCATTGCAAATTGGCGCACAAAATATTCCATTTGTAATGCGGTTAACGCCCTTTGGAGGCTCTGCCCTGGTTTTATAGTCTGGAACACTTGGAAAGAGAGGAACAGACGAATCTTTCAAAAATAAGTCAAGCATCTGGAAACCATCAAAACAATCATTATGCACAGTTTAAAAGAGACTGCCCTTACCACCTGCAAAGCGGAACAGGACAAGATGCTCACTCCCAATGACTCTCGCATCCTGCTGTTGTTTGGCATGAATGGTCTGATAAGTCACAAGGCTCAAGCTGACCACCTTTGACTTGCTCCCGTTCCTTCGGCCTGGCTGCCCCCCACCCCGGGATTCTACAAATTAAATTTCGACGGGGCCTCCAGGGGCAACCCTGGCCCTGCAGGGCTTGGAGGCGTCATCCGAAATGACAAAGGTGAAATCCTCCACATTTATTGCAGAGCACTTGGGGAGGCTACCAACAATGAAGCAGAATTCACAGCCCTGGAACAGGGGCTACAAATCCTCATCTGGCTGGGCAAAGGCTCTGTTATAGTGGAAGGCGATTCCCTCTTGACCATCACTACGGTGAAGAGGTTGCAGAATGGAACTCGGCCGGAGAAAGTTACAAAGCACTGGAGATTAGCCATGGTTACAACGCTCATTGCGAAACATCTCTCCTCCCTCAGCAATATTGTTCCATAGGCAGTCAGGAGGAAAGCAAATGTCTTAGTGGATTACCTTGCCAACCACGTGATTGATCATCCAATGGAGATCACTGACACCTGTTGGCAAAACGTCACAGAAAACGAGCTTCGGGATCAGTGCACTCTCATCTCGAGGCAAGATCTTACCAGAACATCAAGAGTGGAAGAAGGGCTACAGGTTACGACTCATTAGTTACCTATGAGAATTAACAACATACTTAATGCCAAATGAAGGTACAACGGGCGACAGGCCCATGGAGTACCTGGGGAAGGGTGGGAAATCATCCACAAGGACAAATTTCATCGGACGGGGAGGACAATCAACAAAAAATATGATCGGCGCCATCAACAAGACGCAGGGGAGGACACATGGCTTTCAACCAATAGCCTCAAGCGTGGCAGAGTTAAGGCTCTGGATTGGCATCATGAGCAGGAGCTGGGAAACTGTAATGGTAGTTATTATGGTAGGAACAACATATCTCCGACGGCGAAGTGGGAGATCTCAAGCCAGACCTTCCCACCCTCAGCTATATCTAAGGCACCCAGCCAGGTGATCAGGACACTGCTTTCTCTTGGCTCGTTTCTTAACAATCGCAGTGTTGCTAGGATTTTCATTGTCTCCTCGACCTGCAATAACATTATGGTGCGTGAGGGTAGTCGGAATGCTTCCGCTAACCGGGACCTACAGAAAGCCCGTGAGGCTTATGAGACCCGGACCACTCAGAAAGAAAAACGCAAAATCGAAGAGCTCGAAGTTGCGGTTACAGAGGAGGAAGAACAGTTGGATGTTCAGGCTCTGGAGATGGAAATGGACTGGCTATCTGATCCAGGCACAATGACTACCAGAGCCACACAATTCGTTCGAACCCAAGGAGAAATGTGGCGAATGAAGACCATGCTAGCCAAAGTGCTCAGCATGCAGGCTAAAGATATCAAGAGAGCTCACCAGGCCATCTCCCTCGTTTCTATAGAGAATTCGGCTAAGCTAGATGCCATGGAGTTCAATTTCAGTGCCCTGATTCAGGAAGTCAGAATCCTTTCGCAAAAGCTGGGTGTCCTCACTAATCTCCTCAGGCTCTCCATCTGTCAGGGTACCAATACTGTGGTGGAAGTCCGGTGGAGGTAACTGAAACCAGCCAGGTGATGCGCCCCACGCCTCAAAGGATTCCGCAGCCCAAGTTCATGACTGCAATGGCCAGCCCAAGTGCATCCAGTAAAGACTGTGATTTTGAAGCTGTAATGGCTTCTCAGTTTCTTGTTTCTCTCCTTTTTTGGATCTCTTTGTTGTAGTTGTGGAGGTCCTCCAGGCCCTCTTTCTTTTTGGAACTACTGTCAAGCAGCGTGGGGTGGTGGTTTTTTCTGGTTTAGTTCTCTCGGTAGGTAGCCCTGCATGGTTAACCTCGGGGTCCGTAGATGCAGGTTCAGTTGCTTATAGTCATTTTGAGCATACGTTGATGAATTTGCTTTGTCTATGCGTACAGACCTTTTGTATCATGTGTATTTTTATGAATTGATATAAAACTGTTGATTTACAAAAAAAAAAAAAAAAAAAAAAAAAAAAAAAAACTAATTTAGTTCGTTAATTAATGTAACCAATTCTCCTAATTAAAACCACTAGGAAAATAGATTCAATTCATTAAAGAATTATTGAGAACAACTAATTAGTTAATATTAACTTAATATTACCAATTAAGTTAATATTTATAATAAAATTTATTTAATTATATTTAAAGGCGTAAATATTAATATTATAATATTAATAGTATATAAAATAATAAAATTTAATATATATTTTTTATTAAAAGTATAACTAATTTAATTAGTTAAATAATTGAAAATGCAACAATATCTTCTAATTAGAATCACTAAGAAAATAGATTTAAGTCATTGAAAAATCATATAGTTGTTACTAATTAGTTAGTTGGTTCCTAATTTAACAGGATAAATTAGTTCCCATCCTTTGAAGTACCTTCATTTATGTTTTATGTTTTTTTGAAAAGATTTTATTTATTTATACATTATGTTAATTAAAACGATTTTTATTACTTATTCAAACAGAAACATTCTGCTCTTATTTTTAATATAAAATAAATTACTAAAAATTTAACTAACTAAATTAGTTATACTTTTAAGAATAAAAAATATTAAATTTTATTATTTCATATACTATTAATATTATAATATTAATATTTACGCCTTTAAATATAATTAAATAAAGTTAATTATAAATATTAACTTAATCAGTAATATTAACTAATTAGTAACAACTATATTCTTTCTCAATAATTCTTTAATGACTTAAATCTGTTTTAATTAGGAGAATTGGTTACATTAATTAACCAACTAAATTAGTTATTTTTTTAATAAACTTGATTGATTTTTGTATTCTATTAATATTATAAGTTTTTATCTATATAATTAGTAATTAAATACAATAAATTACTTTTATTCAATTATGGTAATAAATATAACATAACTAACTTATAAATTAACGAACTAGTTTCTCCTTGCCCCTATCCCTTGGTCTAGTCTAGTCAAATATAGCCGTTGTCCCTATCCTTGGTCGAGTCCAGTCAAATATAGCGGTTTCCTAGTCTATTATAGCTGTTTCTTAGTCAAATATAGGCGGTGGATGATCTACTCTCTCTATTTAACATGCACCACACTTGTTGGTTCGAAAAACGTTGACAAATGAATGATGATGTGATTTTCACAAAAACCCCTCACATGAAATTGTATCAACTTAGATCTTTTTCATTCAGTTAATTTTGGGTTCAAACTCTGGTGATCAACATTTAAAATATTAAACAACAATGTCAATAAAAATATGATAACCAACTTGATCTGCGTGTGCCTCTTTTATTAATTTCACAACGGAGTCAGCCTTATAAACATTTTAGTTCAATAATGCTCCTTACAAACAAGGTTGTCCAAGTTACCATAATGTGCCTAGCATTTAACACACACATCTACAATTGACTTTATAATGGGAACAAGGTTAAAAAATTGTGTGTTATGCATGCTTGAAAAACTAGAGACCAAGTGGTTTACCAATTTAATGCAAGGCTGAAGTTATCTATGAATGCACTCGTAGCGTTCCTTGTGTCCTTTAGGTTGCACAAATAAGAATCTAATCGCTGCAACAACAACGACGTTACAAGGAAAAGTGTGGAGAATTTTGATGATCCACAATAGCTCTTTCTATTAAAATGGCTATGGTCTTTTTGGATCTAGACTTGCTACTTCTGAGACTTCATCTGCCACCACCACAGTGAGCTTAGATCCAAATTCCATGCCACATACAATCACCCTTGAACTCTATTACGCACAAACAATCCAAAACTTTTGGTGTAGATCTTATAGAATAGAGAGATTTTTCAACAAGCTCTTTGGAAACTAAATAATTATCGACCAGGTAGAGAAAGCGGAAGAACCGTCCTCCCCAACCGTACGAAGTACACGACAATAGCGGCCAAGCTTGTGAATGATCTTCGGGGCTTGTTAAATCCGCTCATGATGCCTATTCTCAGAAAAAACTGGTCAACCAACCAATGCGAGAAATGGAGAATGTTGTTGTTAACCTCTCAAAATAATGAACCTAAATGCAATTCCCTCCTCAGTGTGGCAACCTATGGACAGGCAGTTGCACTGAATATACAAAGGCTACCATGATTCAAGTTCCAGATTTGTCCTTAGTTTCCCATCACGCTCCAACCTTACCGTTATCTTCTGCGGAGTGATTCTTCACCTTCTCTAGCTCCTTTAAAGAGGCCAGAAAATCAGTGGCTCAAATATCGGTAGGGTAGGAGTAAGTCTGCTTTGATACCATGTTAAAAAACACATGACAATAAGCAAGATATGAAAGATAAAATTTTGAATTGTTTTTACTATTCACAATGATATACATTTATATATTTTTAATCACTGTTAATTCATCTTCCAAGATTTCTTGAACTCCAATGGTTCTTCACGTTTCACACCATAACCCTTGACGAATTAGGTGTCCAACATTTATAATCTATAATCTCAAAATTAAATAAAATACACTTTATCATGTCCTTGTGATAAAGACAGATATATTTTCCTTATTGAGAACATAACTATAACCAAGTACTTGATGTATAAGAACATGTTAAGCAACATGGAATATAAGAGACTTCAAAAATTTGCTTTAAACTCCAGCTAACACCACCTTAGGCTTAAGCAGAAATAGGATAAAAATGTCAATTTTGGCTAAATCATTGAGAAATAAAGGAAGAAGTCTTTTTGCAAAATAAAGATAACATTAAAAATATTATACCAAAACTTAAAGAGAAATTGTGGTTCAATAAAGAGTTAATGGCAAAAAAATTAAGATATTATAAGAAAGTGATAGGCCATATTCTTAAAGATAAAAAATACCTTAACATAATTAAATAAAATTTTGAGACAGGACCTAAATACTAGCAGCAAAAATCTAATGTGTTTCTATAAATAATAAAGACAAATCATACAACAGCCTGCAATTGCCTTTAAAATAACTCAAAAACAATGTTGGCTCTCGATCTCAAGTTATATAAATATTTTAAAAAACAATGTTGGCTCTCGATCTCAAGTTATATAAATATAAATGACGTTGGTATTTGTTTCTGGCTACAACCAACACCAACTACTATATTATATAAACAATGGTACCTCTATAAAGAACAACTTTATTATATAAACATGTAGAGCCCAATAAAATATACAAATTCAACACATGGAGACCATGCACACGACGTTCAACGCACATATCAAGAGTTTAACATATGAATGGAACGGCAGACATATAACAAAGCATATATATAAACCAATACAATGCAGAGGCATAAACTACTGACTACTCAATTTACTTGACACATTGCTTTAACTGCATACTATTCAACATAAGTGCACGAACCTTATAATTTAGTGAGCACGAACTAACATATGCCATATAATTCAACTTCAACATTTTGCATTCCCTTCAATACAGCGCACAAACCAGAAGATTGCTTCAACGTTTTGTATTCCATTCAATACAATGTACGAATTGTGCATATGCTTCAGTTACAGCGTGCAGTATCACCAACGAGGTTCCGGTCAAGGATTCTGACTCTTAATAGTGGCAGCCATGCAAAATTATCTCTGTGAATTATCCCAAGTATTATTTGATAAATTTGGACTATTGAAAGCAATGGACATGTGCACAATTATTTGACTACAACCAATCTTGAGTTCCAAACTTTCAAAGGATCAATCAATCGTTGCCGAGTTGGACGGATTTTTGACAGAAGGAAACATATAGATTTCAGGCACATAGAGAACGTGCGTATAGAGAATAAGGAAAAACCGATGGGAGTTACAATTGAAAATGGATGCCAAATTTGGACCTACCAACCTGGGCTTTGATACCATGTTAGGCTAGGTTTTGGTAGCTCCACGAATGTGTGTTTTTTATTGAGAGAAACATTAATGTATACATAGGAGAGAGACCCTTGGAATTTATATTCCATTTTCTCTTCATCTTATTATTTTCATATTTGCAATATTTACAATGTTTTCCGAATCCCATAGGATTAGGTGTCAACATATTACATGAATAGGAAGCTCCAACTTCCAAGATTCTCCAGCAAGAACTGGAAGGAGGATCCAACCCCTTAATTTATCAACTCCAAATGAAAGGATGTGCCAACACCCTAGTTTTACCAACTCTAACTAGAAGGATGCTCTAACTCCTTGTTAGCATCAATCTCTTGCCCCAACTACACCCTGCTAGCTTGAAGTGTTCTCGGGACCCAACCTGAAGGAGACTTCACTCTCCGCCTTGTACCACCCTACCACCCTAAAGATAGAAGATAAAAGAACAAGATAAGTCACATTAGTCACAGTGCTCAATTACTACACTCATTGTACACACACTACTCTAATCAGATGTCACTGATCTGGCTCCACTTCTGTCCAATAGTCAACTTTTGTTGTCACAATTTTAATACAAAAACCTTTCTTCAATACAAACTCTATATTTTCCCAATGCATCAACACTTCCAAACTTCTGCTATGTAATATGCAAACCCTAGCAGCATACTCTGGAAAATTTACTGATAAAATAACCTACTCAATAATACACTCTACTTAGGATACATATCACTGTATCTTCTACAAAATAAACCGTCTCTGACTCACCCCATCAAAATTGTCAAATACTCCACCTTCAATAGCATAAACCTCTGTCCACCAAAAATTTGGTTAACATGCTGTACCCTCTTGTAAATTCAACATCAGTGATGATAATGTACTTGGTCAACAATGAGACTAGACCCTAGCAAAGGCAATGAACTAGATGTGAACAATACTCTTCGTCATAAAGCACCCTGCAACATAGTAAGACCATTAATTCAACATGCCCCATGGTTGAGCCCTTTTGTTATCAGTCTTGCAATACAATTTTTGGACAACACATCATTCAAATCCCTCTATCAAAACCCTAATTACTATGAGCTCACCAACAATATTATAGCCAGCAACAAAGATGTGGTTATAGTGGCTAACATACACTTCAAGACTATAATCATACCATTCGATCCACTATAGTAGCATAGTATTACTTCCTATGACATCAGTGACCATACTAATAGTAATCAACACTTCATTGATTAAGGTCAAATGTGGTCATTTTCCTACCCTTTAATAACTTCAACAAATAGTCAATGTAAAAATGACATCTCAAGATCTTCAAGCAGTTGGTCCTCAATTTGTAGCCATTATACTTAAGTGAGGTATCAAGCTAATGGTGATTTTTTCCAATGCACTAATCCTTCACAACTAGGTAAGCCCAACTATACAACAAGAGATACAATTCAATTATGGTCAATAATGCTTCATCAATTCTTACCGTAAACAAGCTCAACGACTTAGATCCATCTCCACACAACCTCTTATAAATTATGAGTCATGGTCTGGATGAGCTTCAAACTTGGCTCCTTGAACAGGCCCTGAAATAGGCCTTATTCAATCTCTTGACTATGGAAAACTATCCTTCAAACAATCCCTAGATTAAGCCTTGAATTGCCCAAAACATAGGTTTAGTCGTAACTAAAAATTTGCATCCTGGAAACTTCCTTCTCGTGCTCAATCAATTCCTTAATTTTGTCCCTTAACATCACAAAAGATGAGGCAATTCCACCTCAGACAAACCTCAAACAAACTCATATTATCCTTCATAGAGTCCAAAATTAAGCTTTAGGGATGACAAAATTATGCCTCAGAAAGTCCTAATAGGGGCTTTAGAAAGCGGTCGAAACAAAGCCTCAAAAAGTATGAATTTATCCTGCCTCAGGATGCCGAAATGGTGCCTCAAGAAGGGGTCAAAAATGCCTTAGGATGAGCCTCAGAAAGTCCACATTGCAACTTAGAAAAGGCATCAAATACTCACTCTACCCTTCCTTAGAATGTCCAATCAAACCACTATCAAAAGGATAAACAATATGACATAAATCCCTTGAAAAATTAGATTCAAACTACTATATAACCACAAGAAAGATAAATAATCGTTTACACAAAACTCGACCTTCTCCTTAAGATTTTTGTGTTGTCCATGGCCTCAGGAATTTCAGAGGAATTTACAAGAAAATGCATGATGAAAATTGTGTTTTGGAGACCAATCGAATGCCCTACGTATATAAAATGAAGGGGTATGAAAGGGGGCCTACTTTCCCTAAAATAAAAGGGTTCGACTTGTCCCATAGTTTCAAATTTTCTTGAAAAGCCAACTTTTATTTCAATGCTATACATCATGTTTGTGAGGGTTGAATTTAATCCTTTTTAATATTTTATAAAAAAAAATATTTTTGAAGGAGGCTTGGTCAACTCAAAACCCACATAGCTTGTTGAGTATTTCTCAAATATTAGTACCATATTTTGACTAATTAAAAAGCTACCTTTTATCATCCATTTGGGAACAATGACCACACTTTCAGGGAACTAAATTTGAGAAGGCATATCTTCTCAACCGTGATAAGTTATGTGGCATGCCACCTACTGATATAAATGGCATGATGAGTACTATTACCCTATTATGGTCTTGCTTGCAAATACATTGATCTTCCCATTCAATTTCCTCATCAAATGTGGGGCATCATGACCACACCACAAGGGCTTCTAAACTTTTGGGCTTCCTTCTCTTCCTTTCTAGGGCTTCTTGTCCATTGGAGCTTCTAGTTAATGTAATCCATTAACATATATTAAGAGCATTCGAAGACTAACGTTGGCATCAATGAAAACACCATTCAACAATATCCCCCTTTTTCATTGATGGCAACACACATACTTCCCCTACGATTGTTTCTCCCCTTGTTTCAATGCTTTTGATATTCCTCTCCCCCTTTGACATCAATGACAAAGGGGTAACTCCCCTTGATGAAGTATCTCCCTTTGTCTTCTTGTAATATGCCATTTCTCCTTGGATTGTTTCTCTACCCCTGTCATGATGTGCCTCTCACAATTTTTTATTAGTTGGTTTCACCTATCAATATGCTTTACTGAAAAATTCACCTCTATGATAACGATAACGAGCCCTTCTTCAATCCTTCTTAATCTCAGTCTTAAAGTGCCACAAAATTTTCCATGACTTTTCTTTTCAAATCTGCACAATTCTCACTAATCTATCTATAATTCTGATCATGCCTGTCATCAACCACTTAGAGTCTACCATTCCAAATCAAACTACTTGAAAGATAGATCCTCAATTTGTAGTCATTGTTACTTAGACTTGCCCTTTTTAACATTCACAATACTGGGAGTCTCAAGTTGGATTGTTCATAATGATATATGAACCTACTTTGTTGCAGGATCATTTTGAGCCTTGACATCTTCCTTGGTCTCTATAGATTCATCACAGTGTTGCGACATTACAAATCTTATTAGCATGACCTCTGGGATTTCTTTATTCGCCTAATCTTCTTGCTTTTGTTTTCTTCTCCAAACCTTCTTATACCTGATATTAGAGTTCTTCATCATGGGAGGTTCCATCACGTATCTACAATCACAAGCTATATGTCCATAGTTACGACATTTGAAGCATTCTACATGATACCTGAATGATGGAGAAACTGACATATACTTAATGCTAATGGGGTTATCTGGACATCTGTCATGTGTTCCTGCAAACTTCCTTCTAGGGTTTTGATGATGACCTTGATAATCATCCCTATCATAAGCTTTTCAATCCCTAACCTTATGTCCAAAGTTAGTACACGAAAAACAACACCAAAAAAATATATGAGTGTACCTTGGTGAAATGTCTTTCCTTAATGATCTTCTGAAAAAATTCTTTCTTGGAGTTGGACCAGTCCTTTGTTGTTCCTTGTCCTTTATCACTTTAACATAACTCCTTGGAACAACGACACCTTCAATCTTCTTTTTTCATTTCGCTTTGATTTGCCCTTTGAAAGATTTAACTTGCAGGCTTCTCTTTAACCTTACTATGAGGGGGCTTGGAACTTGTGCCTTCATTGCATGGAGCTTCACCTACTTCTTTTGCTTTCATCTTTAATCAATAAATTATTGTTCCTTTTCATTGATGATTGATGATATGATTCTTATTTTCAACTTTTTGCAATTTCTCCTTCTGCCATTCCTTGAGTCTGTTCATTTGACCTAGAGCTACATCAAGGTCCTTTTGCTTTTGATTAACTTCTGCCTTGTACTTCTGAGCATATTCCTCTAATTGGCTTATCAATATTTTTTCTTTCTTTTATGATTCCTCCACTTAAAGTCTTGGGAGAAAAAATTATTCTTTGAGTATATAATTATTCTTCTTTATTTTCTTAAGATCACTTAAGGCACTGATCAATTCTCTCTCTATGTCCACTTCTGCTTCTTCCTCTTCATTTTTGTCGGATTCTTTGATGTGAATATCTACTTTATTTGAATCACAATCAATATCTTCATCTTGACCTGCATGATTATTTGCGTAGAGATTTTGAATATTTTCCAAAGCCTTTTATTTGATGAGCATTGATCCACTTTGGCTTTCACGGGATCTAACAAAGCACTTAGAATAAAATTCATGCCTTTCGAATTGTACCTTCTTGATTCATTTGTAGATATGTCTTAAGAAATAACTGAATACCATATGTCATATATAAGAGCTCCCAAATAGGATTCCATTCTATCTTTCCATAATTCATAGTATGCTTCATCAAACAAAGGAACGAGACCAACCTAATTCTCTTCATTAATTGCAACATGTTCTCAAACTATTGCAATGCCAAAAGCTTCCTTTCATCATTTGGAAGTGTGCTTCATTAACTTTCCCATCTCTATTCTCCTGAGATATGCCTTCTACCTATTAGGCTGCAATTGAAGGAACCTACTTCGATCCCAATTATTGGAATATTCATCAATATTGAGAGGGGAGTTGAATCAATATTAGGAACTTTTCAACAATTTTAATTATTATTCAATAATGCACGACATCAAAGAGAATGCATAAGAGATATTAGGTGGAAACACTTTCGGAAGAAAAACCATTGAACACTTTTAATATAAGTCTTCAATATTACATAAATAAGAAGCTCCAACTTCCAATATTCTCCAACAAAACTGGAAGGATGCTTCAACCCCCTGATTTATCATCTACAATTGAAAGGATGCAATAAAAACCTGGTTTTACCAACTCCAACTGGAAGAATTCTCCAACACCCTGCTAGCATCAATATGTTGTCCTAGCACCACCCTTCCACCTTGAAGTGTCCTCAGGATCCAACCTGAAGGAGACTTCACTCTCCACTTGGAACCACCACACCACCCAAAAGATAGAAGATAAAAGAATAAGATAAATCACTCGTCACACTGCTAAACTATTTCATTATGATCACTATATTTGTACACCCATTACTCTTATCAAATGTCACAAAACTTTTTCTTTTGTCCAACAGTCAACTTTTGTAGTCACAAGTTTAATTCAAAAACCTTTCTGCAATACAAACTCTATCCTTACCCAATGCATCAACACTGCCAAACTTTTGCTATGAAATATGCAAACCCTAGCAACATACTCTAGAAAATTTATCAACCTACTAAATAACACTCTCTGCTTAGGATACATATCATTGTATCTTCTACAAAATAAACACTCTTTGACTTATCCCATCAATATTGTCAAATGCTCTGTATTCAATAGCATAAACCTCTATCCACAACAATTTTTCTCAACACATTGCATCCTCTTGTAAATTTAGCATCATTGATGATAACTTACTTGGTCAACAACGAAACTAGACATTGGCAGAGGCAATCAACTAGAAGTGAATAATACTCTCTGTCATAAAAAAACACCCTACAACATAGTAATACCATCAATGCAACTTGACATCTACTTGATCCATTTTGTTATCAGTCTTGCAATACAAATTCTAGACAACACAACCTTCACAAACCTTTGTCAAATCCCTAATTACCACATCTCAACAACAATATTATAGTTAACAACAAATATGTGGTTAGAGAAGCAAACATACAATTTACGAATATAATAATACCATTATATCCATAGTAGTGGCATATCATTACTTCCTATGAAATCAATGACCATACTACCGTTAACCAACACTTCCTTGACTAAGGTCAAATGTGGTGTTCTTTTTGGCCTTCAATAACTTCAACAAATAATCAATGTGAAAATGATGTCTCAAGATATTCAAGGGGTTGGTCCTCAATTTGCAACCACTATACTTAAGTGAGGTATCAAGTTGTTGGAAATTTTGTCCAATGCATTGTTCCTTCACATCTAAGGCTACCCAAGTATACAACAAGGGATACAACTCAGCTATGGTTAGTAATGCAGAATTAATTCTTATTGTAAATAAGCTCAGCAACTTAGATCCACCTCCACATAGCCTCTTATAAATTCTGATTTTTGGTATGGATAAAATTCAAAACCGGCTATTTGAACATGCCTTGAAATAGGCAATCCATTGACCGTGGCCAAACTGTCCTTAGATTAAGACTTGAATTACCTAAAAAGAAAGTCTAGTCAAAACCAATTATTGCAGCCTGGAAACTTCCTTCTTGTGCTCAATCAAATCCTTAATTTTTTTCCCTTAACATCACAAAGGATGAGACAATGCCACCTCACGTATACCTAAAAAAAACCCGGATTAGGAAGGCCAAAATTCTTCTTGAGGAAGGCCAAATAGTGGCCCTAGGAAGTGGTTGAATTGGGCCTCAGAAAGGAGCCGAAAGGAGCCTCAAAATGTTCATATTTATCCTTCTTCTGGAGGTCAAAAAATTCCTCAGGAAGGGGTGTAAAATGCCTCATGACAAGCCTACAAAATTCTACATTATAGCTCAGGAAAGGCCTCTGATACTGACTCTATCCTACCCCGTAATGTCCAGTGAAAACACCATCAAAAGGATAAACAATATGTTGGAAATTTGTTGAAAACACATATTCAAACTAGTGTATAACCACAGGAAAGATAAATAATTTGAGTATAGAAAACTCAACCTTCTCCTTAATATTTTCCTGTTTCCCTTGGCCTCATGTGTTTTGGAGGCCATCTATTATCAGACAAATTCCTCTTGTGGACAAGAGAAATCCCCTCGGATCTAGTAACCAGATCTAGAACAAAACAAAAAGGAACAAAATACTTTACCTAGGTTTAATTGCAATCATATTATCATTGGAAATGAGAGTGGGATGACCTCATACCTTTTTACAAAGGTTGTCCTCACTAGTTGTTTCTTGTAGCTTTCAATTTTGTCCTCAATGCTTGAAGCAATGACCTGCAAATAATACAAACAAATGAACCATCAAAGCACATATAATCCAAAAATGATTTGATAAAAACATATATGTGATCAGGTATATACCAAAGATTTCCAAATAGATAGACAATGATTCTTGGGAAAGAAACATGTAACTGTATTATAATGAAGAAAATTTTACAGCCCGAAGTCACCTCGATGTTGTAATCCCCTTTCCAATTGTTCTTCGTTCCAATTCCTTTACTTCAAAAGTCTTAAGATCAAAGGTTTGATATTTCAGGAAAGTTTCACCAAAGCCAAAATCCCCTATGAGATATTCTAACCAACCATCCCAATGGGAGATGGTTGTACTTGTAGGCTTGGGAAAGGATAAAAGGAGGATAAGTGATGGAGGTTGATATCCAACAAGTTAGGGATGTGAGTAATATCCACACTGTTTGAAGGAGATTCCATCCACGAGGCTTCTATTCTAGAATCTTCTCGTACTTTTTATTTTTACCTTCATTAAAGCAACGCCACACCTTATGAACTAGTAAAATGTGACATTGTCGTACCTTAAAATTTATGCAACTTGCGACAATGAGATATGTCGCAAGATGTCAATGCTCAACGTGTGACATCCTCTTGCATTAGGGTTTTTTAAGGTATTTGCACAAGTTTATTATTTTCTATAGAAGGGTTTTTCTTCCATCTTCAGGGATTAATGGCAATCAAGCTTTGTATGGCGAAGGATATGGATATGAAATTAATTGCCATAAATGCAGCGAAATAATATGTAATAGTAGCTTAATTACATATATATATAAAATGAAGGGGCATGAAAGGGGTTCGAGTTGCCCCAAAATCAAAGGCACAACATGTCCCATAATCTCAATTTTTCTTGAGAAGTCGACTTGTATTTTAATACTATACATCATGTTTGTGAAGGATGACTTTAATCCTTTAATATTATATAGAAATATATTTTTGAGGGAGGCTTGGTCAATGCAAAACCCCCATATCTTATTGTGGATTTTATCAAATATGAGTATTGTATTTTGACTAATTATAGAGCTTCCTTTTATCATCATTTTGGGCACCATGACCACATTTTCAGGGCACCAACTTTGAGAAGGCACATCTCCTCAACCACGAGGATTTATGTTTTGTACCACCTACCGATAGAAATGACATGACAAGTATTATCATCATATGATGGTCTTGCTTGCAAATACATTAATCTTCCCATTCAATTTCCTCATCAAATGCGGGGCATCTTGACCACACCACACGAGATTCTAAACTTTTGGCCTTCCTTCTCTTCCTTCCAAGGATTCTTGTCCATTAGAGATTCCAATTAACGCAATCCATTGGCATATATTAAGAGAATTCAAATATTGACGTTGGCATCAATGAAAACACCATTTAACACAGGAAACTTTGACCACAAATCCGAGTCCTGAACTTCTCTTATCATGCACACCCAAATGGCTTGAAAAGCCCAAATATATGGATAAGTCTGGATTAGCGAAGAGGCTGACTCTTTTGCACACACCAATTATTTGTCTCTCAAAGGCTTGAACCTCAGCCCAACTTAAAGCTGCATTTTCTCTTCAACTCTTGGGGAAATTTTCTAAGTGCCATATATTGTTGGAAAGGTCTTTTAGAAGCCTATCCAACTATGCGCCTTGTAGGGGCACCTAAATTGATCTTTTTTCACATAAAATGCCTTACTAGGATTGCCTACCACTCTCTGAGACCTTGTTCAAGAAAGCAATCAAATATAACTAGGAAGGTTCTTAATTATGGCTTCAACACCCATCCATCATAGTCATAATCATAGTATTTAAAGATTCATTACTTATCTTGCCATTATGATGGTTCTTAACTAAATACATGAAATACGAGCAGAATCCCCATAATCTTGATACATTCTTTGATATCAATGGCCACACTATAACATCAATGAATGGTTTTCTAGGATATGCCTTAGTTACAATTAGACATAGGAGAACACATCGCTTCTTTGGGTTAGCACGAATGTAAGCTTTGTGAGAAACCTAATGTAGGGTACATTAGGGAGACTTACGAGGCTGGTGAGAGAAACGAGCCACTGATTAGAAAAGTAATAGTACTATCCTAAAGGGGGACCCGGGGAAATGAGAAAGACTTGTTGAGTACCTGCAGATTAGTCCACATAGTAAACAACAATCGTTGAAACATAACAACATTCATTCAATAATAAACATAGCTAAGCAACAAAATAGTTCATTAACTTAGTATGTGAATAAAGCAACATATACCATACACATAACCAAAATAGTCCAACTACATCTATGATACATGTATGAAGGAATGTTGACTCATTGAGATTCTTATTATAAGCATAAGATCCCAAGTACATTGTTACATGAATGAAACACTGCGTCCAATAGTGGAAGACGAAACCACAACTTACTTCTCCAAAGAATAATCTCTCTCCTATGTAGTGCAAGAGAAGCCAAGGATAAAACTCCTAAGAGATTCGCCCCAAAAAGCACATTTGCTAGAGTTATGAGGAGTTATTTATAACAAGTACAATGACCTTTGAGCTTCCTCGTGACTCTTGAATTCCTATGACTATTCATATTCAATATATATCTCTTTACATTCCAATGTGCAGCTTTTCATATCCACATTTGTCCCTTAGACTTCATTACATAACATTTATTACATAAGACAATTTACATATGAGATGGTGGCCTAATAAGACAAAACTGCTAAAAGGACAAAGACTCATCAAATGTACAAATAATTTGCTTCTTCATGGAGTTAATTGGTGATGTAAGTGTGCCATGCTCTGAACTCCTTTGTGATGTATTCTATCTGATTTGGCAAGTCCTTTTTATAGTGCATCTTCACCTCCAACACCTCTGTCAGTATGCTCTTGGAGCTTGACTGTACATTATTCCATAGCCATGAGAGCTTCATGTGCGCTCTGACTGGTGCAAAGGCATACTGTTGAATAATGTATTTAGTTACCTCCAAGCCTTCCCGTTTTGTTGCTTGATTTGTTCAATGTGTTAGCGCTTGAAATTTCACCTCAGGCTGAGAAAGGTAAACTTCAAGGCAACATCAAACCACTTAGCCTCGTAGCTAGCCCTACGGGGCAGGAGAGGGCTCTCTCCGGTCTATCTCGGTAAATATCTTCAACGGGTGAGATAACCAATAAGGAAACACTAATTTTAGGCTATTAAACTGATAAAAAGGTTTGAATTGGGAAGTTTTAAGATTTTGGTGGAAAATTGGGGAAAGGCAATTTTGGGTGCGGGGATTGGACACAGTTTTTGCAGGGGGTTCTTTGGGGCAAGGTAGGAGACTGTACTGATGCCTTTGAATTAAGTGAATGGATAGAAATTACCGGTGAGGAGCTAAAGAGAGCAAGAAACCTTCAAGAGTTCTCTTTAGACAAATGAAAACATAAATATTAAGCAAACTTAAAAGCAGAGCATGGCGATCATGAATTCTACTTTAACACTTCATTTGCCTAATTTGCAGAAGGAAAAGTAAGGATATGATTCACATAAAAAACTTACAAGTACAAAGAGAAACACACCATCAATACATGTAACCACAGGAATCCCAAAAAGGACTGCAAAACCCTGGTCTTTCTTCCTTTGCCAAAATTGCAGAGATACAATGAGTAATACAATAGAGCTTTCTCCCTCAAGAGTCCAACCATGAAAATGAACAAGAAAGTACATAATATAGGCAATCTAACATCTTTCCTTGCCTCTAGGGGTCGAGCTCACTATCCTAGGAGCTGTTTCAACCAATTCTAAACTGAGCACTAAAAACTAGGCAGTCAAAACAACTTGCCTCTATAAACTAGGAAACCAATTCATTCATTAAATTTTTGCCTATCTCATGAATGAATCTTCTAGAAGAGATAAATAAGTGTCAAAATATCATAAAATTACATCATTTACAACAAGGAGGATCAAAATCTACTCCAAAAAGTCAAATCCAGTCAAAACTGCGTTTTGCTGAGCTGTAGGTGAATTTCTGTGAAAACTGCCCAACAAGTCGCGCCCTGATCCTGAACACGTCGCGCGCCTTTGGAGCTGTTTTTGAGGCACTTACAGGTGTCCAAATGAGGAAAAAGTGGGCTTGTTGGAAAGGTCTGGATGTCTACTTTCCAACCCAAGTGGAATTTCTGAATTTGGTGGCCATTTGCCCCTCCAAAATTTCAATCTCCCAAGACTGCTTCCTGTGTGTCAAAAAGGTGGCAGAAAGTCATTTTTTGCTTTTTTTTGACCTTCTGGAGGCTCAAAACTTGATGAAATATCTTGGTAATTGCTGAGCAGGTGTATCTTTGCATGACAAATCCAAAAATGCTGAGTTTTCCTGAAATGGAGTTGCCCATCGAAAAGGTCGCGCGCGGCGCGCGACGTGTTGGTGGAGAAAACCTGTTTTTTGCCCAAAAAATCACAAGTGACCAAAAATGCTCAATTTTTTTTTGAAATTTGTGTTGAAGTTAATTCATTTAGTATCATGCTCCTTCAAGGAAGCCTCAGCCAAGATGTGGAGGGGATCGGGCCTTTTCCGTCGTTTTAGTGCTTTGGCCAACCTTCTTTGGAGCACCTTCATTCTTGCTTTGCATACGTTCATTCGGGCCCAATAGTGGTTCTTCATGTTCCGGAGCAGGTCCTTATCTTTGTTGGCCTTGGCCAGCAGCCTCTCCAAATGAGCATTGACCTGGAGAAGCATAGCCTCTCGCTCAACGGGTACCAAATCACCGGGTCTCTTATGAGCCAAGTTGCGGTCTTCATGGATCCTCCGCAACTCATCAAAATTGTGCTCATCTTCAAGTTGCTTGTTGCGCTGCTCTAGGTAGGTGATTGTCCAATTTGCCATTCCAATCTTTGCTACAACGAGTCATTTTCAGCCCTTAGGTGCTGGATGATCTCCTTTGGCTCTAGGCTAGGAGAACTGATATCAAGGTCAACAACATCTATGCCTGGATCACCTGATGGCCCCTCATCAATATTGGGCTTCTTGCCTCTCTCCTGTACCTGTGCTGCTGTTGGAAGTGAGGCCCCTTCCACCTGGTGTGGAGATAACACTCGCGGTGTTGATGAAGAAGGTAAGACCCCTTCCACCTGGTGTGGAGAAAATACTCGCCTAGCTGATGCAAATAAGGCCCTGTGGCCTTTTCGATATGTGACCCATGGAGGGGAGCTGACATGTCTGGTCTCAGGAATATCATGCTGCTGTGAAGGCCCTCCCTCCTCATGAACAACCTCAGGGGGTGATGATGCTGGTGCTGTGAAAAAATCTCGAGAGATAAAATCCTCCCATGGGATACCCTGCTGAGCCAACTGATGTATGACCACAAGCTGGATCAAACCATAATGATAGATACTCCTGTGTTGCTGTGCTGGGCTCTTTCTTTGCACCAAGGGCACCATCTTCTCAATATTCCGGCACATGAAAAATGGTATGTTCATCATCCGTACCCGGGTGAAATGCATCAACAAGCAAATATGGTACGAATACAAACATGAAAATCTGCCCTCACAGGTGAAATAGCGCATGATGAGGCTCATCAAGGGAGCATACTCATCCCTCAAAAATTTGAAAGGAAATACACCAGTCATATACCTCATGTAGGCAGGTTTAATGTAAGGCTCATACTGAAATCTGTCCAATAGTTTGCGCTTGTTCCACTCTTCTCCCACATTGGGTATCCCTGTTGCTTGAGCAATAATTTCGGATGACAATATAAAATCCACCCCTGCAAGATTTACATGCCCATCATGCAGATGAAAAACAAACAAGCGGACCAATTCCCTATGGTGCTGAATTTGAGAAATCCTCTCGCAAAATTCATAACATGAGAGGTGGCGGAAACATGTGACTGCAAGTGGACAAGCCTGCAAATAGGTCAAAGAGGTGGGCTCCTCTCTCACATGGTGACCACTCTTACCACCCCTGTGAGGCCTCCTTTGTACCTCAACTTCTGGTCTTGACTCACGGTCATCACTTTGCTCATAGTCGGTTTCGGTTTCTGACATGGTCTCAAGAGCAAAGTGGCTGAAATGTACTGCTGCTTCTGCTCAAATGACTTGCTGTTTTTCCCTGTTTGAAATGCTGCACTCTTGAAGAATTTTGGGATCGTTTGGCAGTTTACAGGCGATTTTTTGTGGATGAATTCCCAACACGTCGCGAGCTGGTCTTGACAGGTCGCGCGCACCCAACACGTCGTGCCAGTGTATTTTCCTAACTGCTAAGACCCCCCTGACACGTCGCGCCTGCCCAACACGTCGCGCGCAGGTCTTGACAGGTCGCGCGCGGGCTCTGTCTACAATTTCACCCAATTTCTCTCCAAATCGTTTTTCACTATTGCTTTGAGGCAAATGATGATCAAATGGAGGGAGAGAGGGGCTTTATAGGCTTGATTTAAATTAATTTCCCCTCAAACCCTCTTTCTAATGTTTTTAACTTGACACTTTTTCAAAATTTAAATGCTGCTGACTTTATGGTTTCCTTTTGTCCTGAAATTGGTTGAACTGATGCTTTTTCTTGAAAATTTTTGCAGGGATAGCTTCTGAGGAATCTTGGCAAAGGGGACCAGGGCTGCATGCTGACTTTCAAAGAATTTTGAACTTTTACGAGTTTTTACAAAAATGAGAAAATGACCTTGTCTTTAAAAACAGGGTTTTTAAATCCAAGGTAAAAATTAGCTGTACAAGATGAAATCTTTTGAAGAAATACTTTGATAGTCATCCCTCTGGCCTACTGGGCATTTATTGACTTTTAAAGACATGACCTCAAAGACAAATTGGACCTAAACCCTAGACCTAGGACTTTGACCTCAAGACAAGACAAGTAACCTTGAAAGAGTTTATTGACTGAAACAACTTGATCCAGCAGTGCCAAGAGGGGAATAAAGACACCAGCTCCTTCATCAGGGTTATGGCATGCCTAATGGAATGCAATGAGATGACACTGATGAAACACCTACTTTATGCAAATGCAAAGAGCTTTGATCACTGATGGAGGGCTACTAGACCGACTCTAACACAATGTAATCCCTAATCTCCTAGAAGATGACCTCCCTGCCTCTAATTGCTTCAAGGGTTCCGATGGTAGGCATCCCGTGTTTCTATGTTAGAGACTCAAACCAATTATGTAGCCGATTGTATGCAACCATAGTACTAACTGATTGTGCTCCAAGATGAGAGTAATTTTGTAGGTGAAGTATTAATTGAACATTGTCTATTTCAGTAGAAACCTTGTCTTTCCTTTCCAAATGTTGTGGAGCATATGGATATTTGGAAGCCCACTCCTACATCTGATCAACTACTTTGTTTTTTATCTTCAGGAGCTTCACCACTTCCTGTGCATTCTTCTGAATGCCAATGAGAGGAGCCATGACCTGATGTATAAGTATCTTGTCATATAGTCGCGTCATGGTATCCTCCATTGGTCCCAATTATTTTAGCATGGTTGACTGCCATTCTGCGGTATTGGTGTTTTGTGATGACAACCACTATTTTTCCACCGCAATATGTTCTACTTGTTGCTTCACCATAGAAAATTCTCTCCTCAATCTGGCATTCACATTCAACAAGTATTCTGAGTTATCCTGTGCCGTTGTAGCGAATGCAACATTTGTCGCCATAACTGCCCTCGAATTTCTTCTAGTGTTGGAGGTGATAACCCTTTTTGTTGCTACTGATCCTGGGTTCTGAGGATCATTGGAAAAGTACCTATGCCTTTGTTGCACGATCCTCTTCTTTAGTTGATCAAACATTACGCTGCAAACATATGTGACTCTATCTGTTGGCGGAGTTGTAAACCCCATCTCTTTGAATTGAAGATGACCTCCTGCAAGTGGTTTTTCATATGGGGTATTGGGATCATCATCCATGGGTTGGATGATATATTCTTCCTCTAACTATTCCTCCTCTAGTTCTTGAATCAACTATTCTTCTTCCAAACTCGTTGCCACTTCCTTGATCCGAATTTAAACAGGAACACAATAAATAACAGATATAACCATAAATACAGGGATGCAACAGAAATAACACTTCCTTTCATTAATATTAAATAATGAGATATGCTTACAAACAAAATGGAAATGAGACTAGCTCGGGCAATGGTAGCTTATCTTTGAGAAGAGATGTGGCAGCTACATGCCTATGAACTGAGTTACAATGAGGATCAAGGGCATTTTTATTATTTAATACTAAGAGAATGTTGAGAATGCAACAAGATGATGGAGCTTAGTGGAAAGGAATCACCTTCACTAAGTGGGCCCACAGGGTATTTTTGGCGCAAAGTCTATTTTTAGACTATGTTTATTTTTAGACATATGGATCATGGTCTATGCGTTGCAGGATGCTATTTGTGGATGATTGGTCATGTTGATAAAAATAGATGGACTTCTATTTTTAGACATATGGGCGGAGTCTATTTTTAGACTGCCAGGCTAAAAACAGGATAGTCAAATATTATTGTCTCATAATAATATTTGGACTATAAACATTATCTTATCCTCTTGGAGCACTTCAGTTTGAGCTACAGATGTGGCACATGCAGCTGTCAGAAGGAAATACACTTTCTTTGTGGGTCAGTTGAGCTATTGCATGCAGGACTTCAGTTAGAACTCATGTGGTTGAGTTTTGGTGGAGTTGATTGTGGAGTTGATGGAGTTGTGTTCAGTTTGACTTGGTTAAACTAGTTGTAATTAGTTGAACTGCAAATAGACTAGTGATGAGTGATGTGAATTAATTGATTAAATTAATTCACTAATTATTAACTCATAAAGCAACTAAAGAATACATTAGTTAACTCAGTGCATGTACATTTCAGTGGAGACAGGTGTTAGAGGTTGAGATTGCTATCAGTTGTGACTATAGTTATGCATGAGATCTTGCATAATCAATGGGATTGAGTTATGCCAATGAGGACAGCGCAGTGTGGGCCAATACCAAGGTAATTGTAGCTTGTTCTCACGTGATTTTCACTTTGGATTGTGCAGTGGAGGCAGGCAAAGCAGCAGAGGAGATTTGAACCTGTGACTTGTTCGGATCAGAGCTAGTTTTATGTGTAACGGGTGGAGATAGTACTGAGTACTTGTGAGGAGTATTGTACTATGTATTGTTACATGTTCTCAATCATTATAACATACAGATAGTGTGGGGTTTTCAGCTGTATGCTTTCCCCGGGTTACATACTATGTTAATGTGTGCATGCGATTGATGTTTCATTGTTTTTAATGCTGCTAAATTGATAATCAACGTAGAGGAGGTTATGTATTATGCATGTATTCCGCAATAGTGTATAATCGGGATAATCTCTGTGAATAAGTGTCACATTATTCAAAATTCCTACATGGTATCAGAGCAGAGTTGATCATCAGATCTATTATTCAGAAAGTGATTACATTTTATTTCTTCAAGCAAAGTCTGTAAGCAGAGTTGAATGTGCTCAATGAAGCTATTTGCATTTTCGGCTTCGGAATGGACATGAACCGAATCTGCCTGAGTCAATGAAAATGGTATGGCCATACCAACGGGACATAATGTCTGGAATCCAAAGCCCACCTGAAAAGGGTTGTGTCCAGTCGAGTTGTGGGGAGACTGGTTGTAGCTATGTTGGACATAGGGGAGGTTCTCATCCCATGTGCATGGATGCTTTGAGTTGTACATGCACAAAATGTGTACGATCATCCTGTTGATGACCTTTGTCTGGTCATCAATTTGGGGATGGAAAGTTGTGGACTTAGTGAGCTTGGTGTCCAACACTGACCAAAGACTGGACCAAAATGTACTGAGGAACTTGATGTCCTGATCTGAAATGATAGACCGTGGGATCCCAAAGTGTACCCACACTCGTTCAAAGAAGAGTTTAGCAGTGGATTTTGCTGTGAAACTCTTCTTGCAAGTCACCATAATGGCCATCTTCGAGAATTTGTCGACGACCACAAAAACACAGTTGTTGCCATGCTTAGTAGAAGGGAGGCCTGACATGCAATCCATGGAGATGGATTTAGAAGGTCGATTAGGGGTAAGTAGTGGAGTATAGAGGCCTTGCTTCTTGATGATTGGTTTGGCAATGCCACAAGCTGTGTAGGATCTGATGTACTTCCCGACATCATGTCTAAGATTCGGAAAATAAAAATACTTATGCAGTATTGCCACCATTTTCTCGACCTTGAAATGCCTAGTGGCCCGACTATATTGTGCTTCCCAAATCATCTTGGCACGCTCGCTTGAAGGAACACAAAGGTGCCCCAGGTGCCATAACAGAGCATCCTGGAGTTAAAAATATGGAACTTGCTGACCCTCCAAGAGTGTATGGTATATGTGGCCGAATTCTGGGTTGCTTTTGTAGAGAAGTGGCCAATCAGAAGTCTCTTGCCCACAAGAGTTGAGCACGATGGTTAACGCCATGATCGGTTGTCAGCTGAGGCAGTTTGCAACTTTACTTGTGCTACCCTTCTTGTACTTGATATTCAAATGGAACTATTGCAGGTATGTTAACCACTTATGGTGGCGATCATTCTGCAACTTCCCTTGCATCTGTATGAACTGCAGGGGTCGATGGTCTATGTGGGTGACCGTTTCCTT
The DNA here is from genome assembly GCA_031772625.1 of Pinus tabuliformis. Taxonomy (NCBI): domain Eukaryota; kingdom Viridiplantae; phylum Streptophyta; class Pinopsida; order Pinales; family Pinaceae; genus Pinus; species Pinus tabuliformis. The sequence continues at coordinate 2,019,541,857 of CM062819.1, forward strand.
GCCAAAAATGTAATGCTTCCATTATCGACAGGCCTGCACAATGGAATACATCTCTTTGTCATAAGTGGGATACTTCCAGACTGTTTCTGAAAGTGTCTCACTGTGATATGCCACTGGATGACCTTGTTAAGTAAGGACTACCCCAATAGCATAGTTAGAGGCACCTTTTTCGATCTCAAATGGTTGTTGCAAGTTTGATAATGTGAGCACTGGTGCAGAGCAAAGGTGATATTTCAACTATGCGAATGCCTTTTGTTGAGATTCATACCAAAGTAATTTTGCTTTCGCTCCTCCCTTGGTGACTTGACTCAAGGGCCAAGTGATATGAGAGAACCCCAACACGAATTGGCAAGACCCAGAAAGTTGCAGATCTCTGTTAGAGTGGTTGGGTCTGGCCAATTCGAAATGACTTGGATCTTGGTTGGATCCACATTCACCCCCCATTCATCAATAATGTATCCCACATACTGAACCTGGGTTATTCCAAAAGTGCATTTCTCCAAATTTGCACACAACTTATGTTGTCGTAGTGTTTGGAGAACCTATAGAATGTGGTGGACGTGCTCTTCCCAACTCTAGCTGAAGATTAGGATGTCATCCAAGTATACCACTACAAATGAGTTGGTGAATGGCTGTAAGATGCCATCCATCAGCCTCATGAGGGTTGCAGGAGAATTCGTCAACCTGAAAGGCATAACCAACCATTCAAAAAGGCCCTCCTTGGCTTTGAAGGCAGACTTCTATAGATTGGAGGGTTCGATTGGTACCTGGTGATATCTGGACTTCAAGTTGACCTTGCTGAAATATTTTGCCCCCTTGATTTGGTCCAGAAGGTCATCAATCTATGGTATTGGGTACCTATTCCGAACAGTGATCTTGTTTAGCCCCTGATTGTAAATAAAGAGTCTCCAAGCCCCATCCTTCTTCTGTGCCAACACGATCAGGCTCCCAAAGGGCAATGAACTCGGTTGGATGTGGGCTTTCTACAACAACTCCTAAATTTTCCTCTTGATTTCATCACTCTCTAGACCGGAGTGCCGATAGATCGGTCCATTGGGTAACGACGCACCTGGGGTCAGATCGATGGAGTGCTTGACCTGACAGTGTAGAGGAACCCCTGCAGGGGAGGTGAAGATGTCCTCGTACTCCTCCACGACCTTGTCCATCTGTTGTTGTCGTGCAGAGGGGCCCTGTCTGGAGGTCGTGGCCATTGTCTTCTTCTTTTCCTGAGGGCATATCATCAGGAAAACAATTTTCCCGATTTTGGAAATGAGCTTATTGCATTGTTTTGCAGTAACCAGAGAGATGGCGGTATACGGTGCTACCTCTGGTATCCTATACAACTTATTTCCCAATGTAACAATAACAGTGCGAGGCCTTGACTCATACACAACATGTCGCTTCCACAAGTATGGTTGGCCTAATAATAGATCACAAACAGCAAGGGGATTAACATCACATAATACGTCATCCGTGAAGGGCTTGATGCTGTATGGAAGGCAACATTGTTGGTTCACTCACAGATCCCGTCCTTGGTGAAGCCACCCGATGGTGTATGGTTGTGGGTATGTTATGGTTGGTAAGCCTAGCTGCTTCACGACCTCTGCTACAATGAGGTTCTTTTGGCTCCCATTTTCGACAATGAACTGTAGTGGGGAACCCTTTACTCATATATGGGAGTGGAAGAGATGCTCCTCCTCCTCTGGATCTTCGGGTTCCTCCTTCTCTATCTTTGTGGTGGCGACGGTTGCATTGGGCTTCGCATTAATAATCTTCTTCCCTTTGTCATTCCCCTTGTCGGGATCTGACTCAAAGTCAAAACATGCATCTGATTCTGAAGCCTTCAACTCGGCCACCAATGACTGCTTGACCCGACACTCACTTGTGTTGTGAGTGGAGTTCTTATGGAACTCACACAACTTTCCTGTGTCCTTTTTCGGCTTCGCAATTGTTGTCCTTTGCTTGTAGCTTTGGCGGGTTGTCGTGGGTCGTCCCGCCTTGGATTTGTCCTTTGTTTTGTTGTCTGTGTTGGGTTGTGTTATATTCTTTCCATGTAGTTAACAGGGGGTTTGAGGGGTTCCCATGTTTTGTGCATGGTTTTCGCACATGTTTTTTGGATGCGATAGTTTTTGGTCCATGGTATTAGATGCTTCGGCATGTATAAATATTTATTGTAACATTGAAAGGAACATAATGAAAAATCAAGTTGGTAGTCTCGGTTTTGGGATCTAGGGGAAAATCTCTTTGTATATGTGTTTTATGTGTTCTGCTCTCGCATTATTTATTTTCTGTGTTTTAGAATTCGTATGCAGGTAATTTTTGTACAGGGTTAAAACCTACATTTGGTATTAGAGAAGATTTGGCTTCAAGGGGATGCCTTTGTTGCTGAGGGGTTTCGCTCGGGCTTGTGGTAGACTCTGTTCAGTGGGAGATCTGCGAGATCGATTCTGGTGGTGAAAGAAGATGGTGAGCAGTGGAAAGATAGAGATCAAGAAATTTATTGGTCAGAGTTTTGAGTTGTGGAAACTCAAGATGGAGGATCTGTTGGTGGATAAAGATCAATGGATCGCAGTAGATCCAGGTACTAAACCAACGGGAGTGTCTAATGAAGAATGGAAGAAGTTGGATCGGAAGGCAAAGAGCACAATACGATTGTGTGTCTCAGATTCAGTATTGCTAAATGTATTAGGGGAAGCTACGACGAGGGCTTTGTGGGACAAGTTAGGGACTTTGTACCAATCTAAGTCTCTGGTGAATAAACTGTTCCTACGGAAAAAGTTGTATAACCTGAGGATAAAGATGGAGACTTAGTGACAGAGCATCTGAACACATTTAATTCTGTGGTAAGTCAGTTAGCATCTGTTGATATTAAAATTTCAGATGAAGATAAGTGCATCAGTTTGTTGTGTTCTCTACCAGATTCGTGGGATAGTCTGGTTATTGCAATAGGTAGCAATGCAACTACCTTGCATTTTGATGAAATAGTCTCATCCTTGCTGACGGAGGAGATGAGACGGAAAAATATGGAGAGCCAGAATGGTGATGCCTTGTCTGTACGAGGATGGTCCCAGAACAGAAACAAAAATAAGTCATCGAGTGGGAGATCTAAATCTAGAGGGAGATCTAAATCTCCAGGAAAACCTATAAAGGTGGTGTGTTGGAAATGCGAAAAGGAAGGGCACTTCAAAAGGGATTGTAAATCTAAAGCTCCTGATAAAGGAAAGAGATCTGATGATACTCCTTTTACAGAGGTGAAAACCACCTCAGATGAAGGTGGGGATGTGTACTTGGCTTCTTCAAGTACACATGTAGATCATGAGGCATGGTTGATTGACTCAGGTGCATCCTTTCACTTCACTCCCCATAGAGAGCGGTTCTGCGAGTATGAGAAATACAATGGTGGTGATGTCTTCTTGGGGGATGACAGGAAGGCTAGAATCATTGGTCGTGGAAAAGTAAAATTGAAGCTGCAAGGTGGAAGGGTTAGAACACTTTCGGGTGTTCTACATATTCCTGCATTAGCCATAAATATGATTTCTGTAAGCAAGCTAGATGATGCAGGTGTAAAAAAAATGTTTCAGAAGGATACTTGCAAGATGGTTTAGGGAGCACTGGTATTGATGCGGGGAGTTCCGATTGGAACTCTGTACAAGCTGCAAGGTAGCACTGTTATTGATGGGTGCAACAGTTCTGTGGTACCTGAAAGTGGAGGAGAAATTTTAGTGGTCTCTGGAGAGAAGACCATGTTGTGGCATCAAAGGCTTGGACATATTGGAGAGAAGGGCCTTCGAATACTTCATGGTAAAGGTATTAGTAATAGCTCTCTGGATTTTGATTTCTGTGAAAATTGTGTATATGGGAAGCAGAATTGGGTGAGTTTCCCCTCTGGTAGTAAGAGGGCGAAACAATAATGTGTTTGGACCTGTGAAGGTTCCATCACTGGGTAAGTCTGTGTACTATGTATCATTTATAGACGAGTTCCCAATGAATACATGGATATATTTCCTTAAGAAGAAATATGAAGTCTTTGACAGGTTTAAAGAATTTAAAGCTCTGGTGGAAAACCAGACAGAGAAGAAGAAGATAAAGGTGCTCAGGACAGATAACGGTGGAGAGTTTTGCAGTAAGGAATTTGAATAATTCTGCAAGAAGTGTGGTATAGCACGACAGAAGACTACTCCATATACATCTCAACAAAATGGAGTTTCAGAAAGAATGAAAAAGACGTTGATGGAAAGGGCAAGAAGCATGCTCAGTGGTGCCGGGTTAGGACAGGAATTCTGGGCAGAGGCAGTAGACACTGCATGTTACCTGGTTAACAGGTCACCTTCATCAGTGTTGGAGGATAAGACTCCACAAGAGGTATGGACTGGTAAGAAATCCTCTCTTTCACATCTAAGGGTATTTAGATGTGATGCATATGTACATGTTCCAAAGGAGAAATGAACCAAGTTGGATAGAAAATCTGAAAAATGCATCTTTATTGGGTATAAGGATGGTTTAAAGGGTTATAAGCTTTGGAACCCAGTAACAAGGAAGGTTGTGTACAACCGAGATGTGGTGTTCAGAGAGGTGAAAGATGTTATTAAACATGAAGTCCAACCAAAGGAACCTAAGAAGATAGAGTTTGAGCTAAAGGAGGAAGAACCAAACTCTACAGCAGAGAAGGAATCAGAAGATGAAGAGCCACAAACTCTGGTTGTGAGAAGATTAGTTCGAGAAAGAAGGCAGCCAGAAAGGTATAGTCCATATACTTTCTGTTAAAATTTTTCTTTGTCTGTTACCGATGATGATCCCAGAACTGTGAAGGAAGCAGTAGATTCATAGGATGGAAAACTCTGGAAAAAGGCCATGGTTGATGAAATGGCATCTTTGCACAAAAATGAGGATTGGGATCTGGTGGAGTTGCCCGCTGGAAGGAAACCCATTGGCAGCAAATGGGTGTTCAAGAAGAAGACAAATGTAGAAGGAAAGGTGGAGAAATGCAAAGCTCAGTTGGTAGCAAAAGGTTATTCCCAGATGTCGGGAATTGATTTTGGTGATATTTTTTCTCCTGTTGCCAAGGTAACTTCTATTAGATTACTTTTATCTGTTGTTGCTGCTTTTGACTTTGAGGTAGAACAGATGGATGTGAAGACAACATTTCTTCACCATGATCTGGAAGAGGAAATCTACATGAAGCAACTTGAAGGCTTTGCAATGAAGGGTAAGAAAGAACTGGTATGCAAGTTAAATAAGTCTCTGTATGGGTTAAAACAGTCACCAAGGATGTGGTATCAGAAATTTGATACCTTTATATGGGGACTTGGCTTCACCAGAAGCAAAGCAGATCACTGTGTATATTTTAAATTAACTGGTGACCGTGTTATTTATCTGGTCTTACATGTGGATGACATGTTGCTGGTTGGAAATGACAAAGAAAGTATCCAGGATTTGAAGACCCAATTGTCCTCCAAATTCGACATGAAAGATCTTGGTGCTGCAAACAATATTTTTGGCATGGAAATTAAAATAGATCAGACAAAGAGGAAGCTTTGGTTAAACAAGAGGAAGTATGTTGAGACAATATTGTAGAGGTTTAATATGCAAGATAGTAAACCAGTGAAGGCTCCTAATCCTATAGGTGTGATGTTATCTGTTGAACAGTGTCCCAAGACACAAGAAGAGGAAGAGGACATGTCTCGTGTTCCATATGCAAGTGCAGTGGGTAGCCTGATGTATGCAATGGTCTGTACTACACCAGACATTGCACATGCAGTGGGAGTGAGCAGGTTTATGTCAAAACCGGGGAAGGAGAACTGGACAGCAGTAAAGTGGGTTTTCAGGTATTTGCGTGGCACTAGTAATTATGGTTTGTGCTACCAAGGAAGACTAGGATTGGATAGAATGTTGGATATTCATGGCTTTGTTGATGCAGACTGGGTAGGAGATCTGGATAAGAGAACATCTACAAGTGGGTATGTGTTTAATCTATTTGGAGGTGCAGTCAGTTGGATGAGTAAGAAACAATCTGTAGTGGCACTATCAACTACAGAGGCAGAATACATGGCAGCCACTCATGCAAGCAAGGAAGCAGTTTGGTTGGAGAGATTATGTTCAAGTATGGGCTTAGTACATGAAGCTATAAGGATAGACTGTGACAACCAAAGTGCAATTTTCTTGGCAAAGAACCCTGCATATCATTCAAAGACAAAGCACATTAATGTTCAATATCATTTTGTGAGGGATTTGATAGAAGACAAAAAGGTGTTGCTGGTAAAGGTGGACACTTTGAAGAATACCGCATATGCATTGACAAAATTTGTGAGCTCTGAGAAGTTCTCTTGGTGTAGAGAGACAATGGGCATTTCAGGGCTGGGAAAATGACTAAGCTCTCTTGTGGCCCCCTGTGGAAAGAAAACAATAAGTGAGAGAATGTTGGGTTGTGTTAGATTCTTTCCATGTAGTTAATAGGGGGTTTGAGGGGCTCCCGTAACCCCACTTTATGGACCCACCTATGGTTTTGTGCATGATTTTCGCACATGTTTTTTTGGACGCAATGGTTTTCGGTCCATGGTATTGGACGCGATGGTTTTCGGTCCATGGTATTAGATGCTTTGGCATGTATAAATATGTATTGTAACATTGAAAGCAACATAATGAAAAATCAAGCTGGTAGTCCCGGTTTTGGGATCCAGGGGAAAATCTCTGTGTATATGTGTTTTATGTGTTCTGCTCTCGCATTATTTATTTTCTGTGTTTTAGAATTCTTATGCAGGTAATTTCTGTACGGGGTTAAAACCTACAGTCTGGGGGCACCTTTCCCTTGCTTTGGATTCACAGATCCAAAGTCTCACTTCTTCTGTTTAAACTTGTTCTCGATCTTTATGGTGTATCGGTACGCCGTGCCGAGCAAGGAGATGTCCAGGAACTCCATCTCGTCCTGGATGTATTTGTGTAGGTAGTCGCGGTACTTGAGTACCAAATGTTTCTCAGAATACTTGATACCCAACTTCATGCAAAGGGTATGAAAAACATTTATAAAATCCAACACATCTTGGTCCCTTCCTTGCCGTAGCGTGGTCCACTTTATGTATTTGTCCTCATAGCTCCCGACAGGGTAGTACTATTCCTTGATGGCATCTCGGAATGAATTCCAAGTTGGAGTGGCTGAAAACAGTGAGGTCATACTTTTATCCTTCAGCTCACAGTAGGTTTCCCACCAGTCCTTGACATGGGGGGCAGCTTTGAGAAGAGAAAAAGTAATCTTTTCCCGGCTGGAAAAATCATGAACATAAAAATATCCTTCTAGCAGATTCAACCATTTATCTACAACGTCTGCATCTATTTGGCCTCAAATATGGGAATGTCAAAGTTTACTTGTACCTTAAAAGGTGTGGAGCCTTCAAAGTGTCTGTTGGATGTGGATGTGCCGCCAGTGGGCAACCGTTGAAGGATCTGGGTGAAGTTATCCATCATCACGTTCCTTTGTTTCTTGAGCACCTCCTCGAGCAATATTTTTATAGGGTCCCCTGCTCCGTCATATTTCTTTTCTTCCCCCATGGGAGGCCGTTAGGATTTACGAGGCCCATCTTGCAAAGGTTCGACCAGTTCGAGCCCTAACTCCTTATATCTCGACCTCGTTGGGGACATGCAAAGAAAAACAGAGAAAGAGCAGATCACTTTGATACCAGTGATCCAAATTTAAATAGGAATGCAACAAATTACAGATATAACCATAAATACAAAGATGAAACAGAAATAACACTTCCTTTCATTGATATCAAATAATGAGATATGCTTACAAATAGAATGGAAATGAGACTAGCTCGAGCAATGGTAGCTTATCTCTAAGAAGAGATGTGGCAACTACATTTCTATGAACTGAGTTACAATGAGGCTCAAGGGCCTTTTTATTATTGAACAATAAGAGAAACCTAACCAACCAAAACCCTAACCCAAGGAGATGTAACACCAAGAGTTTATGGGCCCCGTTGGGGTTAGTTGGGCAGCCAAATTCTCAGAGTCATAATTTGCTCATATTATCTCTGTTTGGTGCACATGATACCTCATTGGAAAGATCTCTCTGAGGACTACAATTAAAAACATGATTTACATGAAATTTCTTAGTCAATATTGCCAAAAAAAAAATGTCATTTATGGCCTCAAAATGGCTCCGGAAGTTCAGGACTTGAAAAACTAAGAAAAATAGTAAATTGTGCTACAATTAAGGAAACTGAAAGAATAATAGTGAGGGTCCAAGTGGAATAGGCGGGTGGCCACCAATATCCACCTTGATCATTCCTCCTCCTGGGACCGCCTCTATTTCTCTTCCTCTATCTGTCTCCTCTCTTCTTCTTCTACCTGTTTCTTCTCAAGCAACTCATCCTGCTTCCTGCTCTCCTTCTCCTCCTCTTCTTCTTCCCCTTCTATCCTCTCTGGATTTTTTTGTGTAGTTCCTATGTTTAAAGGATCGACCTTCCATTTCCTGTTGCTCATTCCTGATGAATACTTGATCCTTTTCTTAGGATCCATCTTCTTTACTTGAGGTGTTGTTTCCTCCTCCTGCTCCTGCTTCGACAAGTCTTGAGTTGATCTACCATTGAGTGAACTTTTCTTCATGGTTGGATGTGTCTTCGTTCTAGCATTGTACTAGTTATTTATCTTTTCATCTTTAGGTTTGCATATTGATGAATACCCTGTATTATGACCGATCCTTTGACAATGTTGCCTGACAATTCACCTGGGATCATATGCATGGAAATCCTTGGTGGTGAAGTGTAGGTGCTTCAACTCTTCTATATCATTTGTTATCACCTTATGACTCTTTAATTCATACAATATGATCCTCAAAGGAAAGATAGCCCAAGGGGCTTTCTTCCTCTTATGAAGAGTTTCTAAAAACCCCTTGTCCCACTGATTTTCCACTTCCTGCATGACCACCTTATTTGTCATATATCGCGGCATAAGATGAGGGGTTGTTTGACATTTGAAGCATCTGATATATGTGCCCTTGGGAGCTACAAACTAGTCCATGACATCCCGAAGCGACTCCTTCACTTGATAATTCATGCATGGCGGATCGGTGTTGAATATCATATGAAAAGTGGCTGCAAAGAAGTGTTTGGCCAATCTGTCGTATGCACCTTTGAAGCTTCCTTTTGATAGCGCTCTACAGTGGAAATAAACTAGGAATTTCTCTTTAGGAGTCTAGTTCCAATATAGTTTTGGGAACGCATGTTGTGCACAGATTCCATCTAGAAGAATTTCAGACATGTAGAATTATGGTGCCTCATTTGCCTGTAAAGATGATCTAGCTTGCCCCACCTGATGCTGCAATTCATATGGTAATATATCCGCCTGATTGATAGCTCTTCCATGTCACCACCAGATTGAGCGTTCTTGTGCCCAAACATGCGATAATACATAGCCATCAAATACGTATCTTAAGATATTTGTCAGATAAACTACTGATGGGCAATGGTGAAACTTAGTAGGCTCTCGACGACATTGTTTGATAACATTAGTCATGTCAAGGGTAGCCCATATTTTGTAGAAGTTGTCATTTGTGTACTCATTGGGCTTAAGCATCTCATAGTATGTCCGCATATCCTCACCATAATAGGTGCCACTCTCACTACGAAACATAGGGTGATAGTCATCCATGTGCGTGATGATCCATTCAATAGCTTCAACACATTGCCTGACCAGGAATCTACATGTGATCATGTGTATCTTGGACTTCTTAATGTTGATGTATGCATAAACATCTTCTAAGTCCTCAGGAAAATTCTCCTGCATGAATGTGTTGTAGATATTTAAACATGTGACCTCTATAGTCTTGTCAACGAAACATTAAGTGTATGCATATATAGGAATATTTGGCTTTGCAACTTCGATAAGCTTGTTAGTGCTTGCTTCTGAAAGCTCTTTAGAGGCTACCTTACGAGGTGGCATGTTTCCAACAGATGGCGACATAGTGGCAACACTTGTAGCACAGGCACCTGTTTGTGGAATCACACTCATAATGACAAGATCAACTTAATATAACTATCTATCCAACATAACTTGCAAATCACATTCAAAGAGTCATCACAGATGATAAACCATGAAAAACTATGAACGACAACCAAAAATAAGCTGCATGCAAGCAAAAATACACACGCAAAGTAGGAGGACGCACTTTCAAAGCATGAAGGGGACATGCATGGTCATTTGGGGCTTTGTAGTGCACTCATGCACTGAAGAAAGAGGGAAAAAAAATCCACGGTGCACTGTAGCACCCTAAAGAGTCGAAGGAATGGGAAAAGGGCCTTCAGGTCTTCCCTATGCACCCAAGGAGACAAGGAGGGTGCATTTTCGCACTTTGAAGGTATGAAGGATGAGGGAAACCATGCTTAAGGGCTTTAAAGTCTGCTTATGTAATCAAGGCAAGGGAGGGCACATTGTCGCATGCCGAAAGGCTGAATGACTAAGGCTTTGTGCCTCCATGATGCGCCCATGTGCTCAAAAATAAAACGTGGTCACATAGGGTTCAATTTCCAAGGCTGAAAGAGGTTCGAGCTCGGGAAGTGTGCTCTACCTGTAAAAATCTCAGAAACAAGTTCAATTAACATGATTCGATTCTAAGGTGAGGAGGAGAATGATCTAAAAGGCTTTATAGTTGTTGTTGCATGCATGGTGGAAGATGAAGGTTTTCAAGAATGTGAAAATTTCCTTCCATGGGACAGTGATTTAACACTTGCAATATGGAGATTCAACAAAATTCCAACTAACAAACTACAAGACAAGAGATCAAGAACAAGAAAATCAATATTTGACAGTGAAATGATGAAAAGCAATGAAAATATTGATCATACAAACTTACTTGCTGAACTGGTTGATGAAGAGCTTCTTGACTCCCCAAATGTGCACTCAACTTAGATGAAATGATTATGGAAAGAATGATTAATTGAGTTTATTTAAAGAAATTAACATGAAAAATCGATTCATGCATGAGTTCCACTTGCCATCACATGAAATCATTACTTAAGAAGGATTTAAGATGACTCCTATTCTCTAGGAGTGCCCCCTCATACAACAAGTTGGCTCATGCATGAAACTGGACAGGGCACATGTCGTCGACATGAAGGAGTGTGCCTAGGTAGGGCGCACTTGCTCAGCCTGAATGAATGCACTCAGGTAGGGCACACTTATATATCCCAAAGGAGTACACTCACATCAAGTGCATGTCTTTGTAAACTCAAAGCGCACTTTTGCTTTTGTGAGAGATTTTCTTGATTTTTGCTTTCTTTTTCCACTTTTGTGTGCTTTTTTGGGTGTGTGTATGGAAAGAAGGCAAGTTTCTAAGTCAAGAAATATTTTGAATTCACTTAACCATTCACTTACTGATTCAAACACTTCTAGTGGTTAAGTGACAAGCTTGAGACACATCGACTTAGGAGGATGCGACACTAGGAGAAAACACACACATATCAAATCAATCCTCATGATGACACAAGGGGGCTTGTAAGGACAATTAATGTAGGCTCCAAAATCGACATAGGAAAATATTTTGGAGGGTCGTTGTCGCAATGACAACATTGGCGACACACTGGGAGAACCCTAGCTTCTCTAATATAGGTTCATTGTAAGCACAAAGTCTCATTTCTCCACGAAGTATTGATTCAATCAATGAGTTACCTTTAGCTCTCCACTCTACCTGGTTAAATATATAATCTTCCATGTTCCATCACTCAATGTAAAACGACAAACATATAGAATTTTATATCAATATCATGTCGATGTAAGTAATATTAATATAACATGGCGAAATAAAAACAATCAAAGTGTGAGTTTTACATCTCTGGCATTGCTCCGCTGCAAGTAGGCCTAGACAGTACCCTGATTGAGTTGCTTCAAGAACACAAATGTTGCTTCGCTGCCAGGGAGTCTGGATAGTACCCAAGCAAAGTCGCTTGTTTCACCTCCCTGCGCAAGAAGCCTTTCTCTTCTTTCAACCTTTATATTTTTTCTTTTATTTCATAGGATTGTGCATGGGCACTTATTATTTTGAATGGTTAGAAGGAGGATCTCAACTTATTGAGAGAAGAAGAGGTTGTTCCTTTAGAGACAGGTTTTAGACCTATGATGCTTTGATCACTAGAAAAATTCCCCTTATCTTATTCTACATAGATAGATAAGCAAGAACACACCATTCATAACAAGATCGGATGCAGGAATGGGAGTCCTAAATAGATACGGGTTTCATGGTTTTCTTACATCTTTTCAGTTGATGGATTTTTTTTCCATCGAAAAATCATTGACTTGATAGATATAAACCAAATCAAAGAATAGGGTGACTGATAAGCCAATGGATGTGTGCTGCTACAACTTTCCTTACACAAAAGATTACCCACATTGTCTTGAAGCTCAAAACAGACTTATTCAATTGAAAGAATAGAATCACAACATGAAAGACAAAATAATATTGTAATTCATCTAACTACATGCAACCTAACCTAACCTAAACTAAACAATTCAAGGCTGGATCATGTAAAGTGGAAGTTCCAATGCAGCCATAGAAGTTTCTCTCGAACTTTAAACCAAAAAATGTGATCGTGAAAAGTGAAAACAAAAGGTAGTGTAGTGAACTAGAGGAACTATGCAAACATCTGCACTGACCGGCAGAAACAAGAAGTGCAACCACAACTATGTATTACATTCAATTGCTCTACTAGATGGGGAACTTCACAACAATAATAATCATTGGCTCTGTGACGATATATGACTCAGCAAAGCACATGCAAGTACAAGCCATGAGACATCGACCCAGACTGTAAAATTTCTTCTAATGAATCTACAATAGGATCGTGGACTCGACCTTTAGGGAAAGACACATAATAAAGACTATACAATGACAAGCCCATGTCATAAGTGGTATTTTCAGGTTGAACCCAATCCAAGTTCTCGTGCGTGTAAGATTCCTTGATGGATAATGTAAATGATTCATTAAGATTCTTCTTTATTTCTACATTGCAGATTAGAGGTTTGGCTGAAATGGGGTGAAGAGGTGGAAGTTTGATAACTAAATTAAGTCTCTTCCGTGAGGGTTAAATAATTTTACGTGAATAAAATAAGTATCCCTCAGGAGAGATTCCACATCCCATGTGATGAAAAAAGATAAAATTATGCAAAAGATACATAAACTAACTAAAATCATAAATGTCGTCACAGTGATAGGAACCTGACATAACCATTAGCCTTAGTTGAAGTGCCCTACTCACCTCACTTAACTTTGAATTCTGATAAAACACGGTCAATTTGTTATCAAAAGAGGATTCAATATTTAACTCATGAGATTCAATAGAAGATATATGTTCAAGACTACTGCAAAAATCTTCAATGATAAGCATGGCATCTTCTTGATCGAAAGGAGATATACCTGAAATAAAATCTTCGATAATTGTGTTAGTCTCCTTTTGAAACTCCTGCAAATCCAAATCTTCATGTAGGAACGAAGAGTCGTCGAAATTACTTGAATGACCATTACTATATAATTTAGAGAGAATAAAATCATTAGGGCCATGATCATACAAGGTTTCATATTGATTAACGAGTGAAATATTGACGGGACGAGTATAAAGATTTGAATATGGTTGATCGATGAGCTTAGATGAATCACCATCGGATGAGAGATGTGAGAGAAATATAAGTTCTTCGTTTGCAAGATGATCTTCTGATTTAATAATCAGTTTGGGTCCAACATACATAACATGAAAGGTAAGAGGACATGGAACACATAGCATATGGAGTTCTCCTTCTAGATATTGAAATTCTTCCTAATCAGGAGGATATAATTCAAAATATTTCCTTGACATCCGAACTAAGAATCAAAACTTCTCATCCAAGAACTACCAGTACACATCCTCATTCAGAAACTGATAACAAATGTGAAGGAACCGATCGGCAAAATGCTCAAGAGATTCAGTCCATTCCATTCTAAATTGATAAATTTCATCAATAACATCTTGATATTCTATGTATCAAAAACTTGATGAAGTTCGTTAACAAAGTGATCGAAAGATGTGATAGAAGTAGTGGGTAGAGAATAGAAACATTGCTTTGCATGACCATCCAACGTAAGGGTAAAAAACCATGCAAGGATTTCTTTTGAATAAACACCATTCAAGAAGCAGAACTGAAAAAATTTAACAACATAATGAAGGATGGTTGTTGTACCATTTCCATGAAAATTAAATCATGGCAAGTTATGTAAAATGTCCACATGGATTGAAAGATCTAAAGTTTTTGTAAAACACCTTCGGAATATGATTTGGGATGAATCTGTTGAGGGTAATAGATTCAAACAGACTTCACAGGCTCAACTTGTCATCTAGCCCTCTTTCTAGTGCCAATTATGTTGACGGTGTTGGATTCTGCCAACATTGTAAGGGGATCTCCCTGATGTGAAGTCCCAATTAGACCTCACATCATTTGGTGTAGGATTTCCATCTGGTCATACAACTCGACCCTTGTTGAATGGTTTTTCAGGATATGCCTAGGCTATAATCGGACGTAAGAGGACACAATGTCTCTTTGGATAAAAAAGAATGTGAGATTTGTGAGACACCCAATGTAAGGTACACTAAGGAGACTTACGTGGCTGGTTAAAGAAGCGAGCCACTAGTTAGAAAATTAATAGTACTATCCTAAAGGGGGATTCGGGGAAATGAGAAATACTTGTTGAGTACTTGCAGATTAGTCCACATAGTAAAAAAAATCGTTAAAACATAACAAAATTCATTCAATAATGGACATAACTAAGCAACATAGTAGTTCATTAACTTATTATGTGAATAATGCGACATATACCATACACATAACCAAGATAGTCCAACTACATCTATGATACATGTATGAAGGAATGTCGGCTCATTGAGCTTCTAATTATAAGCATAAGATCCCAAGTACATTGTTACATGAATGAAACATTGTATCCAATAGTGGAAGATGAAGCCACAACTTGCTTCTCCAAAGAATAATATATCTCCTATGTAGTGCAAGAGAAATCAAGGCTAAAACTTTTAAGAGCTTTGTCCCAAAAATCCCCTTTGCTAGAGTTATGAGGAGCTATTTATAACAAGTACAATGACCTTTGAGCTTCCTCATGACTCTTGAACTCCTATGACTATTCGTATTCACTATCCGTCTCTTTACATTCCAATGTGTGGCTTTTCATATTCCACATGTGTCCATTGGACTTCATTACATAACATTTATTACATAAGACAATTTACAAATGAGACAGTGGCCTAATAAGACAAAACTACTAAAAGGACAAAGACTCATCAAATGGATAAATCATTTGCTTCTTCATGGAGTTCATTTGTGATGTAAGTGTGACATGCTCTGAAATCCTTTGTGATGCCTTCAATCTGATCTGGCACGTCCCCTCTATAGCACATCTTCACCTCCAGTGCCTTTGTCAGTAATCTCTTGGAGATTGAATGTACATTATTCCACAACCATGAGAGCTTCATGTGCGCTTTGACTTGTGAAAAGCACACTACTAAATAATGTCTTTGGTTACCTCCAAGCCTTCTCGTTTTGTTACTTGCTTGATTTGTTCAATATAATCCCTGATCTCCTAGAAGATGACCTACTTGCCTCTTATTTCTTCAATGGTTTCGATGGTGGGCATCCCATGTATCTATGTTAGAGGCTCGAAAACATTATGTAGTCGGTTGTATGCATCCATAGTACTAACTGACTGTGCTCCAAGATGAGAGTAATTCTGTAGGTGGAGTCTCAACTGAACTCTGTCTATCTCGACAAAAACCTTTTCTTTCCTTTCCAAATGTTGCGTAGCATATGGATATTTGGCAGCCCACTCTTGCATCTGATCAACTTCTCTATTACATATCTTCAAGAGCTTCACCACTTCCTATGCATTCTTATGAATGCCAATGAGAGGAGCCATGACCTGTTGTATAAGTATAATCTCATCATATAGTTGCACCATGGTATCCTCCACTGGTCCCAATTTTTCTAGCATGGCTAACTGTCATTTGGTGGTATTGATGTTCTATGATGACAACCACTAGTTTCCCACTGCAAGATGTTATATGTGTTTCTTCACCACAACCAATTCTCTCCTCAATCTGGCATTCTCATTCAACAAGTATTATGAGTTATCTTGTGTTGCTGCAGCGAATGAAACATTTTTTACCATAACTGCCCTCAGATTTCTTCTTGTGTTCGAGGTGATCACATTTTCTGTTACTACTGAGACTAGGTTCTGAGGATCATTGAGAAAGTACATGTGTGTTTGTTGCATGATCCTCTTCTTTAGTTGATCAAATGTTACGATGTAAACATATGTGACTTTATATGTTAAAGGAGGTGTAATCCCCATGTCTTCGAATGGAAGATGACCTCCTTTAAGTGGTTGTTCATATGGGTAGTGGACTCATCATCCATGGGTTGGATGGTATCTTCATCCTCTAACTTCTTCTCCCCTAGTTATTGAGTCAATTACTCTTCTTCCAGCCTATGTGCTACTTCCTCCTCTTGGAACTACCTTTGTTTATCTTACTCTATCTATATCTTCTCTTCTTCTTCTACTTGTTTCTTCTAAACCAGATCATCCCGATTACTACTCTCCTACTCTTCTTATTCTTCTTGTTCTTTCCATTCTCTCCTCTTTGGCTCTATTTGTGTAGCTCTTGTGTTTAAAGGATCGACCTTTCATTTCCTGTTGCTTTCGCTTGATGAATACCTGATTCTTTTCCTTAGAGCCATATTCTTTACTTAAGGCATTGTTTCCTCCTCCCCCTGCTCCTACAAGTCTTTAGTTTATGGACCTCTTACCACTCAAACCAGCAGGGGACCTAAAAGGGGTTCCTAAGAGGGAAACTACTAGGTTAAGGGCAACAGTGGAGGCTTAGCCCACTGTCACCACAACTAAGTCTCCCTGCTCTTTACAAACTTTCACTGATGGGAGGATTCTTGGTAGTGTAGGGATCACTTGTAAATTATATGTCCTCCGGGGTAAACGATAAGGATTGAAGGGTTGAGGGAGAAGGAATAGGCTTATAGACGAGGTTCTAAATACATATAATCCTTGGGAAACTTGGATTCAAAAATGGTCCTTGATAAATGATCTTTATTGAGAAGTGGGACCCCACAGGCCCAAGTGGACCCAGTCTAGGTTGCAGGATGGAATGCAGCAACCAATGATGTTCCTATCCTAGACAAGGTGAAAGGAAAGGACCAAACAAGAATATTTACTTCAAAAGGTTGAATTGATCATGTTGAAGTGTAGCCTTGGGGATGCCTAGGTAAAATTCAATCCTAGAGCCAGGGCTTGGGATTCTCAGAGATTCCACCAATAGAATTGCCTCAAATTTGGAGGAAAGGGAGGGGACCCACCAACGCGGTAACCTGTAGTAGATCGAAAATTTTCCTTGGGTCAATCTTGGGAAATTTGATTCGTTAGATGACCTAATGGGGCTAGACCTAGGGAAAAAGGGGGAAAAGGGTAAAAAGAGGGTTAAAATGATCACCCTTTTTTAGGGATCAGTGCCTAATTCACTTGGGGACATGGAGTCAAGTATGATGATGAGTAAGAACTTGGTTTCTTGATGAAGTAGGCCCAGAAAGTCAGCTTCATCCAATGTTGAGAGAAAGAAAAGAAAATTGACCTTCAAGCATTTATACTTCAAAGAAAATTATGCAATATTATCGAGACAAATAATCTCTAGGACATTTTATTCATATAACATTGGCCCATACATTAAATTAGTTAAAACATGCTTAGTTCCACATTTCAATTATGCAACAATTAGCCCTAATTTTAGCAGTATGTAGCAACAAGAATAACAACATCAGAATTTACTTACAACATTATAGAATATATCCAACCAGCATTTCCTTTGCAAGACAAAACTCCAAGACAAGAAAATAGCCCAAATCCATATGTCAAAAATCATGCATTTCCAAAAAATATCCTCCAAGGAAAAAATGTGAAGTTCTCCATGATTAGAGAGATCCCAAGTCAGTGATGATCCAAATGAATGTATCTAACATCAATATATAACCTCCTAAGGATTTTGAATTATCCTATGGGCCTACATTAGCCCCTAATGATAAAATAATGTGCAAATAAAACCCCTATTTGTGACAAGCCCACTAAACTAGCTCACAAGTGTAAAAATAAGCCTCACAAGGTGCCAAATAATAATATGTACATGTCGTGGGGATCTCCAAAGGCCTAATAATGTCCTAAAGTTCCATATTGAGGAACTAATTCCTCAAAATATGATGGACAAGGGGGTGGCCCCTTATTCTCTAAGTAGTAGACTTGTGGTGCTCCCAGTGGGCCTTATGGAACATAAATGACCCCATGGGTCTCCATATGAATTAGAGATGCTTGTATATCCTCTGCAAGGGTCCGAGTGGTGGAATGAATGCTTCCATGACATCGTACAAGTCCTGGGACACCTGCCAAGAGTGTGGGGCTCCTGTGGGGGCTTGCTGAGCATAATGTACCAAGCATATCACCATCAATCCAAAAGTGGATCACTAATAGTCTATGAGCATCGATGAAGATCGTGAAGTGTTTTCTATTGCTGTGGAGGCGAATGGCTCTCTATGCATGCCCTAAATGTGCCAATGTAGACCTCTGGGGGTTAGAATCTCGTATAGGGAGACCAAACCCAAATGGAAACCACATGTGATCTTGCATAAGATCCAATGCGTCCCATAGGCTTTCAATACAACTAATCATTAAAATAATCAAGTAAAAGATTTTACAAATCATGGATAACAAAGTGGGCACTTCATAATGGCATGCCCTTACGTAGTGGGCTTTGGCATGTGCTAGTGTCTCTAAGCTCCAAAGGGGGTTAACCAAGTACCTTATTAGGTGGTTTAAGCCCTTAAAGGGGATAATATATCCAAGTTACATCCCTCTAATGGGGGTGGCAAGTGATAAATAAGTGGAATGGAGTAGGGAAGGAGAGGGGCAATCCCAGGCCACTTATTGGGGCATAGGGGTAGCTAGATAAGGGGAAGCCCACACCTGGGTATGTAATGTGTAGGAGGGAGCAATCGTGGTACATGAGGTGCCCCAACCATGACTTCTTCACCCTTCTTTATATGCCTTTTGCCTTTTATGAATTTTCTTTAATTAATTGCTCGGGGTTCAAAGGACAAGAGAATGATGTGTAAGATATAACAATGATTACCCCATTTTAGGTAGGGCGATTCATTTCCCTCTAGGGGTTGGGAAATTCATGGGTTCCTAAATGATAAAGTAGGCTCAACTAGTGCCTATGGAACCATGGTGATGATTATGGATTGGGGAAGATCTCATGTATTAGCTTTTGCCCACGTGCTAATTATTTTGTCCTGACCATATTTTGGATTTTGTGGTACAATTTCTTGTTAAATGTGGCCAATTATGATTTTTTATATTTTCTTTTAGCTACTTCAACCTCCAGGGCATCATTCCAAGCTCGGCCTAAGGTGGGGGCTGTGAAAATTCCTAGTCCAAGGAACCCCTACTGCAGCAAATTTGAATCTACTTCACCTACTTGATTTTTAAATTACATTCATCAAGTTATTATTCTGAATACTGAAGAAAATTACTTATGTAGCCTACAAGAATTAAATATTTGATCTCATGAAACAGAAAACATAGCAAAGAACAAGACACACATGACACACTTATTTTTGGACACGATAGTCCCTGGAAAAACCCAATGTGGGAAAAACGGTGCAACAGCTCTGAGGGTTTTATTATTATGGAAGAGAAATATCTGAATACAAATCTAGGATGCTCATCTAGCAATCCTTTATAGAGAAAATACTGAAGGAAACTCTGAGTGAGTTTTACCTCACTTCACCCGGCAGAATTCCGGCTGATCCGACACAAGACTGGCTAACTCCATCTATTTCCACGTCACTTCTTCTGCCCTTTGCATCAACTTTCCCATCTGTTCCAACAATTCCCATCAGTTCTGTCTCTTCCTGAGAGTTCTAGCTTCTGCCCTCTACATCAGCTTTCCCGATTGTTTTGGCAGTTCACGGCAGTTTCGGTTTCTACCCTTTGCATAAGCTTTCCTAGTTGTTCTGGCAGTTTTGGTTGTTCCTAGTAGTTCTGAGTTCTACGTGACCAATAGATTTTATGCTCTACGTAGGCACTTCTGGCTTTGCATCAAGGCTGTGTCGGCCCAGATGTAGGTTTTAAACCCGTACAGAAATTACCTGCATATGAATTCTAAAACATAGAAAATAAATAATGCGAGAGTAGAACACATAAAACACATATACACAGAGATTTCCCCTGGATCCCAGAACCGGGACTACCAGCTTGATTTTTCATTTTCTTCCTTTCAATGTTATAATACATATTTATACATGCGAAGCATCCAATACCATGGACTGAAAACCATCGCGTCAAAAAAACATGTCCGAAAATCATGCATAAAACCATAGGTGGGTCCGCCCAACTAACATAGGGTCCAAAACCAAAATTTTATGGGGCACTACCCCGGACCCCATAAAGTGGGGTTACGGGTGCCCCTCAAACCCCCTGTTAACTACGTGGAAAGAATATAACACAACCCAACATTCTCCCACTTGTTGTTTTCTTTCCACAGGGGGCCACAAGAGAGCTTAATCATTTTCCCAGCCCTGAAATGCCCATTGTCTCTCTACACCAAGAGAACTTCTCAGAGCTCACAGATTTTGTCAATGCATCTGCAGTATTCTTCAAATTGTCCACCTTTACCAGCAACACCTTTTTGTCTTCTATCATATCCCTCACAAAGTGATATTGAACATCAATGTGCTCTGTCTTTGAATGATATGTAGGGTTCTTTGCCAAGAAAATTGCACTTTGGCTATCAAAGTCTATCCTTATAGCTTCCTATACTAACCCCATACTTGAACACAATCTCTGCAACCAAACTTCTTCCTTGCTTACATGAGTGGCTGCCATGTATTCTGCCTTTGTAGTTGATAGTGCCACTATAGATTGTTTCTTACTCATCCAACTAACTGCACCTCCAAATAGGTTAAATACATACCCACTTGTAGATCTTCTGTAATCCAGATCTCCAGCCCAGTCTGCATCAACAAAGCTACGAATATCCAACACTTTGTCCAATTCTGGTCTTCCTTGGTAGCACAGACCATAATCACTAGTGCCATGCAAATACCTAAAAACCCGCTTCACTGTTGTCCAATGCTCCTTTCCTGGTTTTGACATAAACCTGCTCAATACTCCCACTACATGTGCAATGTCTGGTCTAGTATAGACCATTGCATACATCGGGCTACCGACTGCACTTGCATATGGAACACGGGACATGTCCTCTTCCTCTTCTTGTGTCTTGGGACATTGTTCAACAGATAACCTCACACCTACAAGAATAGGAACCTTCACCGGTTTACTATCCTGCATATTAAACCTCTGCAGTATTGTCTTCACATACTTCCTCTGGTTTAACCAGAGCTTTCTCTTTGCCCGATCTCTTTTAATTTCCATGCCCAAAATATAGTTTGTAGCACCAATATCTTTCATGTCGAATTTGGAGGACAATTGGGTCTTCAAATCTTGGATAATTTCTTTGTCATTTCCAACCAACAACATATCATCCACATACAAGACCAGATAAATAACACGGTCACCAATTAATTTAAAATACACACACTGATCTTCTTTGCTTCTGGTGAAGCCAAGTCCACGTATAAATGTATCAAATTTCTGATACCACATCCTTGGTGACATTTTAAACCCATACAGAGACTTATGTAACTTGCATACCAGTTCTTTCTTACCCTTCACCGCAAAGCCTTCGGGTTGCTTCATATATATTTCCTCTTCCAGATCCCCGTGAAGAAATGCTGTCTTTACATCCATCTGTTCTACCTCAAAATCAAAAGCAACAAAAACAGATAAAAGTAATCTAATAGAAGTTACCTTGGCAACAGGAGAAAAAATATCGCCAAAATCAATTCCTGGCACCTGGGAATAACCTTTTGCTACCAACTGAGCTTTATATTTCTCCAATTTTCCTTTTGCATTTGTCTTCTTTTTGAACACCCATTTGTTGCCAATGGGTTTCCTTCCAGCCGGCAACTCCGCCAGATCCCAAGCCTCATTTCTGTGTAAAGATACCATTTCATCAACCATGGCCTCTTTCCAGAGTTTTCCATCCTCTGAATCCACTGCTTCCTTCACAGTTCTAGGATCATCATCAGTAACAGACAAAGAAAAGTTTGAATAGAAAGCAGATGGACTATACCTTTCTAGCTGCCTTCTTTCTTGAACTGATCTTCTCATAGCCAGAGTTTGTGGCTCTTCATCTTTTGATTCCTCCTCTGTTGTAGAGTCCGATTCTTCCTCCTTTAGCTCAAACTCTATCTTCTCAGGTTCCTTTGGTTGGACTTCATGTTTAATAACATCTTTCACCTCTCTGAACACCACATCTCGGCTATACACAACATTCCTTGTTACTGGGTTCCAAAGCTTATAACCCTTTAAACCATCCTTATACCCAATAAAGATGCACTTTTCAGATTTACTATCCAACTTGGTTCTTTTCTCCTTTGGAACACGTACTTTGCATCACATCCAAATACCCTTAGATGTGAAAGAGAGGGTTTCTTACCAGTCCATACCTCTTGTGGAGTCTTATCCTCCAACACTGATGAAGGTGACTTGTTGACCAGGTAACATGCAGTATCCACCGCCTCTGCCCAGAATTCCTATCGTAACTCGGCACCACTGAGCATGCTTCTTGCCCTTTCCATCAACGTCTTGTTCATTCTTTCTGCAACTCCATTTTGTTGAGGTGTATATGGAGTAGTCTTCTACCGTGATATACCACACTTCTTACAGAATTCTTCAAACTCCTTGCTGCAAAACTCTCCACCCTTATCTGTCCTCAGCATCTTTATCTTCTTCTCTGTCTGGTTTTCCACCAGAGCCTTAAATTCTTTAAACCTGTCAAAGACTTTAGATTTATTCTTAAGGAAATATATCCATGTATTCCTTGAGAAGTCATCTATAAATGATACATATTACACAAACTTACCCGGTGATGGAACCTTCACAGGTCCAAACACATCACTATGCACAAGTTCTAATATCTGTTTCACCCTCTTACCACCAGAGGGGAAACTCACCCGATTCTGCTTCCCATATACACAATTTTCACAGAAATCAAAATCTAGAGAGCTATTACTCATACCTTCTACCATACCTTTACCATGAAGTATTTGAAGGCTATTCTCTCCAATATGTCCAAGCCTTTGATGCCGCAACATGGTCTTTTCTCCAGAGACCACTAGATTTTCTGCTCCACTTTTAGGAACCATGGAATTGTTGCACCCATCAACAACAGTGCTACCTTGCAGCTTGTACAGAGTTCCAATCCGAACTCCCTGCATCAATACTAGTGCTCCCCGAACCATCTTGTAGGTATCCTTCTCGAACACTATTTTTACACTTGCATCATCCAGCTTGCTTACAGAAATCAGATTTCTGGCCAATGCAGGAATATGTAGAACACCCGGAAGTGTTATAACCCTTCCACCTTGCAACTTCAACTTTACTTTTCTGCGACCAATGATTCTAATCTTCCTGTCATCCCCCAAGAAGACATCACCACCATCATATTTCTCATACTCGCAGAACCACTCTCTATGGGGAGTGAAATGAAAGGATGAACCTGAGTCAATCAACCATGCCTCATGATCTACATGTGTACTTGAAGAAGCCAAGTACACATCCCCACCTTCATCTGAGGTGGTTTTCGCCTCTGCAGAAGGAGCCTCATCAGATCCCTTTCCTTTGTTAGGAACTTTAGATTTATAGTCCTTTTTAAAGTGGCCTTCCTTTCTGCATTTCCAGCACACCACCTTTACAGGTTTTCCTGGAGATTTAGATCTCCCATTCGATGACTTATTTTTGTTTCTGTTCTGGGACCGTCCTCGTACAGACAAGGCATCACCATTTTGGCTCTCCATATTTTTTTGTCTCATCTCCTCCGTCAACAAAGATGAGACTATTTCATCAAACTACAAGGCAGTTGCATTGCTACCTATTGCAATAACCAGACTATCCCACGAATCTGGTAGAGAAAAAAACAAACTAATGCACTTATCTTCATCTGAAATTTTAATATCAACAGATGCTAACTGACTTACCACAGTATTAAATGCGTTCAAATGCTCTGTCACCGAGTCTCCATCCTTCATCCTGAGGTTATATAGCTTTTTCCGTAGGAACAGTTTATTCACCAGAGACTTAGATTGGTACAAGGTCCCTAACTTGTCCATAAAGCCTTCGTCGTAGCTTCCCCTGATACATTCAGTAATACTAAATCTGAGACACACAATCGTATTGTGCTCTTTGCCTTCCGATCCAACTTCTTCCATTCTTCATCAGACACACTCGTTGGTTTAGTACCCAGATCTACCGCGATCCACTGATCTTTATCCACCATTAGATCCTCCATCTTGAGTTTCCACAACTCAAAACTCTGACCATTAAATTTCTTGATCTCTATCTTTCCACTGCTCGCCATCTTCTTTCACCACCAGAATCGATCTCGCAGATCTCCCACTGAACAGGGTCTACCACAGGCCCGAGCGAAACCCCTCAGCAACAAAGGCATCCCCTTGAAGCCAAATCTGCTTCGATACCAAATGTAGGTTTTAAACCCGTACAAAAATTACCTGCATACAAATTCTAAAACACAAAAAATAAATAATGTGAGAGCAGAACACATAAAACACATGTACACAGAGATTTTCCCCTGGATCCCAAAACTGGGACTACCAGCTTGATTTTTCATTTTGTTCCTTTCAATGTTATAATACATATTTGTACATGCCGAAGCATCCAATACATGGACCGAAAACCATCGCGTCCAATACCATGGATCGAAAACCATCGTGTCCAAAAAGCATGTGCGAAAATCATGCACAAAACCATAGGTGCCCCTCAAACCCCCTGTTAACTAGTGGAAAGAATATAACACAACCCAACACCAGACTGGCCCAACGTCAGCTCTCTCGGCTACTGCGTTGCCTCTCTGTCAGTATTCTTCGAAAATTCTTTCTCTCGGATTATCACTTCACCTATGCTACAGAATGATCACTTAATTCAAAATCCTTAACAAACTTTGCCCTAGGAATCGAATTCTAGATCAATTCGTTCTCTCCATGAGTGTTTCCAAATGAACCCCAAGCCTCCATTTTATACTTTTCCTGTGACTCTTCAACGACCGAGATTAAGTCTCTAATCAACGACTAAGATCAAAAAGTGACTTGATCCGCCTTCTAGATCATTCTCACCCATCTTTATTTGATTAATACCCATTAATATTTTAATTTCCCTAAGTTTAGACTTAAGAACTCCACTAAAAATATTAATTATTTTAACAAAATACAATCTGGGTGGAATTTCACCAAATGGTTTTTGGGTTCTTTAGAACTCATGTGCCTTAACCTCTCTACCAATTTTCAAGTCTAGATAACTTTTGATGCTACCAAAAACTAACACTCCCTCTTAGCGAGGAAAGTGCTCTAGTAACAATGTCCAACTGCATGCTGCTCTGTCTCTGAAGCACCTCCTTTTCACACTATTTCTGCCACCAATATTGTGTTGTTGTTGCTGCTGTACTGCTGCCCATGACACTGCCATTGCTGGATCTGTACTACAACTCCCTCTAAAATGTTGCACTTGCTATGCTTGTTGGCTTGTTGGGGCCTGACCCTGGTTCAGAGTTAATTAGCCAAACAAATCCATGTACTACTGGCCCTTTCAGCAATAGTCCGCGGAGCACAGATTGAGGTCTCACCCAAAGCAGTATGGGGGGATGCTGGAACCAGGTTTCCACACCCTTGAGATATCTGAGGGGTTGATTTAGTCCAACTGTGAATACCTTCGCGCACTTCCTTGGCCTACGAGGCATTCACGCTCTATTATATTCGCCTTCGCGTAGCCCTAACCTGGGGCTGTGGGGCTTTCACGCTGTCAGAGCAACGATTTGTGATAGTTCCCCAAGTTACGCCACAGATCTTACTTATCTTCTTATAACAATTAGTTATATTCATGTGAACAAATGCCTTATATTATATTCACTTATTCAACACATTTATATAAGTTAACACAATAAATAAACAATAAACTTGCAATTCATACCCAATAATGCATAAAGCAGGAAAAGATACACAGAAATATGGTAAAACTTCTCTTTATTAATGCTTCCAACTGTTATAGACTCGACTTGCCCTGCGCACTCAGCTGCAGGGGTCCGCGCACTCAGCTACAGACTACTAGGCCTCTGCACACTTAGCTGCAGAGCCTTCTCCTACTCTACGACCCAAAGACACAACTCTACACGTCCACTCAATGCTTCATCGATTTCTTTCAACACAGATGATTAGATATATTTTACGCTTCGAGCCTCGCTCTATTTATACAATCCCATGGTCCACGTACCATGGGTAGATCTCTTAAATTGACACTACATTTACAAAAGTAAGGACGGACAACCCTATGACTATTACAGCTTCGTGCTCCGCGCCCACAAATCGCGGAGTCTTTGAAATAGACTTAGTCAAAACTTGGGCTTTAAGCCCCAAAATTTGCCTTGGGGGATCCCACGCCTAACAGGCCCCCAACACAAACATCGTGACTGACCCTCAAGTCACTTTGTCGGCGCGAAGATCTTCGTGTAGAGACCTCCAACTATGCTCGGACGACTGTAAGGTCGGCAATGCACTAAGCGGCTGCCTGCTGAATCTCCTGTACTCATTGTTCTAAGACCGCGGTGTTAGAAATTCTCCCTTGCATCTGTTCCTGCGTCCCCTTCATCTGCGTGAGCTTGCCTTCAATTGTTGCAGTGATTACGAAGGCCTCATCGATCCAAGTCTGAACACACATCTTCAAAACTGCTTCTTTGTGTCGTGCTATGTCCACTTAATCTTTAAGTGCTTTGGCCCGTTACATTTGCGCGAGCTTCCGAGTGAGGGCCACCATCTGCGCGGTCCCTTTGACGTTGTTGTATTTTTGCTGTAGCTCATGCGCCTCTGTTTCTAAGCGTTGTATGTTCAGGTCCTCCTGCAGATTTGTGAGGACCTCGAATGATTTTTCCAACATTCTAGTGTAGTCCCTTACTGCACTGTTGATCTCCTCCAGCTTTGATGTAATGGCGCTGGCGCCCTGTTCCCTTACCTCTGGAGGAGTTGAAGGCTGTGCCTTCAACTGAAGCTCTGCTATCTAAAGGTTCAGCTCCAGCTGAACCTTAGCCATTTCTTTTGGTGCCTCTGCTGGTGCTTCTGCTGGGATGGCTAGCTCAGGGACCATCTGACAGGCTTCTTCAAGTACCTACACCATCTGCCTGTTTTGAGACACGACCTTGTCGTGCTGGAAGCTCAACTGCTCCATGTTAATCTTCTGTTCACTCAATACCTGTAGTGCGTGGCTCTCCTTAGCCCGTAGTTCTGTAGTAATCCCATCTTGCAGAACATAGAGTGTCTCCTGCGGGAGCACAACCATGTTGATCCCTATCCCCTTCAGTGTACTAACTGTAGGCCGGTCGGCCTCATTTGCTGTAACCAGTGCCCCTTCTGGCAACACTATTGTGTTGGTTGTATGAGCGCGCAACATTTCCTCGGCTGCGGCTGTTCCTACTGCGAGGCTGGTCGAGAGGGTACCAGCTTGAGGAGTGCACACATGCAACTCTTGAATCTGCACTCGGAGGGCCCCCAAAACAATTTGATTCTCCTTCGCAAAGTTCTGAAGGGCCTCTGTGGTGACGTCGCGCACCGTCTCGCCTATATCATGTAGATCACCCTCAATAAGGGTGATCGGGTCGATCGACAACTTAGATGCTTTCACCTTCTTGCGCGACCCCATCCACTCGCTTGGGCATTGGCGCTTTAATAGTGTCGACGTTGTTTGTGGGTCTGCGCCGCCCTCTTTTACCTCTGTTTCCATTGCCTGCTCCTTCTCAGGTGAAGGTGACTTCTGGCCTTCGCGCTCCTTGTTTGCTGCCTTCTGTGCTACTTCTGCGACCTTTTTCTATTCTGCTACTGCCTGCGCAACGTCTCACATCTCCTGTACTTTTACTGCTATTGCTTCTTTCCATCTCTTTTCTTCCAACTGCTCCACATGCAGTTTTTCCTCCTCGTTCTTTTTCTACGCAGCAGAATTTTCCAGCGCTGATATGTCTGGAGAGCGCCACTCTAGCGGCCACGTATCTAGTACATCGAAAATCACATCATCTGTGGCCATATGTGGTAGCTTGTTCCACTTCTTCGTAGGGTCCTTGTGTGCCCTGAGGTAGATGTGATGAGAGTCCGCTCTAAACTCCGTGAAACTTTGCAGGCTGTTGTAGATAGTGGGTGATAATCGCTGTTTGCGATGAATCCCCATTCTCATGTTCATCTCGATGAACACACATAATATTTTACTATTGCGGATCTGGTTCGCGTCCTTAGTGGCCCACTGCGAAGCATACTTTACAGCCTCCAGGAGATCCCTTGCAATTGTGGGGAACTGGCTGTCCTCTAGCAATTCCCCAGCCACCGCACTATGGACAGCAGAAGCCATGCATGGTGGAAAGTTTTTCCTTGTTCTTGTGCCTCGCGACAATTCTCCAAGAACTCCTTGTGCAAGAATTCGAACCAGTTAAACTGGACCCATTCTACGCACTGTTCAGTGAGTGCCACCACTGGTGCGGGCACCTCATCCACACAAAACTTCATCCGCGTGGCACTTCCGCATGAGCTTACCTGCCGGTAACTGAGTCGCAACTCTGACTTCTTTGTTGATGATGCTGGAGATTGTGTAGCCCCTCTTTTTCTTCTACAGCTTGTATTTCTTTTTCATGGCCTCCGCGATGGCCAAATCACTGCTCTTACCCTTCGAAATGTATGTGGGGTCCTCTCCTTTACACGGGAGCTGGGTAATTCGATGGATTAGGTGGTTTGTGATGGGGATGGGCTCCTCCGGCCATAAACACCCACCATGCGCTATGCAGAGAAATTTCCTGATGATGAAGATAGTCACTAGCCACGATGGTAATGCGGCACCCAGAGCAAGTTCAACAACCCTGCCTTTTCGACTTCGCGTAACCACTTGCGTAACTCCAATTCTATAACTCCTAGCGCAGTGTTCCACTTTGGCTTCATGAGCTGCGAGGTATCCAAGTGAGGGAATTTCTTGTGGTCGGTGAGATCACAATCTTCGGACTTCAAATTCGGCAACCCGTCCCAGGTGCGCACCTTCAAAAATGATATCGTCCGGGAGGAGCGGAGTCTGCAAAGAGCTCTTGCTCTCATCGAGGTCCTTGGGCACCTTTGCCTTCCCTTTCCGCAAGGGGACATACGCGAGCAACTTTGTTGGAGGGTACGCAGCCATAGTTTCTTCCTCCATACCCTCATCCTCATCTTCTTCAATAATGAGATCCTCAAGGTCTTCTTCCTCCTCATCAGTTTCTAGGTTAACCGCTTTCCCTTTTTCCTCCATAGTTAATATGGTTCGCAGCGGGTTTCGGGGGGAAACATGCACGAGAATCATTGGTTGTTTATCTTTCTTCGGTCTCGGGGTGCGTGGTGATTTAGGGATTTCTGCAACAATCCCGACACTCTCAGGTACATCTTCTATGGTCATGGCCTACGTGACTTCTTCAGCGGTCATATCTACGATTTCCTAGCTTCTTCAGATGCTGCCACCTTGTTCGTCCAGAAATCTCTCAATCGTTCACTCAGGGGCCCAAACAACGCTCTGCACAGGACAAATAGGGCTTGGCTCGGAATATGCGGGGCGCACGACAGCTCAATTCGCAAATGACCAAGTGTTGTTTGCTAGGCAACCCTTTGTATTTTATAGTACCTTTTGAGTTTGAATTCGACCGCTTTCCCCCAAATCCGGTCCATTAATGCTCCCTTGGCGACAGATTTTCCCAAATCTTGCCCATAAAGCTCGTCTTAAATGCCTATTGCCCACTCCATTTGGTCTCAATTCAAGCATCACATCATGAATAGCGACTATAATGGTCACTTTCCAACCAACCCGTGCGGCAACACAACCAACCTTGCGCGGTCGCGGACCTTGTGACACTTTGCTTTTGCACATGTTCTCGACATCGCACCGCTATCGGGTAAAGTAGTTTATAGTCTCGCGCCTCCTTTAAACTGCCGAGAGCGTTAAGGCTGTACTTCCCATAGCTAGTTAGGTGGCCGCACAACCTGTATAGGGTTTCAACCGGTCATCCATCACTTTCCCTGGAAAAAAATTGCCTTTTATTTTTACTGGATGCTCATCGCACTTTACCCTCTTCATCACACCACTCTGGATGATCCCTTTAGTAATATGCGGTCTAATCCAAGGCATCAGGCTGATCAAATCTCGACGGAAGTCCCCAAATTTGTCACCATAATCGTGCGCACCCTGTTTTATCATCTTGATTTTCTTATTGAGAAAATCCTTCTTTATTTCTTCCTGAAGCTTCTTGACTTCCACTTCCACCAGAGCGCTTTTCTCCCTTAATCACACCCTTTATTTCATAAGTTATTGTAGCCTAAGATCACCCTGTTGGATTTCTTCCTCAGGTCCCAAGCGTTCTGCTTTGTTCAGCTACGCGATCCCTTCTTCCAAGGCTCTGTGAACCGTCATATCTATTGGTGCTTCTATGCGTTGACTAGGCCTACTACGCGCTATTGGAACTACAGTGTTTGCTCCATAGGCCAACGTTGAAGGCGTCTGCCCCATTAGTTTCTTGCACGTTGTCCTATAAGCCCACAGAATTGCTGGTACGCGCAGGTCCCAATCACTCCGCTGCACATTATATACCATGTTCAGTGCTTCGCACACTTCGTTAAAGGCTTCTGCGTGGGTAGCCTTCTACGCACTTGTTCTTTCCACACTTCGTCAGCCCAACTAGAGGGACTGTTCACGTAATTTCCTTGGCAACGCCTATGGATTGACCGTGTTCCCAAATGCGATGTCCATGTACATTCGCGTAGGTTGTTTACCATATGCTTGTACCCACCTGGACGGATGCGTGCGCGGATCATCCTGTCCGTCATACTTGTCTTTTAAATGCATTTGAGGCTTCCTAAAATGCATGCACATCATTCTCTTGCATTCGCGCCAATCCTCAAAGATTCCTTGGTGCGTACCCCAGCACCTCGTAGGCGTAGCACGTAGCACCCATTTCAAATCCTCGAAACGTTGTTGTTTCGGCACCTCTCTTTCAAATCTATTCAAGAAGGAATCTCCCTCGCTTAACCCATCATATGTAGGCAAATCCCTTACTTCCATTGATACGCAACACAACGATCTCATCATCGTGTTGCAGTTCAGTGTGGTTACGTTATGTAACCTGTTTTTTCATCGTTTTATCTCTTCGTCTGAATCCAACGTACAAGAGCTTTCACGATCCTATGAGATTCTTCCATCCGCGATGGGATTTACCCAGTCTTGCTCTCACGTGGTTATCTTGTAGATGCAATCTAAGTCGTCGTCGCTTTCATAGTCGCGCACTGGCTCCGTGTAGCGTGATCCTTCTGCAGCGTCCAAAGGTATCGCGCAAAGACTTTTTCTCAAAAATCATCTTGTGCTTCTTTAGATTTATCACCCTATTCATGTCAGTGGCCCAATCTATTGCTAATAGCGCGGGGTAGGGATTGCTGTCATCAACAAT
The DNA here is from genome assembly GCA_031772625.1 of Pinus tabuliformis. Lineage (NCBI taxonomy): Eukaryota > Viridiplantae > Streptophyta > Pinopsida > Pinales > Pinaceae > Pinus > Pinus tabuliformis. The sequence continues at coordinate 2,019,573,551 of CM062819.1, forward strand.
CTCTATCACTTCAAAATATGTTAGCACACTTTCTCCTTCAATATCCATGGTGATTCCCTGCAATCTCCCCATAGGTATGATCTTTTTCTGGTTCACCATTCGCAGCTGGATAGGAGACCATTGTAGCGTAGGCCTTCCCATGTGCTCCCCTGTCTGCTTGGGCAGAACGTTCGCTTCTGATCCTAAATCCAAAATCACTTAGTCCATCTCATATTCTCCAATCTACGTGGTCAATCTCATTTCTCTTCCCGTTCTCGTCGCATGCTTTCCAATATTTCGGACTACGCACGGTTCTCCTGGTGCTGTCCCAGCTCATCTATTTATGAGTTCCTGCAATCCCTTTACAACCTTGCTGTCACGCAGTAGCTTCATGCATGTTTCTAGGAACGTCGTGAGCACTGATGGTCCATTTCTAGCTCCAGACTACCTTTGCTTCTTGAAGTGGAGGCATTAGCAAAGCTCTTCCTAACTTCCATGAAGGTTTCCTTAGCACGCTCCAAATCAAACTCTGGTTCTTTCATCCGAGCCTTGTGAGCCTTAGTATTATCTTTAGGCTACTTGCCTTTATCATCCCCTGTCATAATTCCACTTCAGAGCACAATGTTTACGTTAGGATCTTCCTAGCGCAGCTCATACCTCATCATGTGCAGATTTTGAGTTGGTGGAGGTTGGAGCGCTCCCTTATCACGTAGCCTTGCTATCAGTGTGGGACAATCCTCTGTTTTAAGATCAAACAATGTACAATACAAGCATGTTGGGTGCAATGGATTTGTACAGTCACAGGAATAATGTCCTGCCCCCCCCGCAATTGTAACATATTAGTTGTCTGCGACCTCTTCCAGGTTCTCCTCCACCTTGGCCTCGTCCGCTCGCTCAAATCCGATTCGCGCCACTCTTGCGTTTTGGTCAAGGGGCCGCGTTTTGGTCTGAACTCTGTAGGTGGGATTCCTATCCATCATCAGTTCATAGCTTCTATAGGTGTGCTCATCATGTCCCACTGATCTACAGAAATTACAGAACAATTGTTGCGAATTCTACGTGTACTTCTGCAACAAATGGCAGTTGTCCGTAGCATGATTTCCTTCTATTTGACAAATCGTGCACCACAGCGCAGGCGCCGTGCTAGGTCCTGCTTGGGCCTCCGGTCTTAATGGCATTGGTCATCCTCCTGTGAGGTAATTCGTGAACACTAGGCAGTGGTCCTTGTCATGACCTTGACCCTTACGTTTAACACACCATACCTCTTCACGCACTTCTGGGCAAGCTGTCCTGTCTTGTTTCAGACTCTACATCTCAAGGCACAAGTTTTTCAACTGCGCGTGGATCTGTTGAACTCCTAGGTTAGGATCATGTATTTGGGTTTCATGAAGCCTCATTGCGATCTCCAAGGCCTCTGCCTGAGTTGTTAGCCTCTGTTGTGACAATGCGTTCCTTAAATGCGACGTTAGCAATGCTACAAACCATTCGCAGTGTTGTCCATCAGTCAAAGTCATATTAGCTTCACGAATCGTGCACCTTAGTCTCTAATCTAATTCCCAGGGGGTCTCTCCTGGTAGCATCATGATCTCCTTGAACCCAAAGATCGATTGTGCCTCTGACTTCGGCCTGCTAAATTCCCTGTTCAACGCAATTTGGATATCCGCGATCCCTGCATTTAGATTGTCATTAGAATGCTTAATATACCAGGTCAACGCACGATCATGCAGAGCATTGACCAACATTGCCTTCTTTATATTATCGTCTATAACTCCCTGCGCTTCCCATACAACTTTTATCACGAACCAAAACTAGTCCGGATCTTCATTTCCTACTCCCTTGAACACCAGCAACTTTATCGCGCTTGCCATATTGACTCGCGGTGGTGGCGGAGGTGGTATGGGCGAAGATGGGAGTGAAGGCGGTGAAGCTGGTGGTGGTGTGGGAGGGGGTGGTATGCGCGGAATCCTTTGCCTTATCAAATTGGTTGCACTTCTTGGTGAGACCTTCGTGAGCTCTTCCCCGTCCCCTCGCGGAGGTGAAATCAAGGGGCTAGTTTCTAGTTCTGCACTACCTTCGTTTATGTAAATTCTCCCACTTCGTGTAGCCCCAAGCATCAATGTATTCACATAATCCGCTTTTCACACAATAGCATTTTAATCCAAGTGTTCAGAGACTTAACGTACTTACCTCGCGGTCCTTTGAGGAAGCGTCACTTTGCTTCGCTATATCTGACTGAAGTATCTACCACGAACTCAGTAATGAATCCTCCTATAATTTGATCGAGTCAGTGATCAACAATGTGGGCGATCTTATCCTCCGATGCTTCCAATCTACGCACCAAATCTGGGGTCCACACAATGGGACTATCGAGCTTACACCTTCCTTGGCTATCTGCTAACTTCTCCATCCACTCGTACAACTCAGTAGGGAAAAATGAGAAGAAAATTTCGTGGATTTCTATACAGTACAGGTAGCAGTCTAACTACTCTTCTTTTGAATTAAGTATTGGGGGTTTTCACAGTGCATTATATTAGATATCATTTTTGGGATTCAACTACGTTAAGTAATTTATTCATCTATGACCATTTCCATGAGAGGTAGTCATAACTGACTAATTTCTCATGATTTTTGAATAGTCCACTTAGCACTCATTGCATCGGGTAATGCACTGCGAAAACCCCCAATACTTAATTCAAAAGAGTGAAGGGAACTCTACTTGAATGGTTCATGAGGCAAAATACTTGCTAAGGTTTTGCAAATGAGGTAGCAAGCTAAGTGGGCTTGATTGTGGGGAAAACTCCAGAGTTAAGCGCGCTTGAGCCAGAGGCGATCTAGGATGGGTGACCTCCCGGGAAGTCTTGGTTACCAGGTGCAAGCCCCGGAAGTGATGATTGATGCTATGTGATTCATTTCACTAGTTTCAAGCCCACTTCTTCACCCCTGTGAGCATCACCCGATGCAATGAGTGATAAGTGGACTATTCAAAAATCATGAGAAATTAGTCAGTTACGACTACCTCTCATGGAAATGGTCATAGATGAATGACTTACTTAACGCAGTTGAATCCAAAAATGATATCTAATACTCTTCTTTTGATAGCGGCGGATTCCTGTTCTCCTGCGTCGCGAACTCGTGAATTCTCCTGTCCAACCAACCTTCAATTTCTTTCTTAGTTGGATTCCAATGATACGACATTAGACATCTCTATGTAGATTCCAGTCCCGGCAACGGAACCATTTGTTGGCTTGTTGGGGCTTGACCCAGGTTCAAAGTTAACTAGCTAAACAAATCCCTGTGCTACTGGCCCTTTCGGCAACAGGCCGCAGAGCGCAGACTGAGGTCTCACCCGAAGCAGTATGGGGGGATGTTGGAACCAGGTTTCCGCACCCTTGAGATGTTGGAGGGGTTGATTTAGTCTAACTGTGAATACCTTCACGCAAGTTACTTCGCGCACTTCCTTGACCTGCAAGTCCTTCACACCCTGTTATATTCACCTTGTCAGGCCAGGCAGTAACTCTCCAAAGGTAGTAAAACTGATTCGTCTATTATTCCATAGGTAGGTTATTGTTATATACAATAGGAGTGATTGTTCAGTTCATCTCCTGATGACTGATCACATTCCTAATTTATTTATTTACAAATTCCCCCAATCATGAAGATTAGGTGTCAACATTCCCCCCCTTAATCTGAAGGGATGTTGGTGAGTCCAAGCATCATTCTAAATCATTCAAGCTTTTCCTTTCCAAGTGATTTGGTGAAGATGTCTGCAATTTTCTCATTTGTGGAACAATGACGGAGATGGATTGTTTTGGCCTCAACATGATGTCGAATCAGATGATATTTAGTATTGATATGCTTTGTTCGATCATGGAACTTTGGGTTCTTGGCCAACTTTATTGCAGAGGTGTTATCAATCATGAGTGGAGTTGGATTCCAATAGTAAATGTAATGTCTGGTCTAGTAGTAGTGAGGTAGATGAGACTTCCTACAAGCTGTCTATACTTTGTTGCATCCTCAAATTCCTTTCCTTCAATAGATGTGAGCTTTAAGTTTTGTTCCATTGGAGTAGAAAGAGGATTGCACTCTGTCATGCCAAATCTGTTTAACAAGTCTCCAATGTATTTCTTTTGAGAAAGAAATACGGAATTTGGATGTTGGGTTACTTCAATGCCAAGATAGTAATGAACATAGCCCAAATCAGTCATTTCAAAACTTTTCCCCAATTCCTTCTTTATGGATGCAATGTAGCTTTCATTGTTCCCTGTCATTAAAAGATCATCTACATAGACCACAAGATACACAACTATTTTTCCAACTTCCTTGACAAATAAAGTTGCATCATCAAGATCAAAATGATTGAAGTTGAGTTTCAGAAGATGCTCAGTTAGTTTTTCATACCAGGCTCGCGGTGCTTGTTTGAGGCCATACAAGGACTTCAAAAGTTTGCATACTTTATGTTCATGTCCTTTCACAGTAAATCCTTCAGGCTAGGACATAAAAACATTCTCTTTTAGATCTCCATTCAAGAATGCAGTTTTTACATCCATTTGATGGACTTTCCAACCGTTCTGAGCTGCTAGTGCAAAGAGTGTCTGGATGGTGGCCCATTTTGCTGTGGGGGCAAAAGTTTCCTCATAATCGACCCCTTCCTTCTGTGCAAAACCTTTTGCCACAAGCCTAGCTTTGTGCTTGTCAAGTGAGCCATCAGCTTTGTAGACAAGTTCAATTCACAATCACAAGTAACATCCATATCAACAGGTGAATTAGAGTCATCTACATCACCTCCATTTTGTCGGTTTGAATTTCTGGTTCCTGTTTTTCCAATTTCATCAGGATGAACACTTTCAAGTGTCTTTGTCAGCCACTTTGGGGACCTTTCTGAGATGGTCCAGGCTACTCTGTTGATTGAGTTGGGACTGAATCAAGATTGAGTCTCCCAATTCTATCAATTACATCACTTAAAGCATCATCCGTTGTTGGAGTTTCATTCGGGGGAGAGTGTTCTTTGGAAGAAGATTCCACATGTTGATATAGAATAGGAATCCCCCCTTCAAGATGTGGAATCTGATTATCAAATTCTTGAAATGATTTTGTTTTTTCGAATCTATCCAAGCGATCAAGTTGCCGCGCAACAACATTGTCAGATTTGGATGATTCAAGAAAAATTACATCTCTAGATACAACAAACCTTTTATTTACTTCATCATAGAGGCGGTATGCTTTGGAGGTGTTTGAATACCCCAGGAAGATACACTTATGACTTCTAGCACCAAGTTTGTTTCTATGTACCTTTGGTATCAAAGCATAATAGGTGGAACCAAAGATCCTGAGATGTTTTACCGAAGGAACATGTCCATACCACAATTCATAAGGAGTCTTGTTTCTTATAGCATTAGATGGACATCTATTCTTTATATATGCAACACATAGAACATCATCAACCCAAAACATTATCTTTACATTTTTGAAGAAAAGCATGGATCGTACCGTATTCAAGATTGTTCTATTCATTCTTTCAGCTACACCATTCTGTTGGGGATTATAAGGCACAGTTGTTTGATGTTTGATCCCATGTTGGCGAAGATAGTTTTCAAATTCATTTGATGTATATTCTTTTCCATTATCGGTGCGAATAGACCCAATATGAGATTGTGCATCATTTTCAATCCATTTATGAATATTCTTGAATGTTTGAAAGGCATCAGATTTGTTCTTCAATAAATAAACCCAACACATTCTAGTGTAATCATCAATAAATGTCATGATATATTTATTTCCATTTGCAGAAGGAACAGGCATTGGACCACATAAATCTGAATGAATTAGTTCAAGCTTCCTATGTGCTCTTGAATGTGAATCATGAAAACACTGTTTGCTATGCTTTCCTAGAATGCAGGCATCACATTGCTTATGTTTCCTAGGAATTGTAGGCAAACCAGCAACACCATTTTTCTTCAATAAGCGGAGACTGTCATAGTTTAAATGTCCAAATCTAGCATGCCATAATAAACTTGATGGAAGTGTACCTTCTTCATGATGAGAAATATATGAGAAATGTTGTGCATGAGCAGAGGTTCCTTGCAGTTTGAGAAGCCTTTCTTCTTCTATTCCCCTCATGACAAGTGAGTGGTCAGATGCTTTTCTTACCTCAAGCTTGCCATCAAACATATGAATGGAGTGACCTTGCTGGCGGATGTGGACCAAGGACAACAAGTTTCTCTTGAGCTGTGGGAGATATAGAACATGATCCAGAAGAAAGTCTGGAAGACCAGGCAGTTTAAGCCTGATTGTGCCAAGCCCTGATGGCTTGATTTTTGACTGATCTGCAAAGTATACTGCTCCATCAACATTATTAGTGAAATCTTCAAAAATCTTTTCTATGAGTCATATGACAGGTTGCTCCTGAATCAAGCAACCAATCATTTTTCGAAGAAGCAAGTGAAGCATTAAACAAATCTTCATTTACTCCAATGTTACATTGTGCCTCAATATAGTGAGCGGATTCAGGTGCTTTACCTTTGTCTGTATCATCAGTTTTACCTTTCTGTTGGTTTCTTTTCTGCTCAATTTTGTCCCATGGTAGCTTGCATGTAGAAGCATCATGTGATCCATTTCGTTTGCAGTGAATGCAATGCAGATCTGCCTTTTCTCCTTGAGAATGTCTGCCCCCCATGCCTCTGAAGTATCTTCCTCTTCCTCTTCGTCCACCTCTTCCTCTTGTAGAATCTTGAGCAGGATGCTTTTCTTTATGAGCAAGGCACACAGTCTCTTCAGAAGATTCAGGGGCTGTCTTCTTTCCAAAGGCTTTCTCTCTTTCAGCAAACTTTTTCACAAGAGAGTCAAAGGTTATATCTTTAAGATTTCCATTTGCTTGTAAAGACTCAAGATAATTGGAGTAGGTAGGATAGAGTGCCTTGAGAAAAGCAATAAGAGGGATATCCAGCTCAACCTTAGTGGATTTGATATCATGCATTATAGACTTTACTTCAGATGCAAGAGCAAGATGATCATTATTTTGCAGTTCAAGAGTGAAGAGTTTAATCATGAGTTGAACAACTTCAAGTGCAGAATGTGAGTCATAGAGTTCTTTCAGCTTTTGTAAGGCTTCAAAGGTAGTTGAATATGACGAAATATGGCGACTCACCTCTTCATTGACAGATGCTGCGATTAATGCATAGGCTTTGCTGTTCTTGTTTTCCCAAATGACGAGCTCTTTCTCTGAGGTAGGTTGTACTGGGTCATTGTCTCCTTCTCTGACACACACTCCTTTCCACAACTCATTGAAGATGAGGGTGTGTTTTATCATCCAGGACCATTCAGGATAGTTCTCCTTGCCAGTGAGAACTATTCCTACCATGGAGATGATTGAATGCATTCTGAAAAAAAGACTTCTGCTGATAGAAAAATACTTCTGCCAATATACAATAAAATTGTACTCAAAAGGGCATTCTCAAAAGATTTCAAATCTCTTCCTCACGCTACAACTTTATGCAATATATTTTCTCCAAACTTATTTTCTTCAAATCCCTCCAATGTTTGATAAAAGCATCCAGCATTTCATTCAAATATTATGTATTACATATCACTTCAATGTTTTAAATGTAATATATTTACATATTACATATCACTTCAATGCTGTAATATACGACCATTATATTACATATGACATTAAAACTTTAAATGTAATATACTCCCATTATATTACATATGACATTAAAACTTTAAATGTAATATACTCCCATTATATTACATATGACATATGACATTACCACATAATGAAGCACGTAGGCGTGATTGACTGCTGCTACAATTTTTTTTTTTTTGTTCAAATGTATGCTTTCCACTGTTCATATTCCTCCTTGAAGACCGTCAACCCCGCAAGCAAGTCTGCTACCAGCATTTCCAGATACCAAAGTCTTCACATAATCGATTGAACTATGCCTTTAACAACGCCATCTTCTCAACATCTTAAATAAACTTGTTGAGAAAACGCTTCAGACAAATGCTACGAAAATTCCCCTACACTGGATTGTTGTGTTCCGTGCAAACACAAGCACTTGTCCAAAAATTGCCGGTCTGCTCCATGGTGTGGAGAGTAATTGCAATCTATTTTACATACGCACAATCCAACAAGTGGGGAAATGGCGTTTCAATTTCAAACGCCTTCATAAAACCAGCATTAGATCATAAAACCAGAAGTGGATTGGAGGCATGGTGTTTCAAATTACAACGTTCAAAAAGATATATCAGGCAGCGTTCAAAAAGATATATCAGGCTTTGATATCAGGCAGCATTCAAAAATACTATGACAGAGCGTTCAATAGAATGAGCGATGGTCGATGGAACGTTGGTACTCAATGCTACATAATGAATACATTAAACAACACTTGTGAAGGGCCAGTGTTCAGAAAAAACGCATATGACAGATAGGCGTACAGGGTTTAGAAATAAAAGGCATAAGATAGAGCAACTTGTTATGGACAGAGCAGCGCTGGAAGGGAATATGGAGCAGAGCACAGGTTATGTCAGTGGAAAATTATTTCAGGACAGAGGCAGAGCAGCGCTCAGTGGACAGAACGACAGAGGCGTTTGAGGATAGAGCTCAGGCCAGCGTACAATCCACAGTAGCAAAAATGAAGGGATTACAACTATTTATAGAACTGGCTCTGATACCATGTCAGGCCAGGCAGTAACTCTCCAAAGGCAATAAAACTGATTCGTCTATTATTCCATAGGTAGGTTATTGTTATATACAATAGGAGTGATTGTTCAGTTCATCTCCCGATGACTGTTCACATTCCTAATTTATTTATTTACAAATTCCCCCAATCATGAAGATTAGGTGTCAACACACCTTCGCGCAGCCCTAACCTGGGGTTGTGGGGCTTTCGCACTGTCAGAGCAGTGATCTGCGCTAATTCCCCAAGTTACACCGCAGATCTTACTTATCTTCTTATAACAATTAGTTATCTTGGTGTAAGCAAATGCCTTATATTATGTTCACTTATTCAAGACATTTATATAAGTTCGCGCAGTAAATAAATAGTAAACTTGCATTCAGACCCAATAATGTGTAAAACAACAGACTCGACCTGCCCTGCGCACTCAGCTGCAGGGGTCCACGCACTCAGCTGCAGACTACTAGGCCTCTGCGCACTCAGTTGAAGACTACTAGGCCTTTGTGCACTCAGCTGCAGATCCTTCTCCTACTCTAAGACCCAAAGACACAACTCTACACGCCCACTCAATGCTTCATTGATTTCTTTCAACACTTATATGATTAGATATATTTAACACTTAGAGCCTCACTCTATTTATATAATCCCATGGTCCGCGGACCAAGGGTAGATCTCTCAAATCGACACTACATTTACAAAAGTAAGGGCGAACAACCCTATGAATCTATTATAGCTTCACGCTCTACGCCCACCCACAAATCGCGGAGTCTTTACAATAGTCTTAGTCAAAACTTGGGCTTTAAGCCCCAAAACTTGCCTTGGGGGGATCCCACGCCCAACAATGTTGCTAGAACTGTCACTGCTAACACTAAATCTGTACTGCAACTCAGTTGTTGAGAGAAGCAACTAAAAAACATCCAAAATTAGTTGAAATTAGCCGTGTTCAACATAATACAATGAATCTTGGTATCTGATTGCTGTTGATTCTGACCCTCTGAATCTTCTGCGTTGTTTCTGACCTCTGCACTATTGCTAACCTTGCTCTGCTCTGATCAATCTCTGGTCCCAAGCCACTGCATCTCTCCTCCAAACAATCCATTGCATCATCTGACACTAAGTCCATCTCGCTATTGCTGAATCTTGGGCTCTTGTAGCAAGGAATTGATCCAAGATGTGGACTCCTCAAGGATCTTGCCCACATGTAGTCCTCTTGACTACAACTCAATATCATCCCATCTCCCTCATGGAGATGTGTGGGCACTCATGGCAAAATCATCCTGGTCAATCTTTGTTGAAGCAACCTTAGGATCATGTTTCTAATCCTTGTCCTTTTTATTCAAAGGACACTGGGATGCATAGTGGCCCATCTCACCACAACTGAAACATTTCACCTTCAAAATGTCCTTCTTTCACTTTTGCTTCTATTGTCCCTTTGATGCTAGTGTTGCGTTCTCCTCCTCCACCTTTGTCTTTGTGCCACTCTCATTGCTACCACTGAGGTTGACCTTCACTAGGTCCTTCCTTAACTCCTCCTGTTGAAGAGCCGCCCAGATCTCCTCCCATGAAGGTAGTTTTTCTCTGCCCAATATGCTTTGGATGAAAACTTGCCATTCATTTGAGACTCCATTTAGGGCTATCCCCACCATCGTGGTTGGATAAGGAGTGGACCATACTTTAGCAAGCTAGTCTCTTATGTCCTGAAGACGTTGAAGATAGAGGTTCACCCCTTCTCATTTATGCATCAAATTCTGTTACAACTTCTGCTCCGAATACATCTTTCGTTGTTCAGAAGAGCCTTCATATAGAGAAGACAAGGCTTCCCACATCTCTCGGGCTATATCCTTGCCTTGTAAGTGTGAGATTACATGATCTCGAACTCCATCAAGAATGAACCTCTTTTCCTTCCCCTGCTCGTCTTTGTACTTATTCATTTGATCATTGTCAACAGGAACAACTATAAAACTTTTGACGTAGGCCTCGAGATGATATTCCTCCAGAACAGTTAAGATTTTGGTTTTCCATATGACATAGTTGGAAACACCTTCCAACCCATCCTGATCTCTGAACCCATGTGATGCCATTTCACCCAACTATTGAATTGACTCCTCTAGTCACTGCTTAGCACTGCTCAGCTGCCCAAAAAGTGAGAAATTCGAACTTTCTAGCAGAAAGTTCTATGAGGAGAAAATTCCCCTTCTATGTGTATTTGTTATTTTCCAGCAGATTTCTTCCTCAGAAGAAACTGCTCCCTTCACGCACTGCATTGAGTCTCTGTGTCACTCCCTCTGCCTCTGCAAACTCACAAACAGGAAATCGTACCTCTCTGTCGTCTCACTTAGAGAGAGATTTCCTCGGATCTGCTTCTGGCAAGGATTGCACAATCCCTTCAAGGGGATTCGAATTACTGTCAAGTACAACTTTCAACCTCACTACTCAACACTTGATTTGCTCTTCCTATTTCAAAATCAATGCTCTAATACCATCTGAATATTCCTAGTCCAAGGAACCCCTACTACAACAAATCTGAATCTACTTCACCTACTTGATTTTTAAATTATATTCATCAAGTTATTCTTTTGAATACCGAAGAAAATTGCTTCTTCATCCTACACTAATTAAATATTTGATCTCATGAAACAAAAAAGAGAGCAAAGAACAAGATACATAGGACACACTTATTTTTGGACACAATAGTCCCCGAAAAAACCCAACGCGGGAAAATCAGTGCAGTAGCTCTGAGGGTTTTATTATTATGCAGGAGAAATATCTGAATACAAATCTAGGATTCTCATCTAGAAATCCTTTACAGAGAAAATATTGGCAGAAAATCTGAGTGGGTTTTACCTCAGTTCACACGGAAAAATTCCGGCCATCCGACACAAGACTGGATAACCCTGGCTATTTCTGCATCACCTCTTCTACCCTTTGCGTCAACTTTCCCAGTAGTTTTGGTTGTTATTGACAGTTCTGGCTTCTACCCTTTGCATTATCTTTCCCAACTATTCTGACAGTTCCCGACAATTCCGACTTCTGCATGACCGACAACTTTTCTGCTCTACGCAGGCCCTTCTGCCTCTGCATTAAGGCTGTGTGGGCCCAGACTGGCCGAGTGTTAGCTCTCCCGGCTACTGCATTGCCTCTCTGTCGGCTCTCTTCACCTCTCTGTCAGATCTCTTCGCCTCTCTATCAGTATTCTCCAGAAATTCCTCTCATATTCTCACTGCTCCTTTGCTGCAGAATGATAACTTAATTCAAAATCCTTAGCAAACCCTACCCTAGGAATTAAATTTTAGATTAATTCGTTCTCTCTGTGTGTGTTTCCAAATGGCCTCCATTTTATACTTTTCTTGTTGAGTCTTCAACTATCGAGATTAAGTCTCTAATCAACAACTAAGATTAAAACATGACTTTATTCGCCTTCTAGATCATTCTCATCAGTTTATTTTCAAGGTTAGATTACTTCTGATCATACCAAAAACTAAAACTCCCTCGTAGCTAGGAAAGTGCTCTAGTAACAATGTCCAACTACATGCTGCTCTGTCTATGAAGCACCTCCTTTCCACGCTATTTATTCCACCAACATTGTGTTGTTGTTGCTACTGTACTATTGCCCATGACACTGGCACTGCCATTGCTGCATCTGTACTACAACTCCCTCTCAAATGCTGCATTTGCTATGTTGCTAACACTGCCACTGCTAATACTGCATCCGTACTGCAACTCAGTTGCTGAGAGAAGCAACTAAAAAACATCCAAAATTAGTTGAACTTAACTGTGTTCAACATAATATAATGAATGTTGGAATCTGACTGTGGCTAATTCTGACCCTCTGAATCTTCTACGTTGTTGCTGACCTCTGCATTGTGACAACTGCACTGCTTCCAACCTTGCTCTATGTTGATCAGTCTTTGGTCCCAAGCCATTGCATCTGTCCTCCAATCACTCCACTGCATCATCTAACACTAAGTCCATCTCGCTACTGCTGAATCTTGGGCTCCCGTAGCAAGGAATTGATCCAAGAGGTGGACTCCTCAAGGATCCTACCCACATGTAGTCGTCCCGACTACAGCTCAATATTGCCCCATCTCCTTCTTGGAGATGCATGGGCACTCATGGCAAACTCATCCTCGTCAATATTTGTTGAAGAAGCCTTAGGATCATGTTCTCATCATTGTCCTTTTTCTTCAAAGGACATTGTGATGCATAGTGGCCCATCTCACCATACCTGAAACATTTCACCTTCGAAATGTCCTTCTTTCGCTTTTTCTTATGATGTCCCTTTGATGCTAGAGCTACGTTCTCCTCCTCCTCCTTCGTCTTTGTGGCACTCCCACTGATTCCACTAATGTTGACCTTCACTAGGTCCCTCCTTGACTCCTCATGTTGAAGAGTTGCCCACATCTCCTCCCATGAAGGTAGTTTTTCTCTGCCCAATATGTTTTGAGTGAAAACTTGTCATTCATCCGAGACTCCATTTAGGGATATCCTCACCATCGCGGTTGGCTGAGGAGTGGACACTACTTCAACAAGCTGGTCTCTAGTGTCTTGAAGGCGCTGAAGATAGAGGTTCACCCGTTCTCCTTTCTGCATCAAAGTCTGCTGCAACTTTTGCTCCAAATATATCTTCTGCTATTCGGAAGAGCCTTCATATAGAGAAGACAAGGCTTCCCATGTCTCTCTGGTTGTATCCTTTCCCTGCAAGTGTGAGACCAAATGTTCTCGAACTCCATCGAGAATGAGCCTCTTGTCCTTCCACTGCTCGGCTTTGTATGTCTTCTTTTGATCATTGTCAGCAGGAACAACTACAACACTTTTGATGTAGGCCTCGAGATCATATTCCTCCAGAAGAGCTAATATTCTGGTTTTCCATATGACATAGTTGTAAGCACCTTCCAACCTATCTTGGTCTCTGAGCCCATTCGATGCCATTGAATTGACTCCTCTAGTCACTGCTTAGCATTGCTCAGTTACTCAGCAAGTGAGAAATTCAAACTTTCTGCCAGAAAGTTCTTTGAGGAGAAAATTCCCCTTCTACGTGTCTTCGTTCTTTTCCAACAAATTTATGCCCCGACAGAAACTGCATTGAGAATCTGCATCACTCCCTCTGCCTCTGCAAACTCACAAACTAGAAATTGTACCTCTCTGTTGTCTCACTCAGAGAGAGATTTCCTCGGATCTGCTTTCAGCAAGGACTGCGCAATCCCTTCAAGGGGATTCGAATTGCTACCAAGTGTAGCTTTTGGCCTCACTGCTCAACACTTGATCTGCTCTTCCTGTTTCAAAATCAATGCTCTGATACCATGTGAAAATTCCTAGACCAAGGAACCCTTACTGCAGCAAATCTAAATCTACTTCACCCACTTGATTTTTAAATTACATTCATCAAGTTATTCTTATGAATGCTGAATCAAATTACTTCTGAAGCCTACACTAATTAAACATTTGATCTCATGAAACAAAAAATAGAGCAAAGAACAAGATACATACACTTATTTTTGGACACAATGGTCCCCTGAAAAACCCAATGCAGGAAAGCCGGTGCAGCAGCTCTGATGGTTTTATTATTATGTAGGAGAGATATTTGATTACAAATCTAGGATGATCATCTAGCAATCCTTTACAAAGAAAATACTAGCAGAAAATCTGAGTGAGTTTTACCTCACTTCACCCAACAGAATTCCAGCTGATCCAGCATAAGATTTGGCTAACCCTAATATTTTTGCGTCACATCTTCTTCCCTCTGCATCAGCTTTCCTAGCTTTTCCAGTAGTTCTGGTTGTTCCTAGCAATTATGGCTTCTTCCCTCTGCATCAACTTTTCTGGAAGTTTCAGTTTTTGCCCTCTGCATCACATTTCCCGGCTATTCTGGCAGTTCCCGGTAGTTTTGGCTTCTACATGACCGAGAACTTTTCTACTCTGTGCAGGTCCTTCTGGCTCTGTGTCAAGGATGCGTGGGCCCAGACTGACCTAGCGTCAACTCTCCAGGCTACTGTGTTGCCTCTCACCTAGCTCTCTCCGCCTCTTTGTTAGTATTCTTCGGAAATTCCTTCTCCCAGATTCTCACCGCCCCTTTGCTACAGAATGATCACTTAATTCGAAATCCTTAGCAAACCCTACCCTAGGAATCAAATTCTATATCAATCTGTTCTCTGTGTGTGTGTTTCCAAATGAACCCCAAGCCTCCATTTTGTACTTTTATTGTTGAGTCTTCAATGACCGAGATTAAATATCTAATCAACGGCTAAGATGAATACATGACTTGATTCGCCTTCTAGATCATTCTCACCCATATTTTGATTAATACCCATTAATATTTTAGTTTCCCTATGTGGATGCAGGTGGGAGAAATGATGAATGGGGTATAGTGAGTGGAAAGGGAGTAATATATGCGGATAAAGGATCGGGACCACGCACTCAAAGTCGGGGTTTCCCAAATAGTACCACCCTAGAACCAAATGGTCAATAAAGGAGATCCCATGGGACTAAGATCTAAGGGTAACGTCCAAAATAGATCAAGGGAACAAGAGCACAAAATAAGCCCACCTTTTCTTCCAAATCCCCCCACCAATCCATACCCAGAAGTATCCATGATAAGGAAACTCGATACTCAATTACCAAATGACAAGACATAGCTTTAGATTTAGGAGGCCCACCTTCAAAGATACGATCAATACAGGTGGTTGAGGACCCACATGGTTGGCCCATGTGGGAGAGAAATGGCACAACGAGCTAGTAGGAGGCTGCAAGAGGTTGCTGGCTGCCAGTGGAGGTTCATCATGGAGAAAAATTTATGTTGGAGATATCACCCACGAAGTGGTGGGTGATAAGACCACGAGGTGAACCGGTATTCATGGCTAGATGTGTGTTCATTATGGCATTGTACTAATTCTTTATATTTTCATCTTCAGGTTTTCATATTGATGAATACCCTGTATTATGACTGATCCTTTGATAATGTTGCATGACAATTCGCTTGGGATCATATGCATGGAAGTCCTTAGTGGTGAAGTGTAAGCGCTTCATCTCTTCTATCTCAGATGCTATCACCTTGTGACTCTTTAATTCGTACAATTCGATCCTCAATGGAAAGATATGCCAAGGGGCTTTCTTCCTCTTATGAAGAGTTCCTCACAACCCCTTGTCCAGTTGATTTTCCACTTCCTGCATGGTCACCTTATTTGTCTCATATCGTGGCATATCATGAGGGTTTGTTTGATATCCAAAGCATCTGATATATGTGCCCTCAGTAGCTGCAAACCAATCCATGATACCTTGAAGTGACTCCTTCAATTGATCTATCATGCGCCTCTGAAACTTCCTTTTAATAGCACCCTGCAATGGAAATAAACTGGGAACTTCTCTTTAGGAGTCCAGTTCCAATATAATTTTGGGAATGCATACCATGAACACATTCCATCCAGAATAAATGTAGACATGTAGAGTTTTGGTGCTTGATTTTCTTGTAAATATTCTTTAGCCTATGCCACATGACATTGCAATTCATATGATAATATATATGCACAATTGAAATTTTTTCACGTGCCACCACCAGACTGAGTGTATATATTTAATTCTCTTGGAACACTTGATCATTATTGTGCCTAAACATCCCACGATACATACCCATCAAATACTAATATACATCTATTAAGATCTTTGTTGGATAAAATGCTTATGTGCGATGGTGAAACTAGGTAGGCTCTCGACACCATTGTTTGATAACATCAGTCACGTCGAGGGTAGCCCATATTGTGAAAAATTTGTCATTTGCATACTCATTGGGCTTGAGCATCTTATAGTATATCTGGATATCCTCACCATAATAGGTGGCGAGGTGACTGACACTCTCACTGCGAAGCATAAGGTGAGAGTCATCCATGTGCATGATGATCCATTCAATAGCTTCGACACATGGCATGAATGGGAATCTACATGTGATCCTGTGTATCATAGACTTCTTAATGTTGATGTATGCATGAACATCTTCTAATTCCTCAAGAAACTTCTCATCCATGAATGTGTTGTAGATCTCGCTCCATGTGACCTTTATAGTCTTATCAATGAAACATTGAGTGTCTACATATATAGGAATATTTGGCTTTGTAACTACGACAGGCTCATCAGTGCTTGCTTCTGAAAATTCTTTAGAGGCTACTTTACAAGGTGACATGTTTCCAACTGATAATGACACAATGGCAACACTTGTAGCACTACCACTTGTTTGTGGAATCACAATCATAACAACAAGATAGGCCTAAAACAACTAACTATGTAGCATAACTTGTATAAAAAGTTCAAAGAGTCATCATGGATGACAGATCATGAAAATATATGAATGACAGCAAAAAATAACTTGCATTCAAGTAAAAATACACATGCAAACTAGGAGGGTGCACTTTCAAAGCACGAAGGAGACATGCATGGTAATTTGGGGCTTCATAGTGTGCTCATGCACTCAAGAAAGAGGCAAAAACAAGCTAGGGCACACTATAACACCCTGAAGGGTCAAATGAATGGGAAAGGGACCTTTAGGTATTACTTCCTATGACATCAGTGACCATACTAACAGTAATCAACACTTCACTGATTAAGGTCAAATGTGGTCATTTTCCTACCCTTTAATAACTTCAACAAATAGTCAATGTAAAAATGACATCTCAAGATCTTCAAGCAGTTGGTCCTCAATTTACAGCCAATATACTTAAGTGAGGTATCAAGCTGATGGTGATTTTGTCCAATTCACTGATACTTCACAACTAGGTAAGCCCAAGTATACAACAAGGGATACAATTCAATTATGGTCAATAATGCTTCATCAATTCTTACTGTAAACAAGCTCAACGACTTAGATCCACCTCCACACAACCTCTTATAAATTATGAGTCATGGTTTGGATGAGCTTCAAACTTGGCTCCTTGAACAGGCCCTGAAATAGGCCTTATTCAATCTCTTGACTATGGCAAAACTATCCTTCAAACAATCCCTATATTAAGCCTTGAATTGCCCAAAAGATAGGTTTAGTCATAACCAAAAAGTTGCATCCTGGAAACTTCCTTCTCGTGCTTAATCACTTCCTTAATTTTGTCACTTAACATCACAAAATATGAGGCAATTCCACCTTAGACAAACCTCAAACAAACTCATATTATCCTTCATAGAGTCCAAAATTAAGCTTCAGGGATGGAAAAATTATGCCTCAAAAAGTCCGAATAGGGGATTTAGGAAGGGGTCAAAACAAAGCCTCAAAAAGTATGAATTTATCCTGCCTCAGGATGTCGAAATAGCACCTCAGGAACGGGCCAAAAATGCTTTAGGGTGAGCCTCAGAAATTCCACATTGCAACTTAGAAAAGGCATCAGATATTTGCTCTACCCTTCCTTAGAATGTCCAATGAAACCACTATCAAAAGGATAAAAGATATGACATAAATCCCTTGAAAACTTAGAATCAAACTAGTATATAACCACAGGAAAGATAAATCATTGTGTACAAAAAAATCGACCTTCTCCTTAAGATTTTTGTGTTGCGCATGGCCTCAGGAATTTCAGAGGAATTTACAAGAAAATGCATGATGAAAATTGTGTTTTGGAGACCAATCGAATGCCCTACGTATATAAAATGAAGGGGCATGAAAGGGGGCCTACTTTCTCTAAAATAAAAGGGGTCAACTTGTCCCATAATTTCAAATTTTCTTGAGAAGCAAACTTTTATTTCAATGCTATACATCATGTTTGTGAGGGTTGAATTTAATCCTTTTTTAATATTTTATAAAAAATATTTTTGAAGGAGGCTTGGTCAACTCAAAACCCACATATCTTATTGAGTATTTCTCAAATATTAGTACCATATTTTGACTAATTAAAAATCTACCTTTTACCATCCATTTGGGAACCATGACCACACTTTCAGGGAACTAACTTTGAGAAGGCATATCTCCTCAACCGTGATGAGTTATGTGGCATGCCACCTACCGATATAAATGGCATGATGAGTACTATTACATTATTATGGTCTTGGTTGAAAATACATTGATCTCCCCATTCAATTTCCTCATCAAATGTGGGGCATCATGACCACACCACAAGGGCTTCTAAACTTTTGGGCTTCCTTCTCTTCCTTCTAGGGATTATTTTCCATTGGAGCTTCTAGTTAATGTAATCCATTAACATATATTAAGAGCATTCGAAGACTAACATTGGCATTAATGACAACACCATTCAACAATACCCCCCTTTGTCATTGATGGCGACACAGATACTTCACCTACGATTATATGCCCCCTTGTTTCCATGCTTCGGATATTCATCTCCCCCTTTGACATCAATGGAAAAAGGGCAATGCCCCTTGATGAAGTATCTCCCTTTGTCTTCCTGTAATATGACATTTCTCCTTGGACTGTTTCTCTCCCCCTGTCATGAGGTGCCTCTCACAATTTTTTATTAGTTGATTTCACCTATCAATATGCTTTATTGAAAAATTCACCTTTATGATAATGACAACGAGCCCTTATTCAATCCTTCTTAATCTCAGTATTAAAGTGCCACAAAATTGTCCAGAACTTTTCTTTTCAAATCTGCACAATTCTCACTAATCTATCTATAATTCTGATCATGCATGTCATCAACCACTGGGAGTCTTCCATTCCAAATCAAACAACTTGAAAGATAGATCCTTAATTTGCAATCATTGTTACTTAGACTCACCCTTTTTAACATTCACAATACTAGGAGTCTCAAGTTGGATTGTTCATAATGATATATGAACCTGCTTTGTTTCAGGATCATTTTGAGCCTTGACATCTTCCTTAGTCTCTATAGGTTCATCACAGTATTGTGACATTACAAATCTTATTAGCATGACCTCTGGGATTTCTTTATTCGCCTAATATTCTTGCTTTTGTTTTCTTCTCCAAAACTTCTTGTACCTGATATTAGAGTTCTTCATCATGGAAGATTTTATCACATATCTACAATCATGAGCAATATGTCCATAGTTATGACATTTGAAGCATTCTACATGATACATGAATGATGGAGAAATTGACATATACTTTATGCTAATAGGGTTATTTGGACATCTATCATGTGTTCCTACAAACTTCCTTCTAGGGTTTTGATGATGACCTTGATAATCATCCCTATCATAAGCTTTGCAACCCCTAACCTTATGTCCAAAGTACACGAAAAGAAACACCAAAAAAATATATGAGTGTACCTTGGTGAAATGTCTTTCCTTAATGATCTTCTGAAAACATTCTTTCTTTGAGGTGGATCAGTCCTTTGTTGTTCCTTGTCCTTTATCACTTCAACATAACTTCTTGGAACAATGACGCCTTCAATATTCTTTTTTATTTTCGTTTTAATTTGGCCTTTGAAAGATTTAACTTGCAGGCTTCTCTTTAACCTTGCTAAGAGGGGGCTTGGAACTTGTGTCTTCATTGCATGGAGCTTCACCTACTTCTTTTGCCTTCGTCTCTATGAAATAAATTATTGTTCCTTTTCATTGATGATATGATTCTTATTTTCAACATTTTGCAATTTCTCCTTCTGTCATTCATTGAGTCTATTTATTTGACCTAGAGCTACATCAAGGTCCTTTTGCTTTTGAATAACTTTTGCCTCGTACTTCTGAGCATGTTCCTCTAATTGGCTTATGAATATTTTATATTTCTTTTATGATTCGTCCACTTGAAGTCTTTGGAGAAAAAAATATTCTTTGAGTATATGATTTTTCTTCTTTATTTTCTTAAGATCACTTAAGGCACTCATCAATTCTCTCTCTTTGTCCGCTTCTCCTTCTTCCTCTTCATTGTTGTCGGATTCTTTGATGTGATTATCTGCTTTATTTGAATCACAATCAATATATTCATCTTGACCTGCATGATTATTTGAGTAGAGGTTTTGAAGATTTTCCGAAGCCTTTTAGTTAATGAGCATTGATCCACTTTGTCTGTCATAGGATCTAGCAAAGCACTTAGAATAAAATTCATGCCTTTCAAATTCTACCTTCTTGATTAATTTGTAGACATGTCTTCAGAAATAACTGAATACCATATGTCATATCTAGGAGCTCCCAAATATGATTCCATTCTATCTTTCCATTATTCATAGTATGCTTCATCAAACAAAGGAACTAGAACAACCTAATTCTCTTCATTAGTTGTAACATGTTCTCAAACAATTGCAATGCCAAAATCTTCCTTTCATCATTTGGAAGTGTGCTTCATTGACTTTCCCATCTCTATTCTCCTGAGATATGCCTTCTACCTATTAGGCTGCAATTGAAGTAACCTA
The DNA here is from genome assembly GCA_031772625.1 of Pinus tabuliformis. Lineage (NCBI taxonomy): Eukaryota > Viridiplantae > Streptophyta > Pinopsida > Pinales > Pinaceae > Pinus > Pinus tabuliformis. The sequence goes on from CM062819.1 coordinate 2,019,594,501, forward strand.
CTTCGATCCCAATTATTGGAGTATTCATCAATATTGAGAGGGGAGTTGAATCAATATTGGGAACTTTTCAACAGTTTTAATTATTATTCAATAATGCACACCATCAAAGAGAATTCTTAAGAGATTTTAGGTGGAAACCTTTCGGAAGAAAAACCATCGAACACTTTTAATATAAGTCTTCAATATTACATAAACAAGAATCTCCAACTTCCAATATTCTCCAACAAAAATGGAAGGAGGCTCCAACCCCCTGATTTATCATCTACAATTGAAAGGATGCAACAACAACCTGGTTTTACCAGCTCCAACTGGAAGAATTATCCAACACCCTGCTAGTGTCAATATGTTGTCCTAGCACCACCCTTCCACCCTGAAGTGTCCTCGGGATCCAACCTGAAGGAGACTTCACTCTCCACCTTTCACCACCATACCACCAAAAGGATAGAAGATAAAAGAATAAGATAAATCACTCGTCACACTGCTAAGCTATTTCATTATGATCACTATATTTGTACACCCATTGCTCTTATCAAATGTCACAGAACTTCTGCTTCTGTCCAATAGTCAAATTTTGTAGTCACAAGTTTAATACAAAAACCTTTCTACAATACAAACTCTATCCTTACCCAGTGCATCAACACTGCCAAACTTCTGCTATGCAATATGCAAACCCTAGCAACATACTCTGGAAAATTTATCAACCTACTCAATAACACTCTCTGCTTAGGATACATATCACTGTATCTTTTACAAAATGAACACTATTTGACTCATCCCATCAATATTTTCAAATGCTCTGTCTTCAATAGCATAAACCTCTATCCACGACAATTTTTCTCAACACATTGCATCCTCTTGTAAATTTAGCATCATTGATGATAACTTACTTGGTCAACAACGAAACTAGACATTGGCAGAGGCAATCAACTAGAAGTGAATAATACTCTCTGTCATAAAAAAACACCCTACAACATAGTAATACCATCAATGCAACTTGACATCTACTTGAGCCCTTTTTTTATTAGTCTTGCAATACAAATTCTGGACATCACAACATTCACAAACCTTTGTCAAAACCCTAATTACCACATCTCAACAACAAAATTATAGTTAACAACAAATATGTGGTTAGAGAAACAAACATACAATTTATGACTATAATAATACCATTATATCCATAGTAGTGGCATATCATTACTTTCTATGAAATCAATGACCATACTATTGCTAACCAACACTTCATTGACTAAGGTCAAATGTGGTCTTCTTCTTGGCCTTCAATAACTTCAACAAATAGTCAATGTGAAAATGATGTCTCAAGATACTCAAGGGGTTGGTCCTCAATTTGCAACCACTATACTTAATTGAGGTATCAAGTTGTTGGAAATTTTGTCCAATGCATTGTTCCTTCACATCTAAGGCTACCCAAGTATACAACAAGGGATACAACTTAGCTATGGTATGTAATGCTCAACTAATTCTTACTGTAAACAAGCTCAACAACTTAGATCTGCCTCCACATAGCCTCTTATAAATTCTGATTTTTGGTATGGATAAACTTCAAAATCGGCTATTTGAACATGTCTTGAAATAGGCCTTGTTCAATCCATTGACCATGGGCAAACTATCCTTAGATTAAACCTTGAATTGCCTAAAAAGCAATTCTAATCAAAACCAATTATTGCAGCTTGGAAAATTCCTTCTTGTGCTCAATCAAATCCTTAATTTTTTCCCTTAACATCACAAAATATGAGACAATGCCACCTCACGTATACCTAAAAAAATTGGATTAGGAAGGCTAAAATTCTACTTGAGGAAGGCCAAATAGTGGCCCTAGGAAGTGGTTGAATTGGGCCTCAGAAAGGAGCCGAAAAAGAGCCTCAAAATGTTCTAATTTATCCTTCTTCTGGAGGTAAAATAAATCCTCGGGAAGGGGTGTAAAGTGCCTCATGACAAGCCTACAAAATTCTACATTATAGCTCAGGAAAGGCCTCCGATACTCACTCTATCCTACCCGATAATGTCCAGTGAAAACACCATCAAAAGGATAAACAATATGCCGAAAATTTGTTGAAAACACATATTCAAACTACTGTATAACCACATGAAATATAAATAATTTGAGTATAGAAAACTCAACCTTCTTCTTAATATTTTTGTGTTTCCCTTGGCCTCATGTGTTTTGGAGGCCATCTGTTATCAGACAAATTTCTTTTGTGGACAAGAGCAATCTCCCTTGTTCTAGTAACCATATCTAGAGCAAAACAAAAAGGAACAAAAATCTTTCCCTACGTTTAATTGCAATCATATTATCATTGGAAATGAGATTGGGATGACCTCATACCTTTTTACAAAGGTTGTCCTCACTAGTTGTTTCTTGTAGCTTCCAATTTTGTCCTTAATTGTTGAAGCAAAGACATGCAAATAATACAAACAAATGAACCATCAAAGCACATATATTCCAAAAATTATTTGATCAAAACATATATGTGATCAAGTATATACCAAAGAATTTCAAATAGATAGAAAATGATTCATGGGAAAGAAACATGTAATTGTATTACAATGAAGAAAATTTTACAGCCTGAAGTCGCCTCGATGTTGTAATCCCCTTTCCAATTGTTCTTCGTTCCAATTCCTTTACTTCAAAAGTCTTAAGATCAAAGGTTTGATATTTTAGCGAAGTTTCACCAAAGCCAAAATCCCTTATGTGATATTCTAACCAACCATCCCAATGGGAGACGGTTGTACTTGTAGGCTTGGGAAAGGATAAAAGGAGGATAAGTGATGGAGGTTGATATCCAACAAGTTAGGGATGTGAGTAATATCCACACCGCTTGGAGGAGATTCCATCCACGAGGCTTCTATTCTAGAATCTTCTCGTACTTTTTATTTTTACCTTCATTAAAGCAATGCTGCACCTTATGAACTAGTAAAATGTGACATTGTTGTACCGTAAAATTTATGCAACTTGCGACAATGAGATATGTCGCAGGATGTCAATGCTCAACGTGTGACATCCTCTTGAATTAGGGTTTTTTAAGGTATTTGCACAAGTTTATTATTTTCTACAGAAGGGTTTTTCTTCCATCTTCTTCAGGGATTAATGGAAATCAATCTTTGTATGGCGAAGGATATGGATATGACATTACTTGCCATAAATGCAGCGAAATAATATGTAATAGTAGCTTAATTATATATATATATATAAAATGAAGGGGCATGAAAGGGGTTCGAGTTGCCCCTAAATCAAGGGGACAACATGTCCCATAATCTCAATTTTTCTTGAGAAGTCGACTTGTATTTTAATACTAGACATCATGTTTGTGAATGATGACTTTAATCCTTTAATATTACATAAAAATATTTTTTTGAGGGAGGCTTGGTCAAATCAAAACCCCCATATCTTATTGAGGATTTTCTCAAATATGAGTATTGTATTTTGACTAATTATAAAGCTTCCTTTTATCATCCATTTGGGCACCATGCCCACATTTTCAAGGCACCAACTTTGAGAAGGCACATCTCCTCAACCACAAGGATTTATGTGGTCTACCACCTACAGATAGAAATGACATGACAAGTATTATCATCATATGATGGTCTTGATTGGAAATACATTAATGTTCCCATTCAATTTCCTCATCAAATGCGGGGCATCTTGACCACACCACAAGGGATTTTAAACTTTTGGCCTTCCTTCTCTTCCTTCCAAGGATTCTTGTCCATTAGAGATTCCAATTAATGCAATCCATTGGCATATATTAAGAGAATTCAAATATTGACGTTGGCATCAATGAAAACACCATTTAACACACGAAACTTTGACCACAAATCCGAGTCCTGAACTTCTCTTATCATGCACACCCAAATGGCTTGAAAAGCCCAAATATATGGATAAGTCTGGATTAGTGAAGAGGCTGACTCTTTTTCACACACCAATGACCATTACCATACAATTCAGAGAGAAGAAAATCATTGGGGCCATGATAATACAAGGTTTCATATTGATTAACGAGTGAAAGATTGACGAAACGAATATAAAGATTTGAAGATGGTTGATTGATGAGATTAGATGAATCACCATCAGATGAGAGATGTGAGAGAAATATAAGTTCTTCATTCACAAGATGATCTTCCGATTTAATAATCAGTTTGGGTCCAACATACAAGACATGAAAGGTAAGAAGACATGGAACACAGAGCATATCGAGTTCTCCTTCCAGACATTGAAATTCTTCCTAATAAGGAGGATCTAATTCGAAACATTTCCTTGACATCCGAACTAAGAATCGAAACTTCTAATCCAAGAACTACCAATACACGTCCTCATTCGGAAACTGATAACAAATGTGAAGGAACCGATTAGCAAAATGCTCAAGAGATTCAGTCAATTCCATTCTAAATTGATCAATTTCATCAATAACATCTTGATATTCATATTTATCAAAAACTTGATGAAGCTCATTAACCAAGTGATCGAAATATGTGATAGAAGCAGTGGGTAGAGAATAGCACCATTTCTTTGCATGACCATCCAATGTAAGGGTAAAAAACCATGCAAGGATTTCTTCTAAATAAACACCATTCAAGAAGCAGAATTGAACAAATTTAACAACATAATGAAGGATTGTTGTTGTATCCTTTCCATCAAAATTAAAACATGGAAAGTTATGTAAAATGTCCACATGGATTGAAAGATCTAAAGTTTTTGTAAAACACCTCAGGATTATGATTTGGGATGAAGTTGTTGAAGGTAATAGATTCAAATAGACTTCACAGGCTCAACTTGTCATCTAGCCCTCCTTCTAGTGCCAAGAACGTTGACGGTGTTGGATTCTGCCAACATTGTAAGGGGATATCCCTGATGTGAAGTCCCAATTAGACCTCACATCATTTGGTTTAGGAGTTCCATCTGGTCATACAGCTCGACCCTCGTTGAATGGTTTTTCAGGATATGCCTAGGCTATAATCGGACGTAAGAGGACACAATGTCCCTTTGGGTCAAAAGGGGGATTCGAGGAAATGAGAAAGACTTGTTGAGTACCTACAGATTAGTCCACATAGTAAACAAAAATCGTTAAAACATAACAAAATTCATTCAATAATGTACATAACTAAGCAACAAAGTAGTTCATTGACTTAGTATGTGAATAATGCGACATATACCATACACATAACCAGAATAGTCCATCTACATCTATGATACATGTATTAAGGAATGTCGGCTCATTGAGCTTCTAATTATAAGCATAAGAACCCAAGTACATTGTTACATGAATGAAACATTGTATCCAATAGTGGAAGATGAAGCCACAACTTGCTTCTACAAAGAATAATCTATCTCATATGTAGTGCAAGAGAAATCAAGTCTAAAACTTTTAAGAGAATTGTCCCAAAAATCCCCTTTGCTAGAGTTATGAGGAGCTATTTATAACAAGTACAATGACCTTTGAGCTTCCTCATGACTCTTGAATTCCTATGACTATTCATATTCACTATTTGTCTCTTTACATTCCAATGTGTGGCTTTTCCTATTCCACATGCGTCCATTGAACTTCATTACATAACATATATTACATAAGACAATTTACAAATGAGATGGTGACCTAATAAGACAAACCTACTAACAGGACAAAGACTCGTCAGATGGATAAATCATTTGCTTCTTCATGGAGTTCATTTGTGATGTAAGTGTGCCATGCTCTAAACTCCTTTGTGATGCCTGCAATTTTATTTGGCAAGTCCCCTATGTAGCACATATTCACCTCCAGTGCCTTTATCAGTAATCTCTTGGAGCTTGAATTTACATTATTCCACAGCCATGAGAGCTTCATGTGCACTTTGACTTCTGCAAAGGCACACTACTGAATAATGTCTTTGGTTACCTCCAAGCCTTCTTGTTTTGTTACTTTCTTGATTTTTTCAATGTAATCCATAATCTCCTAGAAGATGACCTACCTGCCTCTTATTGCTTCAATGTTTTCGATGGTGGGCATCCCATGCATCTATGTTAGAGACTCAAACCCATTATGTGGTCGGTTGTATGCAACCATAGTACTAACCGATTATGCTCCAAGATGAGAGTAATTTTGTAGGTGGAGTCTCAACTGAACTTTGTCTATCTCGACAAAAACCTTTTCTTTCCTTTCCAAATGTTGTGTAGCATATGGATATTTGGCATCCCACTCCTACATCTGATCAACTGCTCTGTTAGATATCTTCAAGAGATTCACCACTTCCTGTGCATTCTTATGAATGCTAATGAGAGGAGTTGTGACCTGTTGTATAAGTATAATCTCATCAGATAGTCGTGCCATGGTATTCTCCATTGGTCCCAATTTTTCTAGCATGGTTAACTGTTATTTTGTGGTATTGATGTTCTATGATGACAACCACTAGTTTCCCACTGCAATATGTTATATGTGTTTCTTCACCGCAACCAATTCTCTCCTCAATCTGGCATTCTCATTCGACAAGTATCATGAGTTATCCTGTGTCGCTGTAGCAAATGAAACATTTGTTGCCATAACTGCCCTCAGATTTCTTCTTATGTTGGAGGTGATCACATTTTCTGTTACTACTGAGACTAGGTTCTGAGGATCATTGAGATAGTACATGTGTGTTTGTTGCATGCTCCTCTTCTTTAGTTGATCAAATGTTACAATGTAAACATCTATGACTTTATATGTTGGAGGAGGTGTAACCCCCATCTCTTCGAATAGAGGATTACCTCCTTTTAGTGGTTGGTCATCTAGGGTACTGGACTCATCATCCATGGGTTGGATGGTATCTTCTTCCTCTAACTTCTCCTCCCCTAGTTCCTGAGTCAATTACTCTTCTTCCAGCCTCTGTGTTGCTTCCTCCTCTTGGGACTACCTTTGTTTATCTTACTCTATCTATCTCTTCTCTTCTTCTTCTTTTGCTTGTTTCTTCTCAAGTAGATCATCCTAATTACTGCTCTCATAGTCTTCTTCTTCTTCTTTCCATTCTCTCCTCTCTGGCTCTGTTTGTGTAGCTCTTGTGTTTAAAGGATCGACCTTTCATTTCTTGTTGCTCTTGCCTGATGAATACCTGATTCTTTTCCTCAGAGCCATCTTCTTTACTCGAGGCATTGTTTCCTCCTCCCCCTGCTCCTGCAAGTCTTGAGTTGATGGAACTCTTACCACTCAAACCAGTAGGGGAGCTAAAAGGGGTTCCTAAGAGGGAAACTACTAGGTTAAGAGCAACGTTGGAGGCTTAGCCCACTGTCACCACAACTAAGTCTCCCTGCTCTTTACAAACTTTCACCGATGGGAGGATTATTGGTAGTGTAGGGATCACTTGTAAGGTATATGTCAATGGATAGGTGGAAAGTGACCTTGGAAACCATTTCCCAAATATGGAGTGAAGAATGGAACTTGCTTGCTCTTCAAGCAAGGGACTTGGTCCTCCAGGGTAAACGATGAGGATTGGAGGGTTGAGGGAGAAGGAATAGGCTTATAGACGAGGTTTTAAATCCCTATAATCCTTGGGAAACTTGGATTCTAAAATGGTCCTTGATAAATGATCTTTATTTAGAAGTGGGACCCCATGGCCCAAGTGGACCCAGTCTAGGTTGCGGGATGGAATGCAACAACCAATGATGTTCCTATCCCAGACAAGGTGAAAGGAAAGGACCAAAAAAGAATATTTACTTCAAAAGGTTGAATTAATCATGTTGAAGTCTAGCCTTGGGGATGCCTAGGTAAAATTTGATCCTAGAGCCAGGGCTTGGGATTCCCGGAGATTCCATCGTTAGAATTGCCTCAAATTTGGAGGAGAGGGAGGGGACCCACCAACGTGGTAACCTGTAGGAGATCGAAAATTTTCCTTGAGGAAATCCTGGAAAATTTGATGCATTAGGTGACCTAATGGGGCTAGACCTACTGAAAAGGAGGGAAAGGGTTAAAATAGGGTTAAAATGATCACCCTTGTTTAGGGATCAATGCATAATTCACTTGGGGATATGGAGTCAAGGATGATGATGAGTAAGAAATTGGTTTCTTGATGAAGGAGGCCTAGAAAGTCAGCTTCATCCAATGTTGAGAGAAAGAAAAGAAAAGTGACCTTCAAGCATTTATACTTCAAAGAAAATTATGCAAGCATATCGAGACAATTAATCTCTAGGACATTTTATTCCTATAACATTGACCCATACATTAAATTATTTAAAACATGCTTAATTCCACATTTCAATTATGCAACAACTAGCCCTAGTTTTAGCAGTATGCAACAACAAGAATAACAACGTCAGAATTTACTTACAAAATTATAGAAATATCCAACCCGCATTTCCTTTGTAAGACAAAACTCCAAGACAAGAAAAATAACCCAAATCCATATGTCAAAATTCATGCATCTCCAAAAAATATCCTCCAAGGAAAAAATACAAAGTTCTCTATGATTAGAGAGATCCCAAGTCAAGTGATGATCCAAATGAATGTATCTAACATCAATATATAACCTCCTAAGGATTTTGAATTATCCTATGGGCCTACATTATCCCCTAATGATAAAATAATGTGCAAATAAAGCCCCTATTGGTGACAAGCCCACCAAACTAGCTCACAAGTGTAAAAATAAGCCTCACAAGGCGCCAAATAATAATATGTACATGTCGTGGGGACCTCCAAAGGCCTAATAATGCCCTAAAGTTGCATATTGAGGAACTAATTCCTTAGAATATGATGGAAAAGGGGGTGGCCCCTTGGTCTCCGAGTAGTAGACCTGTGGTGCTCCCAGTGGGCCTTAGGGCACATAAATGACCCCATGGGTCTCCATATGAATTAGAGATGCTTGTATATCCTTTGCAAGGGTCCAAGTTGTGGAATGAATGCAAGTCCTGGGACACCTGCCAAGTGTGTGGGGCTCCTGTGGGTCACTACTGAGCATAATGTACCAAGCATATCGCCATCAATCCAAAAGTGGATCACTAGTAGTCTGCGAGCATCGATGAAGATCCGTGGAGTGTTGTCTGCTGTTGTGGAGGCCAATGGCTCTCTATGCACACCTAAATGTGCCAATGTAGACCTATGGAGGTTAGGATCTCGTATAGGGAGACCAAACCTAAATGGAAACCACCTATAATCCTGCATAAGATCTAATGCGTCCCCTAGGCTTTCAGTACAACTAATCATTAAAATAATCGAGTAAAAGAGTTTACAAATCATGGATAACAAAGTGGGCACTTCATAATGGCATGCCCTTCCGTAGTGGGCTTTGGCATGTGCTAGTGTGTCTAAGCTCCAAAGGGGTTAACCAAGTACCTTATTAGGTGGTTTAAGCACTTAAAGGGGATAATATATCCAAGGTACATCCCTCTAATGGGGGTGGCAAGTGATAAATAAGTGGAATGGAGTAGGGGAGGAGAGGGGAAATCATGGGCCACTTATTAGGGCATAGGGGTAGCTAGATAAGGGGAAGCCCACACATGGGTATGTAATGTGTAGGAGGTTGTGGTACATGAGGTGCCCCGACCATGATTTATTCACCCTTCTTTATATGCCTTTTTCATTTTATGAATTTTCTTTAATTAGCTGCTCGGGGCTCAAAGGACAAGAGCATGATGTGTAAGATATAACAATGATTACCCCATTTTAGGTAGGGTGGTTCATTTCCCTCCAAGGGTTGGGAAATTCATGGGTTCTTGAATGATAAAGGAGGCTCGTCTAGGGCCTATGGAACCATGGTGATGACCATGGATTGGGGAAGATGTCTTGTATTGGATTTTTCCCACATGCTAATTATTTTTTCCTCATCATATTTTGCATTTTGTAGTACAATTTCCTATTAAATGTGGCCAATTATGCTTTTTTATTTAGGCTACTTCAACCTCCAGGGCATCATTCCAAGCCTAACCGAAGGTAGGGGATGTGAAAATTCCTAGTCTAAGGAACCCCTACTGCAACATATCAGAATCTACTTCACTTACTTGATTTTTAAATTACATTCATCAAGTTATTATTCTGAATACTGAAGGAAATTACTTATGCACCCTACACAAATTAAATATTTGATCTCATGAAATAGAAAATAGAGCAAAGAACAAGATACATAGGACACACTTATTTTTGGACACAATAGTCCCCGAAAAAACCCAATGCGGGAAAAAAGGTGCAACAACTTTGAGGGTTTTATTATTATGCAAGAGAAATATCTGAATACAAATCTAGGATTCTCATCTAGCAATCCTTTACAGAGAAAATACCGGTGGAAAATCTGAGTGAGTTTTACCTCACTTCACCCGACAGAATTCTGACTGATCTAGCACAAGATTGGCTAAACCCAGCTATTTATGCATCACCTCTTCTGCCCTCTGCGCCAGCTTTCCCGTCTGTTCTGGCAGTTCCTATCAGTTTGGTTGTTCCTGAGAGTTCCAGCTTCTGCCCTCTGCGTCAGCTTTCCCGATTGTTCCGACAGTTCTGGATTCTGCTCTCTATGTAAGCTTTCCTGGCTGTTCTGGAAGTTCCAGCTGTTTCCAACAGTTATGAGTTCTACGTGATCGACAAATTTTCTGCTCTGTGTAAGGCTTCTGGCTCTGCATCAAGGTTGCGTGGGCCCATACTGGCCCAACTTCAGCTCTCCCGGCTACTGCGCTGCCTCTCTGTCAGTATTCTCCGGAAAGTCTTTCTCTTGGATTCTCACTTCCCCTATGCTATAAAATTATCACTTAATTCGAAATTCTTAACAAACCTTGCCCTAGGAATTGAATTCTGGATCAATTCATTCTCTCCGCGTGTGTTCCCAAATGAACCCCAAGCCTCCATTTTATACTTTTCATGTTGAGTCTTAAACAACTGAGATTAAGCCTCTAATCAATGGCTAAGATTAAAACATGACTTAATCCGCCTTCTAGATCATTCTCACCCATAATTTGTTTGATTAATACCCATTAATATTTTAATTTCCCTAAGTTTATACTTAGGAACTCCATTAAAAATATTAATTATTTTAATAAAATACAATCCGGGTGGAATTTAACCAAACGGTTTTTGGGTTCTTTAGAATTCATTTGCCTTATCCTCTCTACCAATTTTCAAGTCTAGATCACTTCTGATGCTACCAAAAACTAACACTCCCTCTTAGCGAGGAAAGTGCTCTAGCAACAATGTCCAACTGCATGTTGCTCTGTCTCTGAAGCACCTCCTTTCCGCATTGTTGCTGCCACCAACACTGTGTTGTTGTTGCTACTATACTGCTGCCCATGACACTACCACTGTTTCATCTGTACTACAACTCCCTCTCAAATTTTGCATCTGTTATGCTGCTAGCAGTGTCACTGCTAACACTACATCCGTACTGCAACTCAGTTGTTGAGAGAAGCAACTAAAAAACATCCAAAATTAGTTGAACTTAACCATGTTCAACATAATACAATGAATGTTGGTATCTGACTACTACTGATTCTGACCCTCTGAATCTTCTGCGTTGCTGCTGACCTCTACATTACTACCAACCTTGCTCTGCTTTGATCAATCTTTGGTCCCAAACCACTGCATCTGTCCTCCAAATACTCCATTGCATCATTTGACGCTAAGTCCATCTCGCTACTGTTGAATCTTGGGCTCTCGTAGCAAGGAATTGATCTAAGAGGTGGACTCCTCAAGGATCTTGCCCACAAGTAGTCCTCTCGACTACAACTCAATATCGCCCTATCTCCCTTCTAGAGATGTGTGGGCACTCATGAAAAAACCCTCGTCAATCTTTGTTGAAGCAGCCTTAGGATCATGTTTCTCATCCTTGTCCTTTTTATTCAAAGGACACTGGGATGCATAATGGCCCGTCTCACCACAACTGAAAAATTTCACCTTCGAAATGCCCCTTTTCTTTTGCTTGTATTGTCCCTTTGATGCTAGTGTTGCATTCTCCTCCTCCTCCTTCGTCCTTGTGCCACTCCCACTGCTACCACTAAGGTTAACCTTCACTAGGTCCTTCCTTAGCTCCTCCTGTTGAAGAGTCGCCTGCGTCTCCTCCCATGAAGGTAGTTTTTCTCTGCCCAATATGCTTTGGACAAAAAATTACCATTCATCTGAGACTCCATTAAGGGCTATCCCCACCATCATGGTTGGCTGAGGAATGGACCCTACTATAGCAAGCTGGTCTCTAGTGTCCTGGAGACACTGAAGATAGACATTCAACCCTTCTCCTTTATGCATCAAAGTCTGCTGCAAATTCTGCTCCAAATACATATTTTGTTGTTCGAAAGAGACTTCATACAGAGAAGACAAGGCTTCGCACATATCTCGAGTTGTATCCTTGCCCTGTAAGTGTGAGACCACATGATCTCAAACTCCATCGAGAATGAGCCTCTTTCCCTTCCCCTACTTGGCTTTGTACTTTTTCTTTTGATCGTTGTTAGTAGGAACAACTACAACACTTTTGACGTAGGCCTTGAGATAATATTCCTCTAGAACAATTAAGATTCTGGTTTTCCATATGACATAGTCGGAAACACCTTCCAACCCGTCCTGATATCTAAACCCATGTGATTCCATCTCACCCAACTGTTGAATTGACTCCTTTAGTCACTCCTTAGCACTGCTCAGCTGCTCAGCAAGTGAGAAATTCGAACTTTCTGGCAGAAAGTTCTCTGAGGAAAAAATTCCCCTTCTACGTGTCTTCTTTCTTTTCCAACAGATTTCTGCCCTGGAAGAAACTGCTCCCTTCACGCATTGCGTTGAGGCTCTGCGTCACTCCCTCTACCTCTGCAAACTCACAAACTGGAAATCCTATCTATGTCGTCTCACTCAGAGAGAGATTTCCTTGGATCTGCTTTTGGCAAGGACTGCACAATCCCTTCAAGGGGATTTGAATTGCTGCCAATCACAACTTTCGACCTCACTGCTCATCACTTGATTTGCTCTTCCTGTTTCAAAATCAATGCTCTAATACCATGTGAATATTCCTAGTCCAAGGAACCCCTACTACAACAAATCTGAATCTACTTCACCTACTTGATTTTTAAATTACATTCATCAAGTTATTCTTCTGAATACTGAAGAAAATTGCTTCTTCATCCTACACTAATTAAATATTTGATCTCATGAAACAGAAATGAGAGCAAATAAAAAGATACATAGGACACACTTATTTTTGGACACAATAATCCCTGGAAAAACCCAATGCGGGAAAATCGGTGCAACAACTCTGAGGGTTTTATTATTATGCAGGAGAAATATTTGAATACAATTCTAGGATGCTCATCTAGCAATCCTTTACAGAGAAAATAATGGCAGAAAATCTGAGTGAGTTTTACCTCACTTCACCCACCAAAATTCCAGCTGATCTGACACAAGACTGGATAACCCTGTCTATTTCTGCATCACCTCTTCTACCCTCTGCGTCAGCTTTCTCGGTAGTTTCAGTTGTTCTCGACAGTTCTGGCTTCTACTCTTTGCATCATCTTTCCTGACTGTTCTGGTAGTTCTCGACAATTCCAGCTTCTGCTTGACTGACAACTTTTCTGCTCTGGGCAAGCCCTTCTGGCTCTACATTAAGGCTGTGTGGGCCCAGACTGGCCCAGTGTCAGCTCTCCCGGCTACTGCGTCGCCTCTTTGTAGGTTGTCTTCACCTCTCTATCAGTATTCTTCGGAAAGTCCTTTTCTCGGATTCTCACTACCCCTTTGTTGCAAAATGATCACTTAATTCGAAATCCTTAGCAAACCTTGCCCTAGGAATCAAATTCTAGATTAATTTGTTCTCTCCGTGTGTGTTTCCAAATGAACCCCAAGCCTCCATTTTATACTTTTCTTGTTGAGTCTTCTTGATCATTCTCACCCATATTTTGATTAATACCCATTAATATTTTAATTTCCCTAAGTTTAGACTAAGGAATTCAATTAAAAATATTAATTATTTTAATAAAATACAATCCGGGTGGAATTTCACCAAACGGTTTCTGGGTTATTTAGAAATCATGTGCCTTAGCCTCTCCACCAATTTTCAAGGCTAGATCACTTCTGATGCTACCAAAGACTAACACTCCCTCTTAGCGAGGAAAGTGCTATAGTAACAATGTCCAACTGCATGCTGCTCTGTGTATGAAGCACCTCCTTTCCGCACTATTTCTTCCACCAACATTATGTTTTTGCTACTACTGTACTGCTACCCATGACACTACCACTACCACTGCTGCATCTGTACTACAACTCCCTCTCAAATGTTGCATCTACTATGATGCTAGCACTGCCACTACTAATACTGCAACTGAGTTGCTTAGATAAGCAACTGAAAAAACATCCAAAATTAGTTGAACTTAATTGTGTTCCACATAATACAATGAATGTTGGAATCTAATTGTAGCTAATTCTGACCCTCTAAATGTTCTGCACTGTTGCTCACCTCTGCATTGTGCTAACTGCACTGCTGCCAACCTTACTCTGTGCTGATCAATCTCTAGTCCCAAGCCACTGCATTTGTCCTCCAAACACTCCACTGCATCATCTGACACTAATTCCATCTCGCTACTCCTGAATCTTGGGCTCCCGTAGCAAGGAATTGATCCAAGAGGTGGACTCCTCAAGGATCCTACCCACATGTAGCCCTCCCGACTACAACTCAATATTGCCCCATCTCCCTCCTGGAGATGCATGGGCACTCATAGAAAACTCATCCTCGTTAATCTTTGCTGAAGTAGCCTTAGGATCATGTTTCTCATCATTGTCTTTTTTCTTCAAAGGACACTCGGATGCATAGTGGCCCATCTCACCACACCTGAAACATTTCACCTTCGAAATTTCCTTTTGCTTTTGCTTATGCTGTCCCTTTGATGCTAGAGATGCGTTCTCCTCCTTCTCCTTCATCTTTGTGGCACTCCCACGACTTCCACTGAGGTTGACCTTCACTAGGTCCCTCAACTCCTCCTATTGAGGAGTCGCCCACATCTCCTCCCATGAAGGTAGTTTTTCTCTGCCCAATATGCTTTGGGTGAAAACTTGTCATTCATCCGAGACTCCATTCAGGGCTATCCTCACCATCGCGGTTGGCTGAGAAGTGGACCCTACTTCAGCAAGCTGGTCTCTAGTGTCTTGAAGGTGTTGAAGATAGAAGTTCACCCCTTCTCCTTTCTGCATCAAAGTCTGCTGCAACTTTTGCTCCAAATACATCTTCCGCTATTCGGAAGAACCTTCATACAGAGAAGACAAGGCTTCCCATGTCTCACTGGTTGTATCCTTTCCCTGCAAGTGTGAGACCACAGGATCTCGAACTCCATCGAGAATGAGCCTCTTTGCCTTCCCCTTCTCGTCTTTGTACTTCTTCTTTTGATCGTTGTCAGTAGGAACAACTACAACACTTTTGATGTAGGCCTCGAGATCATATTCCTCCAGAAGAGCTAAGATTCTGGTTTTCCATATGACATAGTTTGAAGCACCTTCCAAACTATCATGATCTTTAAGCCCATGTGATTCCATCTCACCCAATTGACCCCTCTAGTCACTACTTAGCACTGCTCAGTTGCTTGCAAGTGAGAAATTCGAACTTTCTGCTAGAAAGTTCTTTGAGGAGAAAATTCCCCTTCTATGTGTCTTCGTTCTTTTCCAATGGATTTCTACCCCAACAGAAACTGCGCTGAGGCTCTATGTCACTCCCTCTGCCTCTGCAAACTCACAAATTGGAAATCATACCTCTCTTTCGTCTCACTCAGAGACATATTTCCTCGGGTCTACTTCCGACAAGGACTGCACAATCCCTTCAAGGGAATTCGAATTGCTGCCAAGTGTAGCTTTTGGCCTCACTGCTCAACACTGGATATGCTCTTCCTGTTTCAAAATCAATGCTCTGATACCGTGTGAAAATTTCCAGTCTAGGGAACCCCTACTACAACAAATCTGAATCTACTTCACCTACTTGATCTTTAAATTACATTCATCAAGTTTATGGATTTCAGAGATCTGTGGCTTGAATCTTTTGAATAATTGACTGGAGAATCCACAGTTTTATCATTTTTGAACCAATGTTTCAAATCCCAAGTGGGATCCATCTTCAGGATGAGAGAATGATCAGATAGACAACGTTTCAAATCCCAAGTGGGATCCATCTTCAGGATGAGAGAATGATCCCACTTGGGATTTGAAACGTTGGTTCAAAAATGATAAAACTGTGGATTCTCCGGTCAATTATTCAAAAGATTCATCAAGTTATTCTTCTGAATACTGAAGCAAATTACTTCTGAAGCCCACACTAATTAAACATTTGATCTCATGAAACAAATAATAGAGCAAAGAACAAGATATATACACTTATTTTTTGACACAATAGTCCCCTGAAAAACCCAATGCGGGAAAACCGGTGCAACAGTTCTAAGGGTTTTATTATTATGCAGGAGAAATATCTTAATACAAATGTAGGATGATCATCTAGCAATCCTTTACAGAGAAAATATTGGCAGAAAATCTGAGTGAGTTTTACCTCACTTCACCCGACAGAATTCTGGCTGATCCGGCACAAGATTGGATAACCCTGCTATTTTTGCGTCACCTCTTCTTCCCTTTGCAATAGCTTTCTTGGCTTTTCCAATAGTTCCAACTGTTCCTAGCAGTTCTGGCTTATGCCCTCTGCATCAATTTTTCCGACAGTTCCGGTTTCTGACCTCTGTGTCACATTTCCCGATTGTTCTGGCAGTTCCTGGCAATTTTGGGTTATATGTGACCGACAACTTTTCTGCTCTGCACAGGCCCTTCTGGCTCTGTGTCAAGGCTGCGTGGGCCCAAGTTGGCCTAGCGTTAACTCTCTAGGCTACTGCATTGCCTCTCAGCTGGCTCTCTCAGCCTCTTTGTCATTATTCTTCGAAAATTACTTCTCCCAGATTCTTACTACCCCTTTGCTACAAAATGATCACTTAATTCGAAATCCTTAGCAAACCCTACCCTATGAATCAAATTCTAGATTAATTTGTTCTCTTTGTCTGTGTTTCCAAATGAACCCCAAGCCTATATTTTATACTTTTCTTGTTGAGTCTTCAATGGCCAAGTTTAAGTCTCTAATCAACGACTAAGATTAATAGATGACTTGGTCTTCCTTCTAGATCATTCTCACCCATATTTTGATTAATACCCATTAATATTTTAATTTCCCTAAGTTTAGACTTAGGAACTCCATTAAAAATATTAATTATTTTAATAAAATACAACCCGGGTGGAATTTCACCAAATGGTTTCTGGGTTCTTTAGAACTCGTGTGCCTTAGCCTCGATGCCAATTTTCAAGGCTAGAGAACTTCCGATGCTACCAAAAACTAACAGGGGCAAGGGAATAGGGAGGTTGGCCCTATGTGGACCCAGGTGGGAGAAATGATGAATGGGGCATAGTGAGTGGAAAGGGAGTAATATATGCAGATAAAGGATCAAGACCGTGCACCCAAAGTTGAGGTTTCCCAAGTAGTACCACCCTAGAACCAAATGGTCAATAAAGGAGATCCCATGGGACTAAGATCCAAGGGTAACAGTCAAAAGAGATCAAGGGAACAAGAGCACAAACTAAGCCCACCTTTTCTGCCAAATCCCCCACCAATCCATACCCAGAAGTATCCATGATAAGGAAATTCGATACTCAATTACCAAATGACAAGACATAGTTTTAGATTTGGGAGGCCCACCTTCAAAGATACGATCAATATAGGTGGGTGAGGACCCACATGGTTGGCTTAGGTGGCAGAGAAATGGCACAACGAGCTAGTAGGAGGCTGCAAAGGGTTGCTGGTTGCCAGCTGAGGTTCATCATGGAGAAAAATTTATGCTGGGGATATCACCCAAGAAGTGGTGGGTAACAAGACCATGGGGTGAACCGGTCTTCATGGCTAGAAGTGTCTTCATTATGGCATTGTACTAGTTCTTTATATTTTCATCTTCAAGTTTTCATATTGATGAATACCCTGTATTATGATCGATCCTTTGATAATGTTGCATGACAATTCGCTTGGGATCATATGCATGGAATTCCTTGGCGGTGAAGTGTACGCGCTTCATCTCTTCTATCTTAGATGCTATCACCTTGTGACTCTTTAATTCATACAATTCGATCCTCAATGGAAAGATGTGCCAAGGGGTTTTCTTCCTCTTATGAAGAGTTCCTGAAAACCCCTTGTCTAGTTGATTTTCCACTTCCTGGATGATCACCTTATTTGTCTCATATTGCGGCATAACATGAGGGGTTGTTTGATATCCAAAGCATCTGATATATGTGCCCTCAGTAGCTGCAAACCAATCCACAATATCTTGAAGTGACTCCTTCAATTGATCTGTCATGCATGGAAAATCAGTGTCGAATATCATACGACTGTAAAGAAGTGTTTGATCAATCTGTTATATGCGCCTCTGAAGCTTCGTTTTGATAGCACCCTGCGGTGGAAATAAAGTAGGAACTTCTCTTTAGGAGTCCAGTTCCAATATAATTTTGGGAACGCATACCATGAACACATTCCATCTAGAATAAATGCAGACATGTAGAGATCTGGTGCTTGATTTTTTTGTAAATATTCTTTATCCTATGCCACCTGATGTTGCAATTCATATGATAATATATATGCACAATTGAAATTTTTTCCATGTGTCACCACCAGATTGAGTGTATATATCTAATTCTCTTGGAACACTTCATTGTTCTTGTGCCCAAACATCCAACAATACATAGCCATCAAATACTAATATACATCTCTTAAGATCTTTGTTGGATAAAATGCTTATGTGTGATGGTGAAACTAGGTAGGCTCTCGACACCATTGTTTGATTACATCAGTCACGTCGAGGGTAACCCATCTTGTGCAAAAGTTGTCATTTGCATACTCATTGGGATTGAGAATCTTATTGTATATCGACATATCCTCACCATAATAGGTGGCGAGGTGACTGCCACTCTCACTGCGAAGCACAAGGTGAGAGTCATCCATGTGTGTGATGATCCATTCAATAGATTCAACACATGGCATGACTGGGAATCTACATGTGATCCTGTGTATCCTAGACTTCTTAATGTTGATGTATGCATGAACATCTTCTAATTCCTCAAGAAAATTCTCATGCATGAATGTGTTGTAGATCTTGCTCCGTGTGACCTTTGTAGTCTTATCAATGAAACATTGAGTGTTTACATATATAGGAATATTTGGCTTTGTAACTATGACAGGCTCATCAGTTCTTGCTTCTGAAATTTCTTTAGAGGCTACTTTACGAGGTGACATGTTTCCAACAGATAATGACAGAATGGCAACACTTGTAGCACGGCCACTTGTTTGTGGAATCACAATCATAATGACAAGATCGGCTTAAAACAACTAACTATGTAGCATAACTTGTAAAAAAAGTTCAAAGAGTCATCGCAGATGATAGATCATGAAAACATATGAACGACAACTGAAAATAACTTGCATTCAACTAAAAATACACATGCAAACTAGGAGGCCGCACTTTCAAAGCACGAAGGGGACATGCATGGTCATTTGGGGCTTCGTAGTGTGCTCATGCGCTCAAGAAAGAGGCAAAAACAAGCTAGGGCACACTATAACATCCTGAAGGGTCAAAGGAATGGGAAAGGGACCTTCAGGTCTTCTCTATGTGCCCATGCACCCAACAAGACAAGGAGGGTGCACTGTTGCACTCCGAAGGGACGTCAGATGAGGGAAACTAAGATTTGGGTCTTAAAAGTGCACCTACGCACTTAAGGCAAAGGAGGGCACATTTTCGCATACTAAAGGGATGAATGAGTAAGGCTTCATGCCTTCACGACGTGACCATGCGCTCTGGAAGAAAACATGGTCACAAAGGGTGCACTTTTTGAGGCTGAAGGAGATTTGAGCTCAGGAAGCATGCTTGACCTGTGAAAAGCTTTGAAGCAAGTTCAATTAACCGGATTTGATGCTAAGATGAGGAGGATAATGATCTATAAGGATATATAGTTGTTGTCGCATGCATGGTGGAAGATGCAGGGTTTCAAGAATGTGAAAAGTATCTTGCATGTGATAGTGGTTTAACACTTGAAAGATGGAGATTCAACAAAATGCCAACAAAAAAATTGCAAAACAAGAGATCGACAAATAACAAAGTAATATTTGATAGTGAAATGATGAAAAACAATGAAAATATTTAGCATGCAAACTTACTTTCTGCATTGGTTGATGAATGGCTTCCTGATTCCCCAATTGTGTGCTCAACTCATATTAAATGATTATGGAAAGAATGATTAACATAGTTTATTTAAAGAAATTAACATGAAAAACAGATTCACAGATGAGTGTCACTTTTCGTCGCATGAAGGGATTAGTTAAGAAGGAGTTAAGGCGACTCCTATTTTATAAGAGTGCGCCCTCATACAACAAGTTCGTTCATGCATGCAATTAGACAGGTCACATGTCTTTGACATGAAGGAATGCGCCCAGGTAGGGCACACTTTCTTAGCCTGAAAGAATGCACCCACATAGGGCTCACTTCTTCAACTCGAAGGAGTGCGCTCTCCTCAAGTGCATGTCTTCGTCAACTCAAAGTGCACTTTTTATTTGGTGAGAGATTTTCTTCATTTTTGCTTAATTTTCCCACTTTTGTGTGCTTTTTTGAGTGTGTTCATGGAAAGAAGGCAAGTTTCTAAGTCAATAAAGATTGTGAGTTCACTTAACCATACAATTACTAACTCAAACACTTCTAGTGGTTAAGTGACGATGCTTGAGACACATTGACTTAGGAGGATGCGTCACTAGGAGAAAACACACAAATATCAAATCACACCTCATGATGAAACAAGGGGGCTTGAAATGAAAGTAATGTAGGCTCCCAAATCGATATAGGAAAAAAATTTGGAGGGTTGTTATCGCAATGAAAACACAACCCTACTGCTTACATTATTTCAGGTCTTGAAGATGTTAAGTATAGTACACTTCCAATCATGGACTAGTAATTCATTTGGTTTACAATGGGGGACTCATCCTCTTTAACCAATTTGCAACCAGTCACCATAAGTATACAAATAGGTTTGCAATCATCCATTCTAAACATTTTCAAAGTTTCTTTTAAAAATTTACATTGGGAAATAAGATATCGTTTGCTGCGTGAGTAATCTGGAACCCAAGAAAGAATGACAACTCTCCTAACATATAATTTTCAAAATCCTTTTGCTTTGCTTCAGCAAACTGATGTCCCATATGCTTTATATCATTTCCAAAAATAATATCATCTACATACACAATAATGATCAACAAATTATCATTTTCAGGTTTAATGTATAAATTTGTATCTATTACTCCTGTCTTAAATTGTTGCTACTACAGATACTTATCCAACCTAGCATACCAAGTTCTTGAAACTTTCTTCAGCCCATACAAGGATTTTCTTAGTCTACAAAAATTATTTTCATCTTCTGAGAGCTGAAATTCTTCTCGTTTTTCAATGTACACCTCCTCTTCTAATTAACCATTGAGGAATGCTGACTTGACATCCATCTAATACAGTTTAAAGATATTATGACTAGAAAATGCTAAAAACATCCTAATAGCTTCTACTTTGGCTACAAGGGCAAAGGTTTCTTCAAAATATATACCTTCTACTTGAGCATAGATCTTAGAGACCAACTTGGCTTTCTTCCTTAGCACTTGGCCTTCTTCGTTCAAACTTTTTCTTGAACACCCACTTGGTACCATTGATGTTCTTATCCTTTGGTCTTGGAATTAGTTACTAAGTGTTATTTTTCTCTATCTGATCCAATTATTCATCCACTGCCTTAACCCAAAATTTGTCTTCGCTTGTTTGGTTGAAGCTTTTGGGTCCTATCTAGGACAACAGAGGAAAATTTGCATGTCTTGGACTACCTGTGAATCTTCACCTTGTCTAAACACCAAGTTCCTTGTCTCCAATGATATGTCTCTTGGGGTTGTTCTTCTGCAGATATATAGATGTTATTTTTTGCTTCTGAGGTGTTCTTTCTTCACCCTCGTTTGCCTCTTCCTCTATCTCTAGGTTCTACATATTTGATGACACAATTATCATCCTCATCTAATTTTTCCTGATACTTTGTTGCATTAGGTACAACTTCATCCACTCTAACATCAATGCAATCTTCAATTTTATTGGTCATTTTGTTATACTATTTGTAGCCTTTACTTCTAATTGCATAGCCAAGAAAAATTCCCTTGTCTTCTCAAGAATAAAACTTACCAAGCTTTCTATCATTTCTCTTTATATAACATTTGCTTTTGAAAACATTGAGGTTCTTCATTGAGGCTCATCTTCCTTTCCACAGTTCATAGGAAGTCTTATCACCGTTAGGCCTAAGCTTTACGTTGGAAAAATAAATTGAAACTTGGGTTGCTTCTCATTAGAAGGTGTTTGCAACCTTTCCTTCATCCATCATGGCTCTAGCTATTTATCAAATGGTTCTTTTCTTTTATTGTACTACTCCATTCCACTGAGGGGTTCTTACCACATAGTACTTCTTTTAGATATTGTGTTCTTCGCATAACACTTCAAACTCCCCTGAAGTGTACTCTCCTCCTCTATCTAACCACATGCATTTGATCTTTAGGTCTTTCTCATTTACGTGAACTTTGAATTGTCAGGGCATGAGGTATATCCACTTGAATTGTGTTTTGCATTAAGATGGAATATGGATTTATGCATGGAGAGGGAAACTATTGGGTTTCTTCTCCCAATGTCTCTTCATCTTCCAATTATCTTTATTTTTCTGTTTACAATATTTACATGGATTTACCCATTCCCAAAGATTAGGTGTCAACATTCCCCCCACTTAATCTGAAGGGATGTTTGTGCGTCCAAGAATCATTCTGAATTTTTCAAACTTTTCTCTTCTAACCGCTTTGGTGAAGATGTTTGCAATCTACTCATTTGTGGAACAATGGCATAGGTGGATTGTCTTGGCCTCAACATGATGTCAAATCAGATGGTATTTTGTATTGATGTGCTTCATTCGATCATGGAACTTTGGGTTCTTGGCCAACTTTATTGTAGAAGTGTTATCAATCAAGAGAGGAGTTGAATGCACTTGTTTCTCCTGCAAATCTTCTAGAATTTTCCTGAGCCACACAATTTCCTTTGTTGCTTTAGCTGCTGCCACATATTCTACCTCAGTTATGGAATCTATTGGAACTAATTGTTTACATGACCTCCAGGAGACAACTTATGATGCAAGACTCATAACATAACCTAAAGTATATACCCTAATTTCTTTATTTCCATCGAAGTTTGAATCAGAGTATCCAATCAAGCTAAAGTCACCCACCTGTGTATACTTAAGTCCAAAGTATGGAGTTTCCTTCAAGTACTTTAGAACTCTTTTTGCAGCAGACCAATGACCCTCACAAGGATTTTGCATAAACCTGGATTGGATTCCAACAACAAATGAAATGCATAGTCTGGTAGTAGTAAGGTAGTTGAGACTTCCTACAAGTTGTCTATACTTCGTTGCATCCTCAAATTCTTTTCCTTTAGTGGATGTGAGCTTTAA
Organism: Pinus tabuliformis; assembly: GCA_031772625.1. Taxonomy (NCBI): domain Eukaryota; kingdom Viridiplantae; phylum Streptophyta; class Pinopsida; order Pinales; family Pinaceae; genus Pinus; species Pinus tabuliformis. Next base: position 2,019,617,960 of record CM062819.1, read on the forward strand.
CTTCTATTCCATTGGACTAGTCAAAGGATTGCAATCATCCATGCCAAACATGTTCAACAGATCTCCAATGTAATTCTTCTGAGAGAGGAATATAAACTTCGGATGTTGAGTTACTTCAATACCAAGATAGTATTGAAAATAGCCCAAATATGTCATTTCAAAATCTTTCCTCAATTCCTTCTTTATGGATGCAATGTAGCTCTCATTGTTCCTTGTCATCATAAGATCATCTACATACACCACAAGATATACAATTGTTTTGCTAACTTTCTTGACAAACAAAGTTGCATCATCAAGATCACAATGTTTGAAGAGTAGTCTCAGAAGATGCCTAGTAAACTTATCATACCAGGGCCGCGGTGCTTGCTTGAGGCCATACACGGATTTTATAATCTTTCATGCTTTATGTTCATGACCCTTCACAACAAATCATTCTAGTTGGGACATAAAAACATTCTCTTTCAGATCTCCATTCAAGAAAGTAATTTTTACATCCATTTGATGGACTTTCCAACTGTTTTGTGCTGCAAGGCAAAGAGTGTTCAAATGGCAGCCCATTTTGCTGTGGGGGGGAATTCTCCTCATAGTCGACCCCTTCCTTATGTGCAAAACATTTTGCCACAAGCCTAGCTTTGTACTTGTCAAGTGAGTCATCTGCTTTATACTTGTTCTTGAAGACCCACTTGCAACCTATTGGTTTGGTTCCCAATGGAGAATAAACCAACCTCCAGGTGTCATTCTTTATCAAGGCATCATATTATTTCTGCATCACTTCTTTCCATTCATCATGAGAAGTGGATCCTTTGAAGGAAGTTGGTTCAAAATCTGTAGACAAATTCATTTCACAATCATAATAAAAATCCATATCAATAGGTGAATCAAAATCATCTACATCACCTCCATTTTGTTTGGTTGAGCTTCTTGTTCCTGTCTTTCCAACCTCATCAGGACGGACACTTTCAGGTGTCTTTGTCAGCCATTTTGGAGCACCTTTCTTAGATGACCTAGGCTGCTCAGTTGATTGAGTTGGGGCTGAATCAAGATGTAGTCTCCCAATTTTGTCAAACATGTCACTGAAAGTGTCATAAGTGGTTGTAGCTTCATGAGGGGGAGAGAGTGCTTCAGAATAGGATTCCATAGATTTATCCAATATAGGAATCCACCCTTTAAGATGCAGAATCTCATTATGAAATTCTTGAAAAGAGTTTGCATGTCCGAATCTATCCAAGACATCAAGTTGTCGCTCAAAAACATTGTCAGCCTTGGAAGATTCAAGAAATATCACATCTTTGGATATTATAAACTCTTATTGACTTCATCATAGAGATGGTATGATTTGGAGGTATCAAGGAATAACAAGTGGAACTAAAAACCCTGAGATGCCTCACCGAAGGAATGTGTACATACCACATTTCATAGGGAGTCTTGTTTTTTATAGCATTAGATGGACACCTATTCTTTATATAAAAAACACATAGAACTGCATCAGCCCAAAACATCAGTTTAACATTCTTGAAAAACATCATGGAACGCACCATATTTAAGATTGTCATGTTCATTCTTTCAGCTGCTCCATTCTGTTGGGGATTATAAGGCACAGTTGCTTGATGTTTGATCCCATGCTAATGAATATAGTTTTCAAATTCATTTGAAGTGTATTATTTCCCATTATCAGTGTGAACAGAGCCAATATGATATTTTGCATCACTTTAAATCCATGCATGAAATTTCTTGAATGTTTCAAAATCTTCAGATTTGTTCTTCAATAAATAAACCCAACACATTCTGGTACAACCATCAATAAATGTCATCATATATTTATTACCATTTGCAGAAGGAACATGAATTGGGCCACATAAATTGAAATGAATGAGTTCAAGTTTTCTATGTGCTCGGGAATGAGAATCATGAAAATACTGTTTGTTGTGCTTTCCTAAGATACAAGAATCACATTGCTTAAGTTTCCTAATAATTATAGGCAAACCAGTAACACCATTTGTCTTCAACAAACGAAGGTTGTCATAATTCAAGTGTCCAAATATAACATGCCATAAAAGACATGATGGAAATTTACCTTCATCATAGTGAGAACTATATGAGAAGTTCTATGCATGAGAAGATGATCCTTGCAGCTTTAGAAGTTTTTCTTCTTCTATCCTCATCATGACAAGTGAGTGATATGATGATTTTCTTACCTTAACCTTGCCATCAAATATACGAATGGATTTTTCTCGCTGGTGTTCTCCTCAACTCTGTGAGGTATAGAACATCATGTAGAAGAAAGTCTGGAAGACTAGGCAGTTTGAGCCTGATGGATTGAGTTTTGACTTGTCTGCAAAGTATATTACTTCATCAACACTATTAGTGAATTCTTCAAATAAATCTCTCTTAAATTAATGTGGCAAGTTGCTCCTAAATCAAGAAACCAATCATCCTTCCATGAAGCATTGATTAAGTATTCAGTTACTCCAATGTTGCAATGTGCCACAACATAATGAGCAGACTTGGGTGCTTTACCTTTTCCTTTGTCAGTTGTTTTACCTTTCCCTTCATTTATTTCCTACTCAAATTTGTCCCAAGGCAACTTACATGTGGAAGCATCATGTCCATCTCTATTGCATCGTATGCAACGAAGATCAAACTTTTCTCCATGGAATTGTCTGCCCCCCTTGCCTCTAAAATTTCTCCTTCCTCTTCCTCTTCAACCACCTCTTCCTCTAGAAGCATCTTGTGCATGATTCTTCTCCTTTTGTGCAAGTCATGCAACTTCTTTAGTAGTATGAGGAGTTTTCTTCTTCCCAAAATATTTCTCTCTTTCAGCAAACTTCTTCTTAAGGGAGTTAAAGGTAATCTCCTTAAGATTTCCACTTGCTTGCAATGACTCAAGATAATGTGAATAGGTGGGATATAGTGCCTTGACATAAGCTATGAGAGGAATGTTGATTTCAACATCCAGTGGCTTTTATGTCATGCATAATGGATCTTACTTATGATGCTAAGGCAAGAGGGTCGTCTAAATTTCCTCCTTCCTCTTCCTCTTCGGCCACCTCTTCCTCTAGAAGAATCTTATGCATGATTCTTCTCCTTGTGTGTGTTGGGTCCCTATAATACTAGTGATTACCCCATTACTATTGTATTTATACCCCTTATTTATATTGTTGTTCCCCTATTACCCCCATGTTGTTATTTCTGTGCCCCATAGAATCCCTCTATTGTTATTTTTGTGGCTTTATATTATTATTGTTAGGTCGGCTGGATTATATTGTGACTCCTTAGACTCCTATATATAGAAAGGAGGTTTTGTCATTTGTATCATCCAAGAATTGTTCATTTATGTAATGTAAAGGAGGTTTCCCCCTCAAAGAGGCTAAATTCTAAGGCGTTGATCTATCTTTTCTTGAGCTGGTTTCATAACATTTGGTATCAGAGCTTTGGATTCTAGGGTTTCGCTGCTCCAAACAGGTCATCGTGGCATTTTCAATATAACTTTTTTTTCTGTGACGTTTCAGAAGTCGCAAAAAAAACCCATTTGAGAAGAAATCACGTTGAACCTTGGATCCAAATTTCATAGCTTTTCGCGCAATATTTACAGAGATATGATCTGAGGAAGTTGGTCTTTTTGCAGACTCCTGAATTACATTTAAAACAGGTGACCTGGGGAAAATCGTCATAACTTTCTCTCTGGGGATGGGATTGAAATTTCGTAAGAAGGTACAGAAAGAGGACAGACTGTAGTTTCTTGTATGTGTGGTTCAGATTCAAAGGCTGAAACAGGGACTCGTGGCACGTCGTACAAGTTCGCTCTACTGAACTAGTCTAAAAGCAAGTCACTGTGGGAGATTTCACATAACTCTTCCTTGGAGAATCCAATTCGGGTCAGACTTGTGGCATTGGAAAGAGGACACAAAAGGCTAATGCAAGTCGCAATTTCAGAATTGGATGATCTGAAATTACAGAGATACATCAAATTCAATATCAAGCTTCTATAAAGTGAAAAAAGGTGTGTAGTTTTTTTTTAAATTTTTGTGTAAGCTTGGTTTAACGGAATTCAAAGGGCATAGTAAAGCATTATTATCGGTAATTGATGCCCCGAGGAAAGAAAATGCAAACACCTAGTAAGGAACCTGAAAGCTCGAGCATGACTCATGAAGAAGAGGAAGAAATGCTACATGATATATCAAAATTACAAGAACAAGTGCAACAAATGTCACACTCACAAAAGCTAACAGAAGCTAAGATAAGTGGCGTGGAATCTAAGATAAATGGCATGGAATCTAAGATAAATGGCATGGAAGCTAAGATGGATGATTTGAAGACAGATTTGAGGACAGATTTGAAGACAGACACGGCAGATTTGAAGACAGATTTGACAAATTTTCTACAAGAAATACTTACTAATGGTGAAAAGGTTGTAAAGGAAACTCATGATGTGAACAAAAGTAATGTTAATCATGATTCCATAGATGCTAATGTTGGATCGAAGACCCACCATATTCCAAAAATCGATATGAGGAAGTTTGATGGCAAGGATCCCGCCACATGGATATTACAGATGGAGCAGTTCTTCAATCTCAATAATGTGCAAAACACACAAAAGGTACGTGTGGCAACTGTATATTTGGAACCAAATCAGTTTGTATGGTATCAATGGCTTTGCTCTCGTAAAAAAATTATCACTTGGGCAATTTTTACGGAAGAATTGATAGCACATTATGAAGATACAGAAAGCAACACTTTTTTTAGCCAATTGATAAGTCTCAAACAAAAGGGTTCAGTAATGGAGCACATTGAGGAGTTCCAAAAATTGAACATAAGGGTAAAAGATATTCCAGAGGAGCATAGGATTGATGTGTTCATAGGGTCTTTAAAGGATAATATCCAACATGATGTTCGCCTTTGGGAACATGATTCATTAGAGAAGGCATTCAGGTTAGCAAGAAAAATGGAAAGAAAAATTATGGCAACCAGGAAGCATACCACTCACAACTATAAAGACGGAAGTGTTGTTTCCCCTAGTCTTCCACAACCTATAAGGTTGACACCACAACAATTGGAAGAAAAAAGAGCAAAAGGACTTTGTTACAGTTGTGATAGCAAATACACTAAAGGTCATAAGTGTGCTGAGAAGAAATTATTCTACATAGATTGTGAAGAGGAAGAAGAAAAGGAGCAAGAAAGGTCAAAAGAAGAAGATATACTCCAGGAAAAAAGCCTAGATGAAGAACAAATAAATCCGACCATATCTTGTAATGCATTGGCGGGAATTACCACTCCTCAAACCATCAAGATAGAAGGACAAATCAAGGAGAAAAAGGTAATAGTGTTGATTGATTCAGGAAGCACCCACAATTTTATTCATTGTAGGGTAGCAAAAGAATTGAATTGCTTCCTATATCCAGCACCAGAGTGTCAAGTGATGATTGCAAATGGAGGAAAAATAAATTGCTCTGGAAGGTGCCATAATATCAAGCTATCCATGGGAGAATATGTATTGACTAGCCCAATGCTTTCCATTCCAATGGGAGGTGCTGATGTTGTACTAGGAGTCCAATGGCTACAATCCTTGGGTACAATAGCTTTTAATTTTCAAGAACTTTTCATCAAATTTTCTACGGAAGGAAAGGAAGTTGAATTAAGGGGTATTGTAGGGAAACCAGGAAAGATAATCAGCTCTAATGGTATGACAAAGCTTCTAAAAAAAGAGCAAAGAGGTGTAATTGCACAATTATGTTCGCTAGATGTTTCCACATCGGAATCATCTATTTCTCCAGATCTCCAAAAAGTCCTGGACAATCATTCCAAGGTATTTGAGACTCCCAAAGGTCTCCCACCTATGCGTGATCATGATCATGCTATTCATCTGATTCCAGGAAGTGTTCCTCCAAACATCAGGCCGTACAGATATCCCTATGTCCAAAAAAGTGAAATTGAACGTATGGTTGCAGAAATGCTAGAGGCTGGTATAATTCAACCAAGTCAAAGTTCTTTCTCTGCTCCAGTAGTATTGGTGCACAAGAAGGATGGATCATGGCGCATGTGTCCGGATTATAGGGAGCTCAACAAGCTCACTATTAAAGATAAGTTTCCCATTCCTATCATTGATGAATTACTGGATGAATTGAATGGATCAATTTACTTCACCAAGTTGGATCTTCGTTCGGGATATCATCAAATCATAATGAAGATTGAAGACATTCTGAAAACGGCATTTAGAACTCATGAGGGTCATTATGAATTTTTGGTCATGCCTTTTGGCCTTACTAATGCACCTTCAACATTTCAAGGTTTGATGAATTCAATTTTCAAACCATTCCTTAGAAAATTTGTGTTAGTATTTTTTGATGATATACTAATCTACAACAAGTCTTGGAAGGATCATGTTGAACATGTTGACAGGGTGCTACAACTATTGGAGGAGAAAAAATTATATGAAAAAAGATCCAAATGTTTCTTTGGAGTCCAGGAGGTGGAATATTTGGGTCATATTGTATCTCATGAAGGAGTTAAGGTAGACCCTAGCAAAATTAAAGCCATTAAGGAATGGAAAATCCCCACATCCATAAAGCATCTGCGAGGATTTCTTGGGTTGACAGGGTATTATCGCAATTTTGTTAAGAATTATGGGAGAATAGCAGCACCTCTAACAACATTATTGAAGAAAGATGCATTTTCATGGACTCCGGAAGCAACAAAGGCCTTTGAACATCTTAAAGAGGCAATGTGCCAAGCACCAGTCTTAACTACACCGGACTTCACAAAAACCTTTATTGTGGAATGTGATGCTTCAGGAAATGGAATTGGTGCTGTTCTAATGCAAGATGAAAGACCCATTGCTTTTGAAAGTCGTCCAATCAAGGGAAAGTTTTTAAGCAAAGCTATTTATGAGAGTTGGCAATACTCCATGCACTTAAGAAATGGCGACCCTACCTAATGGGAAGACACTTCAAGGTAAAAACGGATCATGATAGCCTTAAATACTTTTTAGAACAAAGATTATCATCTGAAGAGCAACAAAAGTGGGTCACAAAGATGTTGGGTTATGACTTTGAAATAATCTACAAAAAAGGGAAGCAAAATGTGGTGGCAGATGCACTCTCAAGAAAGGATGAGGATGTGGAAGCATTGTTGTGTGCCATTTCTATTATCCAACCAGATTGGATAAACGAAGCAAGGGAGGAATGGAAGAATGATGAAGAAGTGTGGGCACTTATTTGAAAGCTACAACAATATTCCAATACGTCTGATACATTTAGCTGGCAAAATGATTCATTATGGTACAAAGATCGCTTATACCTCTGTAAGAATTCCCAGCTAAAACAAAAGATTCTTATGGAATTGCACACTTCTCCCTTAGGAGGGCACTTGGGATTTTTAAAAACTTACCACAGGGTTAAGAAGGAATTTTTTTGGGATGGCCTTAAATCAGATATTCAAAAGTTTGTGGCAGAATGTTTGGTTTGCCAACAAAATAAAGTTGAAACAATTAAGACACCGAGTCTATTACAACCTTTATCCATTCCAAGCCAACGTTGGGAGGAGGTTTTAATGGATTTTATCACAGGTTTACCCAAGTCTGAGGGAAAGAGTGTCATCATGGTGGTAGTTGACAGACTTACCAAGTATGCACATTTTTGTGCATTATCACATCCATTTAAAGCCAGTACAATTTCTACTGCATTTATGGAAACAATTCAAAAGCTACATGGAAACCCAAAGATTATTGTAAGTGACAGAGATCCCATTTTCACTGGAAATTTTGGACAGAATTATTTTCTTGTCTTGGTACTCAGTTAGCTCATAGCTCATCTTATCATCCTCAATCTGATGGGCAAACTGAGATAGTAAACAAATGTTTGGAAGGATATCTTCATTGCTTTGTATCTGATAAACAGACATAATGGGTCAAATGGTTGCCTTTGGCTGAATGGTGGTATAACACTTCCTTCCATACAGCAACAAAAATGACCCCTTTTATGGCACTTTATGGGTATCAACCACCATCCATCACATCATATTTAAAAGAAAATTCTAAGGTTCAGGCAGTGGAACATCACATCTAACATCAACAACAAGTCCTCCAACTCTTAAAGGATAACCTCGTGTTGGCACAAAATAGAATGAAACAACAGGCAGATCAACATCGCAGTGAAAGAAGTTTTGATGTAGGTGATTGGGTATTCCTACGGCTACAACCATATAAGCAAATGTCCCTAAAGCAAGCTAAGAAGGATAATAAATTATCACCAAAGTATTATGGTCCGTACAAGGTGTTGCAAAAGATTGGTACTATGGCATACAAATTGGAGCTTCCTGCAGCTTCTCGATTGCACCCAGTTTTCCATGTTTCATGTTTAAAGAAGGTTATAGGCGACAAGCTCCCAGTGCAAACAATATTGCTAGAACTTGATGAGGAAGGAAAAATTATATTGGAACCGGAAGCAGTCACAGAAACAAGAACTCGACAGCTACGAAATCGAGCAATTTCAGAGTATCTTATCAAGTGGAAGAACTTATCCGCTGAAGATTCCACATGGGAGGATGAGAATTTTATGCAAAAGTATCCAGAACTACTCAAGCGTTGAGGACAACACTTTTTTGAAGGAGAGGGGCATGTTGGGTCCCTATAATACTAGTGATTACCCCATTACTATTGTAGTTATACCCCTTATTTATATTGTTGTGCCCCTATTACCCCCATGTTGTTATTTCTGTGCCCCATAGAATCCCTCTATTGTTATTTTTGTGGCTTTATATTATTATTGTTAGGTTGGCTGGATTATATTGTGACTCCTTAGACTCCTATATATAGAAAGGAGGTTTTGTCATTTGTATCATCCAAGAATTTTTCATTTATGTAATGTAAAGGAGGTTGCCCCCTCGAAGAGGCTGAATTCTAAGGCGTTGATCTATCTTTTCTATCTTTTCTTGAGCTGGTTTCCTAACAGTGTGCAAGGCATACAATGTCTTGAGTATACTGAGGAGTTGTCTTCTTCCCAAAATATTTCTCTCTTTCAGCAAACTTCTTCTTAAGGGAGTCAAAGGTAATCTCCTTAATATTGCCACTTGCTTGCAATGACTCAAGATAATGTGAATAGGTGGGATATAATGCCTTGATATAAGCTATGAAAGGAATGTCTATTTCAACACCAATGGCTTTTATGTCATGCATAATGGATCTTAATTCCGATGCTAGGGCAAGAGGCTTGTCATTTTTCAATTCAAGACTGAACAACTTAATCATCAATCGAGCAACGTCAAGTCCAGAGTGTGAGTCATACACTTCCTTCAACTTCTTTAAAGCTTCAAAGGCATTTGAAAATGGAGAAATATAGTGACTCACCTCTGCATTTAATGATGCTGTGATCAAGGCATAGGCCTTGATATTCTTGTTTTACCAAATGGAAATCTCCTTATATGAAGTGGGATTTTCAGGTGCATTATCTCCTTCTCCCTCACAAACCCCTTTCCATAACTCATTGAAAATGAGGGTGTGTTTATCTTCCTGGACCACTCATGAAAGTTCTCTTTTCCAAAGAGAACTACTCCCACAATGGAGATGAGTGAATGCATTGTAAAATTTAAACTGGGCCCAAAATACTTGCAATAAAACTAATGTGTCTATGCAACACAAAGAACTTAGTAATCACACCGATTTCAAAAAGAGGCACACTGTGTTCGCAAATCATGCGATAGACCATCCATCAATGTACACATGGTCTTCATTGTCTCATGGTCAGCCTCAACTTCAACATATTGTATGTAGAGAAATGACCAACACAGTCTGGTCTTCCGTTGTGCATTCCTCTAGAAATGTGCTGCAAAAAGTGCAAGGGGGCCGAGTTTGGAGTGATGAAAGGGGAAATTTTGTAGAGATTCAACGTACAAGAAGTTATTTCAATGAGACACCAACATTAAAAATAGAGTAGAGTTTGTAATTTATAAAAAAAACCAGAGGGACAGAGGATAATGACAAAGAGTGGACAAAGATATGCAGGAGTTACAACACAAAAGGCTAATTTGGGAGCTGGATCTAATACTATGTTAGGATAGGAGGTAACTCCACGAATTAAATTGTGTTTTGCATTAAGATGGAACATGGATATATACATGGAGAGGGAGACTATTGGGTTTCATCTCCCAATGTCTCTTCGTCTTCCAATTCTCTTTATTTTTCCATTTACAATATTTACATGGATTTACCTAATCCCAAAGATTAGGTGTCAACATGAATATTTAGAATTTGCTCAAAGCTTTTGATTTTTCCTTTAATAACATGATCCATGTAGCTCTAGTGAAATCCCCAATAAAAATAAATAAAATACTTTTCTCCTCTTGGACTTCGTGTCCTTATAGGACCACATATGTATGTATGGACCAACTCTATAGGTATGGAATATAAATACATCTTTTTTTTTAATGAACCCTCGCATGTTTACCAAATTGATTGGACTTACATATTAAACTATTTGGTTTTGACAATTTTGATGATCCCCTAACTACCTTTGTCTTGTTTATTTTCACTAAGTTATCAAATCTTACATGACCTATCCTCATGTGCTATATCCATGTCTTGTTTGTCTTGCTCAAGTAGCATTTTACTATGGAGTCATCAAAGATATATACATTATTGGTATTTTCAATTTCTTTCCCTACCAACTTACCATTCTCTTCCCTTTTAATTTCATAATCCTTGGATTCATTATCACACATATGGATAACACTTAGAAGATTGTGTTTAATGCCACCCACATACAAGACATTTTGGCCTTGGTATTCTCATCCAGTCTAACTGTTCCTCTCCCTTTTATTTTAGTATGAGCATTGTTTCCAAATTTTATGACACCTTTCCCATTCTCTTTTAGAAACAAGAATTTTCTTCTATCTCCAGTCATGTACTTGGGACATCCGTTATTAACATATCTCTTTTCTTCTTGATCATGAGCATATATGACCAAACAAAATTCCTTAGTCCCCTCTGTCTTTTGCTTCCATTTCTTCACATTCTTATGAGGAGTTCATTGTTCAAACATTTGTTGTTGTCCAATTGGATTAATCATTTTACTTTGACACTTCTTGGTTTTGTGCCCATGGTTGTGACAGATATAGCATTAAATCTCATTTATAAAAGGAGAGAATGAGTTTATTTGTGCAACAAAGAAATTTCTAGATCTATAAATTTGAACACGATTAAATCTAACATTTTAATCTCTTTCAACTTTATGATGAAAGTTATGACAAGTATAGCAGTTACCATAGAGCAACATTGGATACCTGAAATAATGCATCTGTTGAGTTTAGGTAGATCTATTAAAGATTGATTGTCTTTCTTGTTGATGCAAAGGTTTGAGCTAAGGTGCATTTTTGATCTTGACATAATTGCCACCTTTATGATTTCTTATTTGCTTCATTGTTCTTTCATATTTGCTAGTTTTCCCCTTAAGTGCTTCAGCATAACTCTAATGCTCTTCATTTCCTGGGGACCTAGTAATGGAGTCTCCTTTTAAGATATGCTAAGGCTCCTTATATCCCAGACCAATTTTTCTTGTAGATGACATTTGGGAGCTAAGAATATATTTTAAGGTCTCTTAAACTTTATTAAATCTAAGATTTAAATCCATATTGGCCTTAGTTTTCACCAGATCTGTTCTTAGATATACAACTTCTGCCTCTAACTCTTGGTAGTTCCTTTCCCATTCAACTACCCAGTTTATAATAAGCTCCTCTTTTCTTGTAGCTTCCCCAAGCTGAGTTTTCAGGGATATGATGTCTCCATCACATACATCTAAGCTTGTATTTCCTTGCTTCTTTGACAATTCTTCCAGAGCCTCATTTTCATATTCTAGTGTATCATGATTCTTTTGTTTTTCTTTTAATTGTTGCACTATAATATTTTGAGCTAATAACTTATTCCAAATTTACCTTTTTAATATTAAACTCTTCATTGTCATAATGATACACACCTTCTTCAACTCTTAGAAGTTGTTCCTTTAGCTGCTTGTTCTTTTTCCTGATCTTATTTAGCTCTTCTAATGCACTGATTAGTTTTCCTTCAAGGTCCACCATTTCTTCTTCTTCAGAGTCTAAAATGTCCTCAAACTTTGTTTGAGAATCTAATGCCATAAGTAGGAATTTATCATACTCTATTTTAGATGATTCTTCATTGTTTACTTCAGATGAATCATTATATTCTTTAGAGTAGTAGTTATTCTTCCTTTTAGTCTTCTTCTTATGATATTATCAACTTTATGTTTGCCTTTTTGATCTTTATATTTTTCTTGCTTATTATATTTAGTGTACGGGAATTTTGAGGAAAATTTCCAACCCTACCACTTTTTGAACACTTAAAAGATAACGTATCTCTATACTTGCTTGAGCCTCTCTTTAGAATTCTTACAAATTGTTCCATCTCCTAACATGAGTCATAGTTGGAGAAATATTGATGTCTTTTATTCTTTTTAGCATTCTTCGACACTTTGAATGCTACTTCCTTTGGCTCTGATTTCTCTCCTCCAATTCTCATCTCATAATTGGTGAGGGTTCCGTGTAGCTACTCCATTGTGAGAGTTTTCAACTCTGGCATTTCTTATATAGCTAAGATCTTAGCATGAAATCTCATCGGAAGAGATCCTAATACTTTTTGGACAACTAATTCCTCTTTAATATCTTAATTAATACCACTAATCATATTTGAAACTTCATCAACACCAAGGAAGTGTTCAACAATGGTTTCATTCTCGTCCATTATTAAAATTTTAAATTTCATTCTATAAATTTGGATTTTAGCTTGCTTTACCTTGTCAGCCCTTTCATAACAACTTCTAAGTTTGTCACATGCCTCCTTAGTCAATTTGTAGTGCATCACCTTTACTAGCTTGGATTGGTTAAGACCATCCACAATTGCATTTTTGGCCTTTGAATTATTGTTATAGGCTCTCCTTTCATTAGGATCTATCAGAGGAGTTGTCGGAACTGTGTATCCAAATTCTACAGAGATCCATAGATCCACACCAAGAGACATGATGTAGGATTCTGTTGACGGTGTTGGACCCATCGACATTCAAGGGCTCTCCCCAATATGAAGTCCCAATTAGATCTCACACTGTTTGGTGTAGGAGTCCCATCCAAAATACGACTTAGTTGCCAATGCAGTGGGTTTTAATGAAGTGCCTTGGCTGCAATAACACATAGAGTGATGTATGATGACTTTGGTGGGAACAAGTGTGCGACTCTGCGGAAATGAAAGTGCAATGCATGGAGGTTCTAAAACACGAAGGGGAAATGAGTGAGTCCCATAGAACCCTGTAATAATATGCAACTTGAAAGGAACACACAAGCATAAAGACATCACAAGCCAATCTGCGAAATAGTTCACAAGTTAATAGTGATGGAATTAAACAACAACACACATTCAATAAGATTCATACCAATGAAAACGAAATAGTTCATAAGCATAAGCGTAAGTTAAATAACATACATTGCAAACATAAAGGGAATAGTCCTACTATATTCACAACATATGCATGAAAACATGTTGGCTCTGAGCTTTTATTTAGTGACAGTTCCAATCATACATATACCATTAATGAACCACTAGTTCCAATAGTGGAACACGAATTCAACACCTTCTCCTCCAAAGAAAGATACTCCCTTTATGTTACGAAGAAGACAAGGCTCTCAAAAACTCCCAAGCTCCTGATCCTAAGCCTAAGCCTAGACAAAATCTTAGCTCCCAAAAGCCCTTTACATGAATTACGAGGGTCTATTTATAACAAGAGGGGGTGACTCTTCAACTCCCCTTTGTGACTCTTGGAATTCCCTCAAGACTCTTAAACTTCTATACAAAATGACTCTACCATTACATTACATCATGACTCTTCACATTCCAATTTGACACTTGGAATTTCACTTAAAAATAATTTAATTACAAAATAATATTACAATTTACTTGTACCCATATAAGAGAAAATTGGGTAGAGCCAACTAGACAACCTAATTAAACAAAACAATTAAGCTTGAGTTTGGGGAAACTCCAGCTCAACAACTTCCACTTGATGTTTCTCAGTTACATAGTGGTGCCAAGATTTATATTGCGTGATGACATCCCCAAACTGTGCGATGGTGTCAAGTTGGAAGAAAACTTTGTTGGAAATAATACTTGGGGGGGGGGGGGTTGAATTAGTATTAGCAAGTCAATAATATTTCATTCCATAATCAGATTCATATACGCTACTTCAGTTAATGGAACTTGCGTGTATACACAACTGTATTTAAGGCAATGAGCGTATATCCTGTAAACTTATGATGCAATTAATTATTCATATGTTGATCTTTAATCAGTGCATCAAAACCATATAAACAGTAACCAGGTGCAGTAAAATAGAACAGACAATCACACACACATGAACACAAGATATAAGGTGGAAACCCAATGTGGGTGAAAACCACCTGCTGCAATCATCTATATCTTCTTTTTAATAAGAAACTTCTTTTTACAATTTTTGTACTGGTTCAGTCTTATACCAGTATGTAGGCTTCTACCTGAAGAAGGCTACAACCTTCTCTCATTCTCATAGTTCTCCCGGAAGGGATCTACAACCCCCTAGCTCTTGTACTAGCTGATATGTTTACTAGTACGTAGGTGCCGGCCTACAGAAGGCTACAACCTTCTCTTTTCTTCCAGGGACCACATTTCATAAATTTTCAGACTGGATCCATTAATAACATCATTCAAACATCAAATACATCTGCATCAATCAATCTCTTTTGCACCAACCACAATTGAATCAATCAATCACTTTTCAGAATGTTGTAACCAGAATACAGTAACCAGAAAATAGTAACCAGAACCTAGAACACTGTTGCAGCAACTAGAAGTAGCTAAAGCATGTTTTATGAGGTATACGCTACTTCAATGTGTCAAACCTATGTGCATACACACTTTTCTCAAGGCGAACCTGCGTACAAATCTGCAAATCAAATTTAAGATGTATACGTTGTTTTGATATGTAGAACCAGCGTGTATACGCGCCTTTTCTAAAGTGAACCTGCGTACAGATCTATAAATGATGATTTAATCTGTACAACAATTCCAGACTTCAGTTATACCTAGATCATCATATTTATAGTCTACAACTACGCCAGTTATTCAGATAAAAGATCAAAACACACAAAGATACTTCACTTCAAGCCTTAAGATCTTGACCCATAATTAGATCTTATCCTTCATCAAGCGCTAAGGTTCATCCTTGATTCAGATCTAATTGTGTACCATAACCCAATAACCTGCATTCTAGATCTTTCTCTTCATTAGATAATCAATACATGAGTTCCTTTGCCTAATGATCTTCTCCTCCTTTTATAGTCGTAGGCCTTACTCAATACCATGGACCAAAACCACTTAGAACCAATACCTTGGACCAAATACCTGGGGTCAACACTTCGAACAGGATACCTTGGACCAATACCATGGACCAAATACCACAGACCAAAACTAAGTTTTCCAACATGTACGTGCCTTTCCTTTCGTGAAAGTGCACATGTACACTATACACACCTTTTGGTCTGTGAACCTGCATGTACACGCGACTTGGTCAATGGGGAACCTGCGTATACCTCTCTTTCTTCATTCTGTGAGTCTGAACTGTGATCTGTCATCTGAGTGAGTTGCCATCAAGGACAACACCTATGTCATAGTGCCAAATCTGTGTCATAATGCCAACAATCTCCCCCTTTGGACTTGATGGCAACCCTAAGTCACTCTCCCCCTTTGTCATCAAGGGAAAAGGGTTATGCTCCCCCTGAGTACATGTTGAATGCTCTGATATGTTGAAGAGTGTTGATTGAGCTCCATGCTCGAGTCCATGCTCCCCCTGAATATAAGCAAGGTCTGCAAAAATATGTTCTAAAAGAAGAACATGACTCTATACATCATAAATGACCTTCCTATCACCAATGACTCATACATACATCCATCTCCCAACCAAGTGGGGATATACCAAGTTTGACTCATCCACCCAACCAAGTGGGGATATACCAAAAGCTTATACATGTCAAAACAAGAACATTACATCATCCATCCCATGCATAGTGGGGAAACAAAATAGGTCGTTTCATGACCTTGACATTAAAATATATACATGACATAGAGACCAAATATCTGAAACAAGACCATGATAGTTATCAGCAACTATCATCAGCAGCATCTGTCAATCACCATCCAGACTAGCAACCATGATCTCCCCCTGAACATGTTCCACCTGAATAAAAAACAACTATGAATTTGTACCAAGATCTTCTAAGATAATGCCAACAATGCATTATTAGAAGTATATGCTCCCCCTGTGCCAGATGATCATTGTCAGACCCATATCAGACTCCTTTCATCCTGAGTCTGGCCCACTATTTTTCTTCAAACCAACATATATGCGACTGTATCCACAAAAACTGGCGTATGTACGTGGATACACTTCATGGAACTCGCGTATAACCACTTTTCTCTGAAACAGATAAGTTTTAACCGCAAGATGATGCATCAACTACTCCCAGCTTCTGTTTGAGATATTCAAATGTCTCTCTGGGCAGTGGTTTGGTGAATATATCAGCAACCTATTCTTTGGAGGGAACATACTCCAATTTGACCTTTTGTTCAAGCACTTGTTCACATAGAAAATGATATTCGATGGGTATGTGCCTGGTCTTGGAATGCATGACTGGATTCTTTGAAATACTGATTGCACTTGTATTATCACATAGAATGGAGATGGGTGGAATACATGTGATCTGAATGTCTTGCAATGTTTGCATCATCCAAAGGAGTTGTGTGCAACAAGATACAACAACCACATATTCTGCTTCAGCTGTAGATAATGCAATTGAACTTTGTTTCGTGCTGAACCAAGACACTAACCTGGAACCCATATAGAATGCACCACCACTAGTGCTTTTTATGTCATCAACGCTTCCTACCCAATCTACATCTGTATATGCATGAATTGTAAAATCTGTATCTCTAGGATACCATAAACCAAAATTCTGTGTTCCTTGAAGATATTTGAAAATTCGTTTGACTGCTTGAAGGTGTGATTCCTTTGGATTGGCTTGGAATCTTCCAACTATTCCCACTGCATGCATGATGTCTGGTCAAGTACCTGTTAAATAAAGTAGACTTGCAATCATGGATTTGTAGGTTGGTTGATGTACTGCTGTTGATTCATCATTTGAGCTGAGACTACATCATGTTACCAAAGGGGTACATACTGGTTTAGAATCTTCCATGTTATATTTTTCAAGATCTACTTGAGATACTTGGTTTGTGACAGAAAAATACCATATTTCTTTTGTTGAACTTGTAGACCAAGAAAATATGTGAGCTCACCAAGTAAGGACATTTGAAATTCTTGTTGCATTACCAAGGCAAAGTTTTGACTCATGGCTTCTTCATTGCTACCAAAAATGATATCATCAACATACACAACAAGTATTAGCAATTTATTGTTGTCAATCTTTGTATATAGATTGCTATCAGCTGATCCTTTTGAAAAACCTTGTTGATGGAGGTATTTGTCAAGACGGTAATACCAGGCCCTTGGAGCTTGTTTTAGACCACATAGAGCCTTTCTGAGTCTGCATAAAAGTTTTGGATCATTTCTAAGTATGAATCTGTCTGGTTGCTCAATATATACTTCTTCTAAGTCCCCATTAAGAAAGGCAGATTTTACATCCATTTGGTATACTTTGAATTTTTGAAAACTAGAAAGAGAAAGGAACATTCTTATGGCTTCAAGTCTAGCAACAGGTGCAAAAGTTTCTTCAAAATCTATACCTTCTTGTTGAGCATATCCTTTACAAACAAGTCTGGCCTTGTTTCTAATAACTTCACCATTTTCATTCAGCTTGTTTTTGAATATCCATTTGGTTCCTATGATATTCTTATCATGAGGTCTAGGAACTAATTCCCAAGTATTATTCTTTTCAATTTTCTCAAGTTCTTCATTCATGGCCTTGACCCAACATTCATCTTTGCATGCTTCATTTACATTTTGAGGTTCAATGGAGGAAAGCAATGCTAGATAGCTTGAAGCTTCTGTAATAGTTCTTCTTGTCTACACACCTGCCTCTTTCTGTCCCAAAACTTGAGTCTCTATATGATTTTTCTAAACATACCTGGATGGAGTCTTTTCTTTTGCTGTTATCTATTCTTCTGGTGCTTCATTGGTTTCTTCTTCAGAATTAGTCTGATTTGATGTGGAAGAATAATCCTCATCTTCTCCACAATCTTCGGTTTTTACCTTCTTTGGATTTTTGTATGCTTCGTCAACCACAACATCAATACTTTCAATAATTTTTCCAAGTCTTTCATTATAACACTTATATCCTTTACTTCGAGAAGAGTAACCAAGGAGAATGCCTTCATCTACTCTGGGTTCAAACTTGCCAAGTTTTTCATCAGTACTTTTGATGTAACATTTGCTTCCAAAAACTTTGAAGTATTTTACAGTAGGAGTCTTACCATACCAAAGTTCATGTGGAGTTTGAGTGCTGTTTACCCGAACATTTGCTTTGTTGAGAATAGTGATGGCAACAAATGCAACTTCACCCCAGAAGGTTGCAGGAGTTCCAAACTCATCTAGCATAGCAAGAGCCATTTGTTGAACAGTTTTGTTCATCCTTTCTACCACTCCATTTTGTTGAGGGAGTCCTTGTAGTGGAGAATTTCTTTTTTATTCCATATTCTTCACAAAAGTCAAAGAATTCATCCGAGGTAAATTCCCCTCCTCGATCAGATCTCAGACATTTGATTTTGCGATCTGATTCATTTTCAACCAGGGCTTTGAAGGCTTCGAATTTTTTAAATGCTTCATCTTTATGCTTTAGAAGCCCTATCCAACACATTCTGGAAAAATCATCAATGAAAAATATAAAGTATTCCTCTCCACGAGGTGATGGACCACATAAATCAGTATGAACAAGTTCAAGAGGCTTACTAGCTGATCCTTCCTTTTCAGGGAATTGCGACCTGGTTTGCCTACCAAATTGACATGATTTGCATATTGTATTTTCTGGAATGCTGATATTAGGAAGATCACGAACAACCTGGAATTTTCTTGCTTTTCTTATTTGAGAGAAGCTTAGATGCCCCAATCTTCTGTGCCATAGCCAATGTTCATCATTTTTGCTTAGATAGCACTGTTGTTGTCCTCCCTTGAGTATATATAAGTTATTTGGAGTTCTTATACCTTTGATCACGATTTCTCCTGTATCAAGCTCACGAACAACACATCCATTTGATCGAAATACTACTTCATTTCCTTGGTCACACATTTGACTGACACTCAACAGGTTATGCTTTAGACCATCAACATACATAACATTCCCAGCCTTAACTTTTTCTTTTAAAAGAACAGAACCTTTACCTTTTATGACAGTAGGAGTTTCATTTCCAAATGAGACCTTATTTTCCTTTTCTAAGGCATTATATGATTGAAGTTTTTCTTTATCACTTGTCATGTGTTTCGAGCATCCACTGTCGATGTACCACTGATTTTCTTGTCCTTTTGCATACAGGGCTATACCACATCTTTCTGCTTGTGGTTCTTTCTTTCTCCATATTTTGGAATTTAATGAAGTTTTCTCCTTCTGAGATGTTTGCCGAAATTTACTCCTGCATTCAGATTCTTCGTGACCAAAGTTGTTGCAGATAGGGAATTCTATTTCATTTTCAAGAAGAGAAAAATTATTGTAGGTTCATTTCATGATCCCCGTCACATTCCTTAGATTTCGTGCTTCTCTAGTCATGATGGTCTTGTAAGCAACACATTGAGCAGCTTTGTGTCCAAAGTTATGGCATGAAAAACATTGGCCATTAAAGAAGTTTCTGCAATTATCGAATCTACTGACCTGTTGATTGTAGTTGCTGTTGATATTCATTCTTGAAGCAGATTGAGTATGACTTACCTGAGGTTTGTAGCTTTTGTTCATCCTTGAAGTAAATTGAGCTTGATTTACCTGGTGATCTACTTTATGCCTTTGTTGTCGATTGTCAAACTGTTCACTACTCTTTGTTGCATCAAGATAGCTTTTAGTGGAGGTTGACGACTTCTGTGCTTGGGATGCTTCTTCAGTATATCCAAGACCTGTCTTTATCAGAGGAGAATGCTGCACTTTGATAATTTCATTTAAGGTTTCTGATCCTTTAGTAAATCTAAGATTGAGAGCTTTTGTTTTCTCAATATCCTTTCTTAGACCCACAATTTCACATTCTAGTTTTTCATTGTGTTTTTCTCTTTCAGCAAGTTGGAATGTCAGAGTATCTATAATCATATTCTTTTCTTCTAAACAGATTTTGAGTTTAGATATTTCTTCATAAAGGTCATCTTCATCTAAAGCATCCAAGAAATCATCATCTTCAAAAGCCATTAGAAGTCTATAGTCATTACTATTTTCATCTTCATCACTATTTGATAAACCATCGCTATCTTCATGAGTATAGTAGCTCTTCTTACTTACACTTTGTTTTCTATTCCATTTTGTTGATTCCTTACCTTTATCGAGCTTATCTTTATGAGGACATTTGGTAGCATAATGACCGACTCTTCCACAAGCAAAACATTTGAAAGGTAGTTTACCTCTGAATCTCCCGGAACCCCGTTGAAGGTTCTTGAAAAAGTTTGCTTCTTCCTCTCCTTCTGAAATATGTCCTGATTCATTGAGTTCTTCTCTTCCTGAAGCTTTGAATGCGGCTTCTCTCATATCTGATGGACCTCCTTTTCTCATTTCGAAAGCAGTTAAGATTCCATGCAGCTGTGTCATAGTAATAGTCTGAAGATCCTGCTTTTCTTCTATGGCAGATACTTTTGATTCAAACTTAGTAGACAAGGATCTTAAAACATTTTCAACTAAAGTAACTTCTTTTATCTCTTCACCCAAGTTCTTCATGCAATTAACAATCTCATATATACGTAAGAAGTAACTAGCGATACTTTCATCATTGTGCATTTTGAGAGTTTCATATTGAATTTTGAGAGATTGCAGTTTTGCATAAATTTGACAAATTCTGATTGTGATAGACTCCCCAATAATGTATTGACAACCTTGGCATTGGTTTCATATTGCTTTTACCTGCCGTATCTGTAGGAATTGCTGATGGAAATGTATATCCTCCTTCCACGATTTCCTAGACATCTGTTCCAAGAGATTGAAGATAGGTTGTGGTTCTTACCTTCCAATAAACGAAGTTGCTCCCATCAAAGATTGGTCGTCTAATGGATCCCTCTCTTTCGTAGTTACTCATGATGATAGATCTTCCTTCAAGCCATCAAGCTTCTTCTGAAGGACTTGCTTTGATACCAATTGTTGGAAATAATACTGAGAGGTGGGGATGAATTAGTATTAGCAAGTCAACAATATTTCATTTCCATAATCAGATTCATATACACTACTTCAGTTAATGGAACTTGCATGTATACGCAACTGTATTTAAGGAAACTAGCGTATATCCTGCAAACTTATGATTCAGTTAATTTATCATATGTTGATCTTTAATCAGTGCATCAGAACCATATAAACAATAACCAAGTGCAGTAAATTAGAACAGACAATCACACACACATGAACACAAGATATAAGGTGGAAACCAAATGCGGGTGAAAACCACCTGCTGCAATCGTCTCTATCTTCTTTTTAATAAGAAACTTCCTTTTACAATTTTTGTATTGGTGCAGTCTTATACCAGTATGCAGGCTTCTATCTACAGAAGGCTACAACCTTCTCTCATTCTCCAGCTTCTCCTGGAAGGGAGCTACAACCCCCTAGCTCTTGTACTAGCTGATATGTTTACTAGTACGTAGGTGTCGACCTACAAAAAGCTACAACCTTCTCTTTTCTTCCAGGGATCACATTTCATAAATTTTCAGACTGGATCCATTAATAACATCATTCAAACATCAAATACCTCTGCATCAATCAATCTCCTTTGCACCAACCACAATTGAATCAATCAATCACTTTTCAGAATTCTATAACCAGAATACAGTAACCAGAACCCAGAACACTGTAACAACAACCATAAGTAGCTAAAGCATATTTTATGAGGTATACACTACTTCAAATGTGTCGAACCTACGTGCATATGCACTTTTCTCAAGGCGAACTTGCGTATAGATATGCAAATGAAATTTAAGATGTATACGCTGTTTTGATATGCAGAACTAGCGTGTATATGTGCCTTTTCTAAAGTGAACCTGCGTACAGATCTATAAATGATGATTTAATCTTTACAACAATTCCAGACTTCAGTTATACCTAGATCGTCATATTTATAGTCTACAACATGCGCCATTTATTTAGATAAAAGATCAAAACACACAAAGATACTTCACTTCAAGTCTTAAGATCTTGACCCATCATTAGATCTTATCCTTCATCAAGCGCTAAGCTTCATCCTTGATTCAAATCCAGTTGTGCACCATAACCCACTAAACTGTATTCTAGCTCTTTCTCTTCATTAGATATTCAATACATGAGTTCTTTGCCTAATGATATTCTCCTCCTTTTATAGTCTTAGGCCTTACTCAATACCATGGACCAAAACCACTTAAAACCAATACCTTGGACCAAATACTTGGGGTCAACACTTCGGACAGGATACCTTGGACCAATACCATGGATCAAAATACCATGGACCAAATACCACAGACCAAAACTAAGTTTTCCAAGGTGTACACACCTTTCCTTCTGTGAAAGTGCGTGTGTACGCTATACGCGCCTTTTGTTCTCTAAACCCGCGTGTACACACGGCTTGGTCAATGGGGAACCTGCGTATACCTCTCTTTCTTCATTCTGTGAGTCTGAACTGTGATCTATCATCTGAGTGAGTTGCATCAAGGACAACACCTGTGTCATAGTGCCAAATCTGTGTCATAATTCCAACAAACTCTGGCCTCCATGGAATCTGGGTACACTGACTTGGAACCGGTTTGTGTTTCCTTCCTGAGTGGGAGTAAAATCGTGTTGATTAGGATAGGGGTACCAATGTACTTGTGAATAATTTGTCTATTTACTTCAATATCTTCCTTGATGGCTATCTGTCTCAATGGTTCCATGTATTCTTCGATCTTCTACCTGACTTGATTCCTACACTTGATCTCCATGAGTGAGACAACTCATGGGATCCAGTGCAATTTCACCAAGAAGTCCAAGTTGTTGTAAAAACATGCATATGAGCCTTGGAAATTAACGAGGCGAGGTGTTTGTTATTCTGGATAAGCATCTGAACCTTTTCCTTCTCCAACTCTACCTCTTGTCCTATTTTCTTTCCAAATTCAAGCGATGCCCCTTTGTATTACATTGACCATTCATGCACAATAGTGATAGAAACTTGTACATTCCTGAGAGTTTTGACAAAATCTTTACACTTCTGATGCAAGCCATCAAAGTGAACAATTACATTATGCATGGTAATAATTTCCTCATAAAGACTCTGCATGGTCTCTCCTAGTGTCGATACTTCACTTAGTATCGCTGCCTTCAGTTCTTCGAGATGGGCCTATGTGGAAGTTGTGTTTTATGCCTCTGCTCGGAGTTGTTCAACCTCTTGCACCTAGTAGCCTGTAAGTTCTTTACCAGTTATTTTTTCTCAACCATCAAATACTCTGTGTTTGACTTTGAAGCACCTGTGAAGGCAGGGTTGGCTGCTGCAATGGCACCAATATTTCTTCTAGTGTTTGTCACGATCACCATTTCTCTAATAAATGTAGGAGATGTGAGGTTGTTTAGAAAATGTTTCTTCCTCACTTGTACAATATTATTTCTAAACTCATCATAAGTTAGATTGTACGTATCCATAACTAGACCATCATTGAGAGGAATAATTTCCTCTTCCTCTTCTGGAACTTGCTCTGTGGGAGGATGGGGAGACTGAATGGTGACCTGGTGTGTATTTGGAATTAGGTTGACATCTTGGTTTTACAACTCTGCTTCCTCCATGTCTTGAATTTTGATAAACTCCTCTATTTGTTGAGCGAGCTCTTTGTCCTGCATCTGTTTTCTCTCCTCCTCTGACTATCGGTTATGTTCTAGCTCTTTAGCTTGTCTCCGCGTTGCTTCTTATGCAATTAATTCTTCTCTTCACCTTTCTTCTTCTTCTTTCATATGCTTCTCTTCTTCTTATTTAATCCTCTGCTCCCATTCTTTCCTTTGCTTCCGTTATGCTTCCTGCACCCTTTGTTTCCTCTTCTTCTTCGCTGCTATAGCCGCTCTCACAATGACTGGATCTTCTTTCATATTTTGGCTTTGATCTCCCCTTGGACTGTGCACAACCTTCCTCTTTCCCTTCTCACACACTGGGTTGCGCTCTTCCGTTGGTGTTTCCTCTGGAGTGACTTCCTTCCACGGAGAAACCCTTGAAGTTCCTACAAAACTAATTGGTTCTCGAGACTTAGAGGCATTGTAACAATTCTTCCATCCATCCTCCTCCACCCAGTGAAAGGTCCTGCTTAGCCACTAAAAATGGATCCTCACACAGTGGTATTTGCAAATATTCCTCAAATCGTACGGATTGAAATCCCGAGTACTGAATGAAATTTCTTTATTGCCTTCTCTTCAGTATCTGTGACCTTTAGGTTCTCGATCTCATACAATCCAATTTTCATAGAAAGAGCAGACCAAGGTGCTTTCTTCTTCCTATGAAAATATGTTGACAACCCTATGGAGAGATGATACACAATGTCTTGCATGACTAGCTTATCAGTGGCATACCTCAATAAAATATGCAGAGACTTTTGTTTGTAGAACACCTTGAGGAAATTTCCATTCGGTGAGGGAAACTAATATGTTATCTGTGATACTGCTTCCATTTCCCGATGTGACATTCAAGGTGGCTCTTCCTCAAAGATCATCTGATACAACGGAATTAGGATGTGATTAGTTAGCTTCTCCATTACTCCTCTATGGATACACTCTAAAAGCAACTTGCAATAAACATACTTGGCAAGCTCCCATAGTGTCCAAGTCCAATTCATGTCAGGGAATGCATTGTGTACGCATGCATCCAGTAGATATGTGGCATGTGAAATCTAGCTTTCCTTCCCTTGGGAGGAATAAAGATATTAGATACATGGATCTGCAGCTGCTGAGCCAACAAATCTGACCAATTGAATGGTTTAACTTCATTCACAACCTGGTCCAATAAAAAATATCACCCTTCAAGAAAGGTCTTAGTGCTCTGTTGGTAGTAGATTCTGCAACATAGGATTATGAAGAGTTGATAGGACCACCTAAGAGATCTTGTATTGTAGGTGTTGGTGGGTGTCTGATGGAGCTTTGTTGGCTCCTTCACCCAGCCTTTAACAATATTCTTAGTGCTCAAGTAACTGGTTTTTGCATAGAAGTATGAATCCATGAGAAATTCTGGCTCAGGTAAATAGTACATGAGATGATAGTCTGCTGCCAGAAAAGAAGCAAGCCTTCGTTCGCTAGTGCTGCTAAGATTCATAGTCTTTGTATCTATGTGAGATAGTATCTAGCTAATAACATATGTACATGGGAACGTTGGGTAACTTCATGCAACCCTGTGTAACCCCAAATTTTGGACATTGACATACACCTGTCAGTCTTCCAAATCTACTTTGAAGGTTTTTGCTGAGAAAAATTCATTCACCTTCTGTCATGTGATATCTGATTCCTTTTCTACAAACATTTTAGTGTCTCAGTAAACTAGAAAGTAAATTGGCGTACTCTCAACTGCCTCCCTGATGCTGCTCTCTATGGTATCCTTTGAAGTAGTTCTCTTGAGTTCGATGATAATAGTGATTGATGAAGAGAAGTGCTAAACACCTGTAATACTTATGGGAGGAAAAGGCACTCATGGTAGACATAAGTTAGCTTCATTAAATCAACTTTCCAATCAAGATCAGGCAACAAACCAGTGAACTGATGAAGAGAATTGTGCAATTCCTAAGGTCAAGGGAGGGAGACTAGCTGGAGGAATTGCACATTGCACAGTCTCAACAACCAATGATGTAGCTTGAGGCTAAAAACTACGCAATGCATAGTTCTGCCTTGGCAAACTGAGGTAGGGAATGCATATTGTGCAGTCTCAGTGGCCAAGGGTGAGGGCTAAGAGCCCTGGAACTACGCAATGCGTAGTTGGGTCAGCCTGGTACTATGCATTGCGTAGTCTCAGAGGCCAATCCAAGACCTTGAGCCTAAGAGTTTCGCAATGCCCAGCTAGATAGGGTGATGCATGGCCAGCGGATGAGAAAATTTTCCTAAACTGAGTGTTGGAAACTAACATATCTGAGTGATGGTGCATGTTAAAGTCTAGATCTAACTAATTATGGATAGATCAGTGTGAAACAAGTGCAGATTATTAACATACTAAAGGAAAAACAAACATGCAATTAGAGTTGCCACAATTGCGACCACTAACAGGAAAAAATAAGAAAACTAATGCGACACTTGTGAAAGGAGAACGACATACCAAACCAATAGTTATACAAGCTAATATACATTAAAACACCAACAACCATGAAAATAAACAAGCAAAACAACACTCAAAGAATCCAAATGACCAAAAAGCGAAAAAACGACAAAAGATGACAAAAGCAAAACTCACCCAAAAAAGCGTCACTGTTAGGCCAGGCAGTAACTCCACAAAACAAAAGTTGATTCGTATATTATTCCATAGGTAGGTCTTTGTTATATACAATAGGGAGGGACTGCTCAGTTCATCTCCCGATGACTGTTCACATTCCTAATTTGATTATTTACATAAAATTCACCCAATCACAAGGATTAGGTGTCAACATTCCCCCCCTTAATCTGAAGGGATGTTGGTGAGTCCAAGCATCATTCTGAATCGTTCAATCTTTTCCCTTCCAAGCGCTTTGGTGAAGATGTCTACAATTTTCTCATTTGTGGAACAATGACGGAGATGGATTTTTTTGGCCTCAACATGATGTCGAATCAGATGATATTTAGTATTGATGTGCTTTGTTCGATCATGGAACTTTGGGTTCTTGGCAAAATTTATTGCAGAGGTCTTGTCAATCATGAGTGGAGTTGATTGTACTTGTTTTACCTGCAAATCTTCAAGAATTTTCCTGAGCCACACAATTTCTTTTGTTGCTTCAGCTGCTGCCACGTATTCTGCTTCTGTTGTGGAATCTGCTGGAACTGATTGTTTGTGTGATCTCCAGGAGACAGCTCATGATCCAAGACTCATAGCATATCCTGAAGTAGATACCCCAGTTTCTTTGTCTCCATCGAAGTCTGAATCAGAGTATCCGATCAAGCTGAAGTCATCCACCTGTGTGTACTTGATTCCAAATGCTTGAGTTCCCTTCAAATAATTTAGAACTCTTTTTGCAGCAGACCAATGTCCCTCACAAGGCTTTTGCATAAACCTGGAAAGGATTCCAACAGCAAACGAAATGTCGGTCTGGTTGTAGTTAGGTAGATGAGACTTCCTACAAGCTGTCTATACTTTTTTGCATCCTCAAATTCTTTTCCTTCAATAGATGTGAGCTTTAAGTTTTGTTCCATTGGAGTAGTGAGAGGATTGCACTTTGTCATGCCAAATCTGTTCAATAGATCGCCAATGTATTTCTTTTGAGAAAGAAATATGGACTTTGGATGTTGGGTTACTTCAATGCCAAGATAGTAATGAACATAACCCAAATCAGTCATTTCAAAACTTTTCCCCAATTCCTTCTTTATGGATGCAATGTAGCTTTCATTGTTCCCTGTCATTAAAAGATCATCTACATATAGCACAAGATATACAACTGTTTTGCCAACTTTCTTGACAAATAAAGTTGCATCATCAAGATCAAAATGATTGAAATTGAGTTTCAGAAGATGCTCAGTTAGTTTTTCATACCAGGCTCGCGGTGCTTGTTTGAGGCCATACAAGGACTTCACAAGTTTGCATACATTATGTTCATGTCCTTTCACAACAAATCCTTCAGGTTGGGACATAAAAACATTCTCTTTTAGATATCCATTCAAGAAAGCAGTTTTTACATCCATTTGATGGACTTTCCAACCGTTCTGAGCTGCTAGTGCAAAGAGTGTCCAGATGGTAGCCCATTTTGTTGTGGGGGAAAAAGTCTCCTCATAATCGACCCCTTCCTTCTGTGCAAAACCTTTTGCCACAAGCCTAGCTTTGTGCTTGTCAAGTGAGCCATCAGCTTTATACTTGTTTTTGTAGACCCACTTGCAGCCAATTGGTTTGGTTCCTAATGGAGGATCAACCAGCTTCCAAGTGTCGTTCTTTATGAGGGCATCATACTCCTTTTGCATCGCTTCTTTCCATTCATCATGAGAAGCAGCTTCTTTGAAGGAAGTTGGTTCAAAATCTGTAGACAAGTTTAATTCACAATCATAAGAAACATCCATATCAACAGGTGAATTAGAGTCATCTACATCACCTCCATTTTGTCGGTTTGAATTTCTGGTTCATGTTTTTCCAATTTCATCAGGATGAACACTTTCAAGTGTCTTCGTCAGCCACTTTGGGGGACCTTTCTGAGATGGTCCAGGCTGCTCTGTTGATTGAGTTGTGACTGAATCAATATTGAGTCTCCCAATTCTATCAATTACATCACTTAAAGCATCATCCGTTGTTGGAGTTTCATGCGGGGGAGAGTGTTCTTCAGAAGAAGATTCCACATGTTGATCTAGTATAGGAATCCCCCCTTCAAGATGTGGAATCTGATTATCAAATTCTTGAAATGATTTTGTTTTTGCGAATCTATCCAAGCGATCAAGTTGCCACTCAACAACATTGTCAGTTTTGGATGATTCAAGAGAAATTACATCTCTAGATACAACAAACTTTTTATTTACTTCATCATAGAGGCAGTATGCTTTGGAGGTGTTTGAATACCCCAGGAAGATACACTTACGACTTCTAGCACCAAGTTTGTTTCTATGTACCTTTGGTATCAAAGCATAACAGGTGGAACCAAAGACCCTGAGATGTTTTACTGAAGGAACATGTCCATACCACAATTCATAAGGAGTCTTGTTTCTTATAGCATTAGATGGACATCTATTCTTTATATATGCAGCACATAGAACAACATCAGCCCAAAACATTATCTTTACATTTTTGAAGAAGAGAATGGATCGTACCATATTTAAGATTGTCCTATTCATTCTTTCAGCTAAACCATTCTGTTGGGGATTATAAGGCACAGTTGTTTGATGTTTGATCCCATGTTGGCGAAGATAGTTTTCAAATTCATTTGATGTGTATTCTTTTCCATTATCAGTGCGAATAGACCCAATATGAGATTGTGCATCATTTTTCAATCCATTTATGAAAATTCTTGAATGTTTGAAAAGCATCAGATTTGCTCTTCAATAAATAAACCCAACACATTCTGGTTTAGTCATCAATAAATGTCATGATATATTTATTTCCATTTGTAGAAGGAACAGGCATTGGACCACATAAATCTGAATGAATGAGTTCAAGCTTCCTATGTGCTCTTGAATGTGAATCATGAAAAGACTGTTTGCTATGCTTTCCTAGAATGCAAGCATCACATTGCTTAAGTTTCCTAGGAATTGTAGGCAAACCAGCAACACCATTTTTCTTCAACAAGCGGAGACTGTCATAGTTTAAGTGTCCAAATCTAGCATGCCATAATAAACTTGATGGAAGTGTACCTTCTTCATGATGAGAAATATATGAGAAATGTTGTGCATGAGCAAATGTTCCTTGCAGTTTGAGAAGCCTTTCTTCTTCTATTCCCTTCATGACAAGTGAGTGGTCAGATGCTTTTCTTACCTCAAGCTTGCCATCAAACATATGAATGGAGTGACCTTACTGGCGGATGTGGACCAAGGACAACAAGTTTCTCTTGAGCTGTGGGAGATATAGAACATGATCCAGAAGAAAGTCTGGAAGACCAGGCAGTTTAAGCCTGATTGTGCCAAGCCCTGATGGCTTGATTTTTGATTGATCTGCAAATTATACTGCTCCATTAAAATTGTCAGTAAAATCTTCAAAAAAATATTTTCTATGAGTCATGTGACAGGTTGCTCCTGAATCAAGCAACGAATCATTTTTCCAGGAAGTAAGTGAAGCATTAAACAAATCTTCATTTACTCCAATGTTACATTGTGCCTCAACATAGTGAGCGGATTCAGGTGCTTTACCTTTGTCTGTATCATCAGTTTTACCTTTCTGTTGATTTCTTTTCTACTCAATTTTGTCCCATGGTAGCTTGCATGTAGAGGCATCATGTGATCCATTTCTTTTGTAGCGAATGCAATGAAAATCTGCCTTTTCTCCTTGAGAATGTCTTCCCCCCCTGCCTCTGAAATATCTTCCTCTTCCTCTTCGTCCACCTCTTCCTCTTGTAGAATCTTGAGCATGATGCTTTTCTTTATGAGCAAGGCACACAGTCTCTTCAGAAGATTCAGGGGCTGTCTTCTTTCCAAAAGCTTTCTCTCTTTCAGCAAACTTTTTCACAAGAGAGTCAAAGGTTATATCTTTGAGATTTCCATTTGCTTGCAAAGACTCAAGATAATTGGAGTAAGTAGGATAAAGTGCCTTGAGAAAAGCAATAAGAGGGATATCCAGCTCAACCTTAGTGGAATTGGTATCATGAATTATAGACTTTACTTCAGATGCAAGAGCAAGAGGATCATTATTTTGCAGTTCAAGAGTGAAGAGTTTAATCATGAGTTGAACAACTTCAAGTGCAGAATGTGAGTCATAGAGTTCTTTCAGCTTTTGTAAGGCTTCAAAGGCAGTTGAATATGACGAAATATGGCGACTCACCTCTTCATTTACAGATGCTGCGATTAATGCATAGTCTTTGTTGCTCTTGTTTTCCCAAATGACGAGCTCTTTGTCTGAGGTAGGCTGTACTGGGTCATTGTCTCCTTCTCCGACACACACTCCTTTCCACAACTCATTGAAGATGAGGGTGTGTTTTATCATCTGGGACCATTCAGGATAGTTCTCCTTGCCAGTGAGAACTATTCCTACCATGGATATGATTGAATGCATTCTGTAAAAAAAAACTTTTGCTGATAGAAAAGAATACTTCTGCCAATATACAGTAAAAATGTACTCAAAAATTTCTGTGGGAAACGATTTTGGTTGTTTAATTCATATCACAGTCAATAATCAATCATTCACCGCGAGCTCTACAAAGTTGGAGCAGCAACGGCATCAACCGCGAGCTCTACAAAGTTGGAGCAGCAACGACATCACAATTTCAAGCTCTGATGGCAGACATCTCATGTAATCTGAGAATGTTTTAAACAAAACATCATATATTCTAGAGTTGTTGCTTACAATTTGCAGCGACATAATATTAGAACTAATGAAATCCGCAAAGCTCACTGAAAAGACTAAAAAAATCACCATAAATCCCTTTGATTCTCTAGACCTTGAAGCCACGACTGTTTCTCTTACCACGAGCTGTCTCAAATTTCCTACCCTATGATCGAACATATGGTTTAGTGTGGCTGTGCGGAACACCTGGTGCTCTTCCAAAGTGCCTGACAGCCTCACGATGGCTCTTGGGGCCACACAACAAGACTTCCTTCCAAAGTGCTTGACAACGTTAAAACATATGGCAGCGTTAAAAAATATGGAACAGCGTTAAAACATATGGGACAACATTAAAAAATATGGGACAATGTTAAAACATATGGGACAACGTTAAAACTAGGAGACACATGCTTGAAGCGCCGGCATTGGCAGGTAGATGGAGCTTACGGTTTCTGCTGGAGGCAAAATTCCGCTCAGATTAGTATACAGCAGGACAACGATCAATATATGCTGCGTTCTGGTGGCTATGATTCCATGAGAGGGCAACGATAAAATATATGTTGCATTCTGGTGGCTATGATTTCATGAGAGGGCAGCTATAAAATATATGTTGTGCAATATTTACGAGGATATTGACGTGAGTCAAGAAACGGAGAGACAGTGAGCTGAAGAAAAAAACTTAAGAGCAAGAATACTAAAGGTGTCGCATATTTGATAGCCACTAGTATTTCGACTGCTTGAAATAGAGGGCATTCACTTAAAAACGCATATGACAGAGGGCGCAGATAATGTCAGACTGTGGAGAGGGCAGTGGACAAACTCCACACAGGGCAGTGGATAGATTGCAAGACAAGATGTAGAAAGGAGTTACAAGACTATGCCAAAAATGGAGCTGGCTCTGATACCATGTCAGGCCAAGCAGTAACTCCACAAAACAAAAGCTGATTCGTATATTATTCCATAGGTAGGTCTTTGTTATATACAATAGGGAGTGACTACTCAGTTCATCTCCCGATGACTGTTCACATTCCTAATTTAATTATTTACATAAAATTCACCCAATCATAAGGATTAGGTGTCAACAGTCACAAACTCCACTAAAGGCTCCTTGATCTCCTTAGGAATTCTATATCTCCAAGATCAAATGTACAAATGAACTCTAGGGGCATCCGTTATATAGATCTATATTGATTAGGGCTTATGACGCACATGCCTCAAATAAAGGAAAAATTGATACTTGGTAGAAAGTTCCATAAATAGTAAGTGTGCCACCTTCGGGAAACTAATTCATCAATCCCTATTTTCTAGGGAAGCTTTTTACTTTATTTCTTTTTGTTGGGCAAATTGCATGCACACTTGCCAAGAAGGATTGTACAATTCCCGAGGACTCAAAAACTTCTTAGCTCAGTGCATTACGCAGTTTCTGAGCTCAAAGGATGATTTGCACAGTTTCCATCATCAAAGTTGGGCTGCCATCCAAAATTGTGCATTTTCATGCTCAAGGTTGGCCTACCAAGAAGAAATACGCACTTTGTAGAGGAAAGGTTACCCTTCCTTCCAAGATTGTGTATTTTCTGGAGGCAAGCCCAACAATGTTGCAATGCTGCAAGGTCAAGTCAAGAGTTAGCTTGTCTTTGAAAGATATCAAAATAGAATTAGTACATCATAAGCAAAGCATGAAAAGATAAGTCTATATCATGGCGTGAATACTTGATGACAGTAGAAGATAAGCTCATATGGATAGAAGGAAGGCTCCAAAATCAAAGCATGGGGAAAATTTTGGAGGGTGTTTGTAGCAGCTACAACACTTGGCGACACACTGGTAGAACTCCAGCTCTCTGTATGGGTCTTGTCTCATGAAAAACAGGTCTAACTCTTTAAGAAGTATTGTTCAGTTCATTGATCATCATATCTTATTCACTTAGCCTGCGTTAAAGATATAGTCCCTACCATTCTCTTCATTGGTGACACACTTAACCAAGCCAATTCAAACTAATTTTTTTTTATTGGGGATAAGAAGTATATAGAGACACAAGTGAAAAGAATTGTTAGAGCCTTAGTTTTCATCTTTGTTGTTCTACTGCCAGCAGGCCTAGACACTACCCCAACGGAGTCACTTCAGGAACAAAAGCATTGCTTCGTTACAAGTGAGCTTGGAAAGTACCTAGGTGGAGTTTCTTGCTTCACCTCTCTTCGTAGGAAGCCTTTCTCTTCTTTCATCTTTTATTATATTTTTTTCATTTTTTTTCATTTGTTCAAAGAACTGTGAATAAGGACTCATTGATTAATTGAGGCACGGGAGGGATCCCGAGTTATTGAGAGTAGAAGAGGTTGTCCCTTAAGAGAAGGATATATATATATATATACCTTTAACAAATTTGTTAAAGTTCCCTCCCCTCCTTACTCTACTTGACTTAGTCGACAAGGAACTGAAAATAAAATATCTATTAGAGTAGGCGGTACTAGTTATAGATTCAAGCATCATGATTCCACTATGGTTTTCGGTAAAAATAACGTACTTTCCATTAGGGTATCATCGACTAAAAGATGCAAGATTCATGCAAAGAGAGGGAATAAACAGATAACCAAATGTTTCCAGTAGCATAACTTCCTCGTGAACTGCACCATGCTTGCACTAGAAACCAAACACGGTCTCATGTGGAAGTTATACTACAACTGAAAGAAACAAAGAGAGGGGTCAAAATTAAATCTAACCAAACCAAACAAAGCAAAGAGAACAACAAACTACCCCTACTCCTACACTAACCAAGAATAGGCCAAACCTACATAAAATGAAATTTCCATTGTAACCACTAGTGCATTGGTTGGCCTATATAATTGAGGGAACACATATCAAGAAACATATTTAGCAATAATAACAAACAATAAAGATAAATCGATGCATACTGTGACATTCGAAGTTTGAAAATACACGCAGAGAAATACAAAAGAAAAGTGCATGCAAAACACTTTGCTGAAGCATCGTGGTGTTCAAACACACTGTGACCATATGAAATGTAGGAACAGTCTTTCGAACTTGTAAACTAGGTGAACATAAAGAAAGAAGAAAACTTTCATTTTGCAACAGAGTTCGCTAGGTATGTCTCCTCCAATGATTAAGCGATGGGATTGTGCAAAACAAATGGAAGATGCGAAATTTGAGGTACAAACTGATTTTCAATTTGTATGGAAAAGTGATTAGAAGCCTTGAAAGATACATCTTTAATCTGATCAGAATTAGAACTGGCTTCCAGACTGTGAGAACCTGACAATGCCATCAGCTCGAGCTGAAGTGCCTTGATAGCTTATGGAAGTTCCAAAACATCAAAAGATAGATCATAAAAAATCAGTGGCTTGGAAAGATCAATTATTGAAAGACCAAAGTCATGACCAGATGAATCAATGAAGATATCATGACAAACATGATCAGAAACTTCATATAAAAAACAAATGTATCCTCATGATCTGATGAATCACAAACAGGGGAATATTGAAAACAAGAAATTTCATCATCTAATTCTTCACAATGATCAAATGATGGATTGGGAAGTCAAGAAGAGAATATTTTTCCTCTCCACATTCAGATGTAAAACTGACATCCCACAAGTTCTGTGTGTGATCGGAAATAACATCATCAAAAACTAATTCTTTGAAAGATTCAACAAGAATGACAGAATTGCGGAATATGTTAGGATAATGAGGGAGAGGTGCGAAAGAAGAAAGATAAACCTTCATCCCAGATTCTTGTTCAAAGATAGACTCCCATACATAGTCATCATAAATGATATCGCAAGTTTTATTCTCAAAACTTACTCCATATTGAAATTTGTTGATCAATGGTTGTCATTGATGTCAACACAAGCGGCACCAAAGGCTACCCAAATCTTGCATGGGAATTTTGACTTGACAACTCATTCTATTTTGAGTCAAGGATCTTCTAGATGGATTCTACTCATCGATATGTTTGCTTTGATATATGGTACGCCTACCAGTTCTTCACGTTTTGAGAGATATTCGTGTTTGAAGTCAGTAACCCCAATTAGTGGGCTAAAACCCCATGGGCTTGTGGCATGGCACTAATCATTGCTTTTTGTCTTTGAATAGTTAATAGTTAACAAAAATTAAGCTCCTAAAATTCCTTCCAACATTCACTTGTTGGAGCCCTCTCAACCCATGTCATTTCTATAAATTGCGACCCTCATATCCTCCTCATGCAATGTACTTTCAACGAATTATCTTGAGATAAGTGCTATGAAATTTTCAGCTACCTTGAGGAAAATAACACAAAACATCATTAGAGAGTTAGGGTTTAATTTTTATTTTTATTTTTATTTTTATTTTTTAATTTTTTTTTTTTATTTTTTTTTTTAATTTTTTTTATTTTTTTTATTTTTTTTTTATTTTTTTTTTTTTATTTTTTTATTTATTTTTATATTTTTTTATTTATATTTTTATTTTTTTTTTTTATTTTTTTTTTTTTATTTTTTTTTATTTTTTCGGTTAGTGATTCGTTGGGGAAACACACATAGACAAAAAGGAGCTCGTTGGAGGCAAAGGAGGAGGCCTAGACAACGTGAAAGAGAGGGATCTGAAGCCTGTAATTAAGGCTGAGTAATCTAAGGTGGGAGCGGATTGCCTTTGGACTGGAACAGTGGTGAAAAAAGGGTATGAGATATCTATCATGGAGGCTGAGGCTACTAGATTCTAGACCGAGCCCTTGAAGGGAAAAACATTGTTGATCCGAGTATGTTTGGGCATTGTTTGCGAGTGGAATGTCCCCTAAACTAGATTGTCACGAGCCTGTGAAGGAAAATTTGAAGCAGCCGCAGAGAATTGAAGGAGGGTCAAAGGTTGTTTGAGGGCTATAACAACCCAGATTTGAAGCAAACGTCCTTGGCCTTTCAAGGAAGGACAACTATAGTATTTAGGAGCAATTATAGGAAAAAATTAAGGGTTGTTTTGTGCCCTAACCTTCAACGTGGAGGAGAAGACTCATACAAGGAGAGGCCACAGTTATTTGAAGGCTTTTTGGTGACTCTTGTAATCGTTGTTGCAACATGTGGGTGGCCTAACCAGTCATAGTTAGAGAACAACAACAAAAAGTCTGTATAATTTAGTGTTTTCATTCATGTTGACTGCATTGTACCATGTATTAGACTAGTTCTCAGTTTTGCATATTGTAACTAGAGTTCTGCCTAGCTTGGGTAAGTTTTTTTCTATGTATGTCCAAGTAAATATTCATCTCTTGTATAGTATTGCATAAAATATGGATTTGTGTCAAGGTTGGGTATGTTTAAGTAGAATCTAGGTTTGTAAGTTTATCAGCTGCTGCAACAAGTCAACAATAAAAATGATGAACTCAAAACACAAAAAACATTTCAGGTATGCATTGTAATCAGTTAATTTGTACATTTACTTTTATGTGCTTACATTTGTACTACAATAAAAGGTAAGTTGAAAGGGAAGTCTACTACAACAAGGTATTCAATGATTATATTTGAATTTTGAATATCATCTCTGACATATGTTTTGCAGGACAACGTAAATATCTTGTTTTGTATTTGGTTTGGGTATTGCTTGTTAATGCATGTGCAGGGAGGAGGACACTCAAGGACAATACAGAAACAAAATAGAAGGACGCGTAGTGCCAAGTACCATTACTTGAAGCAAGCATAACAGTGCCTCAACAGCAGAAAGTGATCCAAGAAGTCGTGTCAAGTCAAGCATCAATTCTTGTCAAGAGTCAATCTTGTAAAAGATCATCATTGTAAAATTGTAAAAAAGTCATTATTGTAAAAATTCAATCTGTCTAGAGTTGAAGAGGCATTATTTGGAGGTATAGGATTCATTGTTAGGATGATCTCATAGTTGGGTTGTAGGTCATATTGTGATTAGGTGTTCCGTAAAGTACAAGGAAATCATTGTAAATCATATTGTATCGTGGATCATTGTCCCTGGTACGGGAGTCCACACTCTTGTCTCATTTATGGTCATTATAGGGTGGTAGGGAGGTGATAGGCAGGTGCATGAAGTCGCGTACAGTTTGGAGCCTGTGAACACTTAAGGGTGGTAGGTTGGTCTAAGATGTTGGGGCATCCATTCAGTTGACTACTGAAGAAGCCAGGGCATTGGGGCACCCTTCCAATGGGACCTGGAGAAGAATACTTTTTCTAAAATTCTAGGAAGTTGTAAATTTCATTTCAGTTGGGGCCGAAGATTAAAGAATTTATTAGAAAAGCGTTCAATGGTTTTTGACCTGGAGGGGGTTTTCCACCTAAAATTCTTGTGCCTATTGTGTCTTATTATTTACTGTTGTGACTGGATAAACATTAATAATAATTGAAGATTAACTAATGCTCCGAAAATATTTAAAAGTACTAATTGCTAAGGAATATTGATTCACCTCCACTCTCAATATTTCAAACAAAATTGATCCTCGTGAACATCAACAGAAACAATTAAAACATGTGAACTAAACAAACTCACGATCAGGAGGACCAATGGAATCAACTGATGGAGGATGAGGAGATAACCTCAGTATTTCCAACAATTGGTATCAGATCTTGGTTCCTTTAATAGCAGTCTAACAACTAAAAGGAGATCATGGAATATACTAAGAATAGAGTTCCTTTGTTTAATGGAAATAACTATGCACTTTGGAGTGGAAGAATGCAGGTTCATTTGCTAGCATAAGGATATGAAGTATGGGAAGTCGTTGAAAAGGGCTTCACACCAACCCCTGATGAACGAGGTAATAAAAATATGGTACATGATGCAAAGGCTAAAGATCTTATTATCAATGGGCTTATTAAGTTGCAAAACTGCTAAACATGTATGGGGCAAGATTGAGAATGTATATGGAGGTGACTCAAAGGTGAAAGAAGAAAAGCTTCAAGTTTACAAGGAAAAATTTGAGCAACTCAAAATGAAGGAAGATGAAAATATTGCCGCATATTTCCATCTTTTTGATGAAACAATAAATAAATT
This sequence comes from Pinus tabuliformis, assembly GCA_031772625.1. Classification (NCBI taxonomy): domain Eukaryota; kingdom Viridiplantae; phylum Streptophyta; class Pinopsida; order Pinales; family Pinaceae; genus Pinus; species Pinus tabuliformis. The sequence goes on from CM062819.1 coordinate 2,019,656,241, forward strand.
AGAAGGTTTGGGGGAACCTGCCGACACAAAAATTGTTGTCTAAAAGATCCTCAGAACCTTGCCTGCAAGATTCAACCCAAAGGTATCTATCTTGAAAGATAGGTCGAATCTGACCAATCTCAGCATAGAAGAATTGCATGGAACTCTTACGGCATATGAAATGAGAATTGAAGAAGAGGGTGGCACATCTCACTTAGAAACAGAATTTTCTGCATCCAATAAGACTAGTAAGGATAAGAAAACTCAAAAAGCCAAAACTTGCAGTTGTAAATATGAAGAAAAGGAAGAAGATGAAGAAGAATTTTCGGATAAAGAACTTGCCTACTTCACACGAAAGATGAGAACAGGTATGGGAAAATTCAAAGGTAAACTTCCATTGATATGTTTTGATTGTGGTGAGGTTGGGCATTTTGCAGCCAAGTGTCCCCACAAAAATGAGGATATTATGAAAGGAAATAAAGGCCATAGGAAGTTCAACAAGAAAGGCAAGAATAAATGGTTTAATAAAAGTTTCTTCTCCAAAGAAGATAACCCCTCATCTGATGAAGACAATTATAACGAAGAAGAAATCAATGGAAGAGTTTTGTTTATGGCCAAGCACAATAAGAAAGAGGCATCTGACGAAGAAGAAGAGATGACTGAGGTTGAATGTCAAAATGAAGTGATCATGGTTATTAAAGAGCTCAAGGCTGAGAAGAAGCACGTCAACACTCTTGAAGACAAATTAAAGACAAAAAGAGAACATGTCCTAAATCTTAAAATCAAGGTTGAAGAATACAAACTAATTGAAGAATCACTCAAGAAAGAATTAAAGGAAAGAGAAGCACTGGAAGATGAAATGGAATCTCTACGAAAGGAAGTAAAATATGGAAAAACTCTTCAAAACTACACCAACAGCTCAAACGCATTGGAAGAACTCATCAGCAATCAACGATCATGTAGTAACAAGACTAGTCTTGGCTACAAAGAAAAATCCGAAAAGGAGTCAAGTTCTTGTATGACAACAAAAGAAGATGGATATGCAAAATATAATAAGCAGGAAGACCTACCAGCTAAATCAAGAGATCAAGACTCGCAGGAAGAACCTTGGACGACAATTCTTTGAAGAAGATTTCCTCCCAGGTATCAACCTATCTTTTATGGTCATTGTTATTCATGTGGAAGGTTTGGACATATAGCTGTAGAATGTCGCACATATATTTGGAATGAATATAGTTACGGGAGATCTTTCAGAAATGGATATTCTAGAACTTAGTAGAGTATCAACATATTTGATCATTTGAGAGATGATGTCGAATGTTACAACTGTAACAATTTTGGACACCTGGATAAAGATTGCAGACTTGGAAGTTTTTCAAAAGAATTATCGCAAAATCAGAATGAGAAAATATGGAAAAAGAAGACTGAAAAATGTGCTCTCGCTCTGAAGGCTCAAAGCAACAGAAATGTTTGGTATGTTGACAGTGGTTTTTCAACACATATGACTGGAGATAGAAATAAGTTCATATCCTTGAAGGAAAATAAGGATGGAACAATTTCTTTTGGAAATGATAGGTCTTCAAACGTCATAGGAGCAGGCACAGTCACTCTTATAAGCAAGGATGCATTAGCGAATTATGTGTTGTTGGTTGAAAATATGAATCACAATTTTCTCAGTGTTGGAAAAATGTGCAATCAAGGACACACGATGTTATTCAACTCTAAGAAATGTGAAATCAAGAAAGGCAAGTTTCGTAAAATTGTGGCTACAGCAAGCAAAGCTCCAACTGACATATATATATTGTATGAGGCACCTAAAGGGTGATTTTTGGCGAAAGAAGATGAAATTTGGTTATGGCACAAATGAATGGGACATATAAATTTCGACAATTTGGTTAGGATCAGCAAAAAGGAAGAAGTAAGAGATATGCCAAAAATTTCAAAACCTACCAATATGATATGTGAAGCTTGTCGGCATGAAAAACAAACCAAGACTGAATTCAAGACAAAAGAACACTTTGCATCACGTCCATTGGAATTAATACATACTGATCTAAGTGGTCCTATGAGAACAAAAGGTTTAGATGGAGAATTATACTTTATGCTAGTGATATATGATTGCACCATAATGACAGTCGTTAGTTTCTTAAATAAAAGGTTAGAGGCATTTGAGTGTTTTAAAATCTACAAGGAATTGGTCGAAAATGAAATCTATTTGAAGATCAAAAGTTTGAGATCAGATAATGGCGGATAATTCACTTCCAAGGTATTTCAGTAGTACTGTGATGAAAATGGAATAAAAAGGTAATTCTCAACAGCCAGAACACCACAACAAAATGGAGTTGTTGAAAGAAAAAATAGACTCGTACAAGAAATGGCCAGAACAATGTTAAATGACTCAAAATTAGATGATGCATTCTGGGTTCAAGCAATCGATACAGTTGTATTCATTATAAACAGAGGTATGTTAAGGAACAATTGTAACATGACTTCGTACAAACTATGGAAAGGAAGACTAGATAATGTCAAATACTTCAAAAGATTTGGAAGTAAATTCTACATCAAAAGAGAAGATGAAAAATTGGGCAAGTTCGATTCCCATGTTGATGATGTTAGAAAATTATATATTACGGAGCAATGGAACACATAAAATATTGTAGAAATATAAACACAGAAAACGCACAAAACAAGAGAGACACAGATATACGTGGTTCACCCAGTTTGGGCTATGTCCACCCTGAACAGCCAGTCCTTCCTTTCTATTATCCAGCAAAATGAAGAGATACAACCTACAACAAATCCGTTGTAATATCCTCTGTTTCTCTCACAGTCTCACCTCTCTGTTTCTCGCTCATAGAATACACATCTATCACACAACCTCAAATACAATACCCTCATACAAAGAGAGGGGTTGCCTTCTAGGGCAAAAAACCCTAAACTAAACATAAGTTCTATCGTCAGATCATCCGACTAATGAACGGCCCAGATTGACTAGAAATTACTATACTTTTACAAGGAAATTTTACAGTTGTTTTTAGCTTTGGGGGCGCTGCCCCCGAAACCCCCCGCCAGGAGGGGGCTCCCAAAGGTCACAACCACCCCCCTGGACCCCCCCTGCAGCGAATATTTTACGGGCGGCGTTGCCGCCCCCATTTCGAACTGGGGTCCTATGTGGCGATACCTTTGAATATAGAAGATAATCAGGCTCCACACCCAACAGATGAAGGTATTTTCATTGGTTATTCACGCAAAAGGAAGGCTTATAGATTCTACAATCTGAGGTGAAAACAAATAGTGGAAAGAATAAATGTTACTTTTAATGAAGATTGTGTTCCAAAGGATAACGATGAGATTGTCTCTTCAAGCAAATCTGAGGTAGAGTTTTTGAAGGATGAAGAAGAAGCTCCAGAACAAGACCAATCAAATAAGGAAACAACAGTCAACCAAGAGGAAATAAGAAATTATTGTAGGATGTACAAGAAACTTCTCCAAAGGTTTTAAAAGAATGGTATCAAAAGAATCATTCGTCAAATTAAATCATCAACAACATAAATGAAGGACTTGGAACCAGAAAAAGTCGACAACTTTGTCCTCACATCAAGCCCACCTTGCTCTTTTAGAAACTTTTGAGCCTAGCAATTTTGAGGAAGCTAGTCAAGATGAACACTGTGTAGCAACCATGAATGAAGAACTAGATCAAATTAACAAGAACTACACTTGGGAATTGGTTCCACGACCAGAGGATACAAATGTTATTGGAATTAAATGGGTCTTCAGAAATAAATTGAATGAGGATGGACAGGTTACCAGGAATAAAGCAAGATTAGTCTGCAAAGGATATGCACAAGTTGAAGGAATTTATTTTGAAGAAACATTTGCTCCCGTTGCCAGAATGGAAACTATCAGGATGTTTCTCGCTTATGCATGCTTGAGAAAAATCAAGGTGTACCAAATGGATGTTAAGTTAGCCTTTCTAAATGGTGAATTGGAAGAAGAAGTTTACATTGAACAACCCGAAGGTTTTCTGCTCTTTGACAAAGAAGACTACATCTACAGATTAAAGAAGGAACTATATGGTCTCAAGCAAGCTCCTAGGGCTTGGTATGCTCGTCTTGATGGATATCTACATCAACAAGGATTCAAGAAAGGAAGCACTGACAAAAATATCTATGTGAAAGTGGATCAAGATAACCTAACGATTATCGAGGTATATGTGGATGATATAATCTTTGGAAGCAATGATGACAAATTAAGTAAAAACTTTGCCACAAAGATGCAAAGTGAGTTTGAAATGTCTCTACTTGGTGAGCTGACATACTTTTTAGGGCTTCAAATATCTCAGCAGGATAAAGGAATATTTATATATCAAACCAAGTACATCAAGGAAATGCTCAAGAAATTCAAGATGGAAGATTGCAAGCCTGTCCTTACCCCAATGGTAACAGGTTGTAAGTTAAGCTTAGAAGATTCGTCAAAGGATGTGGACTGGAGGTTATATAGAACTATGATTGGTAGTCTTATATATGTGATAGCTTCTCATCCAGATGTAATGCAGGCAGTTGGACAAGTAGCAAGATTCCAAGAAATACCAAAAGAATCTCATATTATTGCCGTCAAAAGAATTCTTCGATATCTTAAGGGCATCGTGGAATATGGTTTATGGTATCCCAAAGGAAATTATATACTTTTCTAAGCTTATACAGATGCAGATTGGGCAGGAAGTTTTGATGATCGTAAGAGTACCAATGGAGCAACACTTGATCTAGGTGGTTGCCTTGTTTCATGGCTAAGTAAAAAGCAGTCTTCAATCTTGTTATCCACAGTGGAAGCAGAATATATTGTGGCAACAACTTGTTGTACTCAAGTTCTCTGGATGAAGCAAACTTTTAAAGATATTCAATTCAATTTTGATGAGCCTATTACCATCTTCTATGATAACACCAGTGCCATTAGTATCTCCAAGAATCCTGTGATGCATTCCAAAGCAAAGAAAATTCCGATCAAATATCATTTCGTTAGAGAGCAGGTCGCTGAAAAGAATATAAAGATTGAATATGTTGGCACAAAGGAACAAATTGTTGTTGTCTTTACCAAACCATTACCTCGTGGAGCATTTGAGTATCTTTGCCAAAAGATTGGGGTTTTCCCAGGTTATCATTAGACTCTTTCTCTTATCTAACTAAGTAGAAAGTGGGAGTGGAGGTGTGTACATTTCCATAGGATGATAGTTTGTCAGGGGAGTTACCCTTTGCCATTGATGACAGAGGGGGAGAGAAGATTGTAGGAAGAGGTTTCATGATCGTAGGGGGAGTACTTGTGTTTCCATCAATGCTAAAGGGTGATATTGTTGATTAGTGGTTGTCATTGATGTCAACCCGAGCAGCAACAGGGGCTACACCGATATTTCATGGACATTTTGACTTGAAAAATCATTCTATTTTGAGTCAACGATCTTCTAGATGGATTCTGCTCATCGATATGTTTAAGTTGATATATGGTACGCCTCCCAGTTCTTCACGGGTTGAGAGATATTTGTGTTTGAAGTTAGTAACCCCATGGGGTTGTGGCATGGCACTCATCATTGGTCGTGGTCTTTGAATAGTTAATAATTAAAATTGTTTAAGCTCATAAAATGCATTCCAATTTTCACTTGTTGGAGCACTCTCAACCCATGTCATTTATATAAATTATGACCCTCATATCCTCCTCATGTAATGCACTTTCAACGAATTATCTTGAGAGAAGTGCTTTGAAATTTTCGGCTACCCTGAGGAAGATAACGTAGACATCATTAGAGAGTTAGGGTTTAATTTTTCTTTTTTTTTGGTTGGTGATTCATTGGGGCAACACACATAGACAAAAAGGAGCTCGTTAAAGGAAAAGGAGGAGGCCTAGACAGTGTGAAAGAGAGGAATTTGAAGCCTGTAATGGAGGCCGAGTAATCTGAGGTTGGATCACACTGTATTTGGACTGGAACAATGGTGAAAACAAGGTCTGAGATAGTTTTCATGGAAGCCAGGGATGCTAGATGCTAGACCAATCCCTTGAAGGGCAAAACACTATTGATCTGAGTATGTTTGGGCATTGTTTGAGGTTGGACTATCCCCTAAACTAGGTTGTTGTCGGCATGTTAGGGAAAATCTAAAGAAACAACAAAGAATTGAAGGATGGTAGAAGGTTGTTTGAGGGCTAGAACAACCTAGATTTGCAGCAAACTTCCTTGATCCCTCAAGGAAGGACAACCGCAGCCTTTAGGAGCAATTCTAGGCAAAAATTAAGGGTTGTTTTTTGCCCTAACCTTTAGCGTGGAGGAGAAGACTCATATAAGGAGAGGCGTAGTCATTTGAAGGTTGTCTGGTGACTAGTGTAAGGTTTTTTGCAGCATGTGGATGCCCTAACTAGTTATAGTTAGAGAACAACAACAAAAGGTCTGTATAATTTCGTGTTTTCATTCATGTTGATTGCACTGTACCATGTACTAGACTATTTTTCAGTTTTGCATAACTAGCTTTTCATAACTGTAACTAGAGTTGTGCCCAGCTTGGGTAAGTTTTATACTATGTATTTCCAAGTCAATATTCATCTCTTGTATATTCTTGCATAAAATATGGATTTTCATCGAGGTTGGGTATGTTTAAGTAGATTCTAGGCTTGAAAGTTTTTCAGTTGCTGCAACAAGTCAACAACAAAAGGGATGATCTAAAAACACAAAAATATTTCAGGTATGGATTGTAATCATTTAATTTGTACATTTATTTTTATGTAATTACATGTGTACTACACGAAAAGGTAAGTTGAAAGGGAAGTCTGCTATAACAAGGTATTCAGTGATTATCTTTGAATTTTGAATATCATCTCTGACATATGTTTTGCAGGACAACATAAGTATCTTGTTTTGTATTTGGTTTGGGAATTTCTTGTTAATGCATGTGCAGCAACGAGGAAACTCTAGGACAACCGAGATACAAACTAGAAGAATGTGCAATGCCAAAGTACCATTACTTGAATCAAGCATAACAGTACCTTAGCAGCTACAAGTGATCCAATAAGTCATGTCATGTCAAGTGTCAGTTCGTGTCAAGAGTCAGTCTTGTGAAAGATCATCATTGTAAAATTGTAAAAGAGTCATTATTGTAAAAAGTCAATATGCATAAAGTTGAAGAGGCATTGTTGGGATGATTTCATAGTTGGGTTGCAGGTCATAGTTTGGTTGGTTGTTCGGTCAAGTACAAGGAAATAATTGTAAATCATATTGTATCATGGATCATTGTCCCTGGTACGGGAGCCACACTCTTTTCTCATTTCTAGGTCATTATAGTGTGGCAGGGAGGTGCTAGGATAATGCATGAAGTTTCCTATAGGTTAGAGCTTGTGAACACTTCAGGGTGGTAGGTTGGTCTAGGATGTTGGGGCATCCATTCAGTTGGCTACTGAAGAAACCAGGGCATTTGGGCGTCCTTCCAGTGGGAGCTAGAGAAGAATACTTTTATGAAATTCTAGGAAGTTGTAACTTTCATTTTAGTTGGGGCTGAAGATTAAAGAATTTATTAGAAAAGCGTTCAGTGGTTTTTGACCTGGAGGGATTTTTCCACCTAAATTCTTGTGCCTATTGTGTCTTATTGTTTACTATTGTTATTGGATAAACATTAATAATAATTGAATATTAACTAATGCTCTGGAAAGATTTAAAAGTGATAATTGCTAAGGAATACTAATTCATCCCCCTCTCAGTATTTCCAACAAAATTGATCCTCTTGAACATCAACAGAAACAATTAAAACAGGTGAACCAAACAACTCACAATCAGGAAAACCAACGGAATCAGCGAATGAAGGATGAGAAGATAACACATCATCGCACACATCAGCTTCATAGTCCAAACTTGCGCTTAAATTTTGAGTATGTAGGGTGGGAGAAGATGGTGGTAAATCAACTGATGAACTCTCAGGTTCTCCCACCTCAACTTGAGGAAATGGAGCTATTAAATGAGGGGAAGACGAAGATTCACTTGGAACAACAACTTCGTTCATCACATATTTATGAAGTCTATAACTGAGATATGTTGGGAGACTTTCGAAAGACTCATATTCTTGCAAATTCATTGAAATGTGAACAATAAATTCAAATTTCTCTTTCATTAAATTCCAATCAATATCATCTTCAGAAAATTCAAAGAAAAAATAAACGAAACGATCATGAAAATCATCAAGAGATTCATTAGGTGCTTTTCACAATCACATGATTTTCTTGAAAACATATTTAAAATCATACTTGCTAACGACGCGATAAAGCTCTTTGAAAAGATGTTCGAAAGAGTGAATGGAAGCGATGGGCAATATGTAACACCATTCCTTTTGTTACATAGTAATTTGTCACTGTCTTCATCCCAGTCTTCCTACTGTGTCATGTGTCCAAAGTCATACATGCTCATGTTAGAAAAATGTTCTCTGATGTTGCCAAATGACCCACTTTTCCAACGGTTTCTGCCTCATCGTGTCTGTTGGCCAAATAAATGCGCTGAAGGGCACTCCGAAATAGCCCGGAAGCGCTGCCATTGCGGAATTACACCTGATTCCCGCGATGGTCCGATTTTATGTGCCAGCGCGACTGTCGCTTGTAATCTTCAACGATGATCTAACTAGCTACGTTATTCAATAGCGATGTCAGCACGGAAGATCAATTATGTCCCCGCGATGATCCAGATTGGGCGAATTTGTTCCAACAGTCGGCCTTCCAGATGACTCCAGACCTAGTTGTTGGCCTAGTTTATGTCGCCCTCTTTTCTCTGGCGTGGTTGTTCCATCATTTGTGCTACCTTCCTTGGGGATAAGCTCACTCTCCCACCTTTCATGGAGACTCCTCCTATTTAAACTCTCACCATTGCTATGTTCTGCTAGTTCTGAGTTTTTGGAATGGTTGGTGATAGTGATGTTAGTGTTTGTGAGTTTGCTAGATAGCTGGTGTGAGTGTGACAAGTGTGGGATTGTTGATAGCTTGAGGAAGGTTGTGAAGTGCCCTTAATCTTGTGTTAAACTTGTGAGTGAGAGAGACTTGTATGTTGGGAGATCCATCATCAAAGAGTGAATTCTTGAGGAACATGCTGGCTGGATCCTTCTGAGAAGGCTTGTGACATCAAGACTTTGGTTGTAAGCTTACTCTTATTTCATTATTAATGCAATCAATGATGTTTTCCTATGTCTTGTATGTAATGTACTTGATAGCTCATGACTTCTTGACTTTGTGAGTAAATAGATCATTGTTGTTCCGGTTACGTGCTTTGTTGTATTTCCTTTGCATTGTTTCAGGTTGATTACTCATTAGGAGAAGGAAGCGAAAGCTGGAGCAGCGCAACAGAACTCCATTGACCACCGGTTGAGGTAGGCCTCCAACTATGACTGTTTAAGGAAAGCTATCGTTAATCTGTCCTTGTTTGTGACTAGACCCACTCTAGGGCTAGAGGGGTTGCCTTTGTCCGCAGAGTGAACACTTTCCTGCATCACACCTTTACGCGCAATTCGAATGTGAGGATGAACAACTTGCAAACAGTATCCTCAGAATAAATATTGTGTTTCGTGCAAAATTTGAAAAAGCGAGCGTTGTGCTCGAGAATGATTTTTCCACTCTCACCATCAAATTTTAGATTTGACAAGTCATTGATATTTTTCCTTCGTGCACTTTTAGATTTGCGGTTCTAGAAAAACATGTTGAGGTTAAGTTTTGTAAGAAGCCATTGAAGATGCAGAAGGTTCAAGCAGACTTCATTGGCTCAGCTTGTCATCTAGCCCTCCTTCTAGCGCCATAAATGTTGACAGTGTTGGAACCACTCTCATTTAGAGGATCTCCCTGATATGAAGTCCCAATTAGACCTCACACCGTTTGGTGTAGGAGTCCCATCCAGAATACGACCCCATTACCGATGCAGTGGGTTTTAGTGATGTTCCTTGGCTGCAATAACACATAAAGTGATGTATGGTGACTTTGGTGGGAACAAGTGTGTGACTCTGCGAAAAGTCAAGTGCAATGAATGGAGGTTATAACACATGAAGGGAAAATGAGTGACTATTCAACTCCCCTTTGTGACTCTTGGACTTCCCTCAAGACTCTTAAACATATATACAAAATGAATCTTCAATTACATTACATCATGAATGTTCACATTCCACAATTGACACTTGGAATTTCACTTACAAATTAACTACAAAATAATATTACAATTTACTAATACCCATATAAGACAAAATTGGGTAGAGCCAACTAGACAGCCTAATAAGACAAAATAGTTAAGCTTGAGTTTGGGGAAACTCTAGCTTAGCAACTTCCATTTCATGTTTCCCGTTTTCATAGCGGTGCCAATATTTATAATGCATGTTGACATCCCCAAACCGTGCGATGGTGTTAGACTAGAAGTAGACTCTAGCCTCTATGGCATCCAGGTACACTGACTTGGAACCGGTTTGTGTTTCCTTCTTGAGCAGGAGAAACATCGTGTTGATTTGGACAGGGCCACCAATGTACTTATGCATATTCTATCAGTTTATTTCAAGATCTCCCTTGATGACTAGCTATCTCAATTGTTCCAAGTATTCTTTGATCTCCTGCCTGACCCGATTCCTGTGCTTGATCTCTGTGAGTGAGACAATTGATGGGATCCCGTGCAATTTCACCAAGAAGTACAGGCTATTGTACAAATGTTCATATGAGGCCTGAGTGTTGGCAATGGATGAGGTCCAACTCTGCCTCTACCTCTTACCTTGTTTTCTTGCCCAAGTAGAGTGGTGTCCCTTTGTATTGCATTGACCATTAATGCACGGTGGTTTTCGAAGCTTGTGCATTCCTGAGAGTTTTTACAAAATATTTACACTTATGTTGCAATTCATGCAAGTGGAAATCTTCCTTGTGAATGGTAACAAGCTCCTCATAATGACTCTTCATGGTCTCTCCTAGTGTAGATACTTCACCGAGTATCATTGCCTTCAGTTCTTCTAGATGGACCTGTCTAGAAGTTATGTTTTGTACCTCTTTCTCAGATTCGTTCAACCTCTTTCCTAGCAACCTGCAAGTTCTTTGTCATTTGTTTTTTGTCGTCCATCAAATACTCCATGTTTGACTTTGAAGCACTTGCAAAGGCCCAAGTTGCCTGCGGTAATGGCACCTGGATTTCTTTTGGTGTCTGTCATGTTCGCCCTTTCTCTGATGAATGCAGGAGATACGAGGTCATTCGGAAAATGTTTCTTCCTTAATTGTATAATATTTTTCTGAAGCTCGTCATAATTCTAATTGTACGTATCCATAACTGGACCATCATCGAGAGGAAAAATTTCCTCTTCCTTATCTGGAGCTTGCTCTGTCGGAGGATGGCGACATTGAAAGGTGACCTGGTTTGTACTAGGCATCAAGTAGACATCTTGGTTCTGTGGTTCCGATCCCTCCATGTCTTGAATTTAGATCAACTCCTCTATCTCTTGATCAAGCTCTTCATCCTGTTGAAAAGTGTGCAACAAGAAAGTCTTGTTGAGATTGCAACAAGATGATGGAGCTTAGTGAAAAGAGTCGCCTTCACTAAGTGGGCCCACAGGCTATTTTTGGCGCAAGTCTATTTTTAGACTATGTATATTTTTAGACATATGGATCATGTCTATGTTTATGGATGATTGATCAAGTTGGGAAAAATAGATGGACTTCTATTTTTGATGAAAGTGTGAGTGATCACAGTGTGAGTGATCAAAGTCTATTTTTAGACTGGCTGTCAAAAATAGAAAAGTCAAATATTATTATCTCACAATAATATTTGGACTATAAACTTGATCTTATTCTCTTGGAGCACTTCAGTTTGAGCTACAGAGGTGGCACATGCAGCTGTCAGAAGGAAATACGCTTTTCTTATGAGTCAGTTGAGTTGTTGCATGCATGACTTCAGTTAGAACTCAAGTGAGTTGAGTTTAGTGGACTGGAGGTACAGTTGATGGAGTTGTGTTCAGTTTGACTTAGTTAAACTAGTTGTAGTTAGTCTAACTGCAGATAGACTAATGATGAGTTATTAAACTAATTATTAACTCATAATACAACTAAAGAATACATCAGTTAACTCAGTTGCATGTCAGTGCATGTTCAGTTCAACAGGGACAAGTGGTAGAGAATCAGATTGCTATCAGTTGTGACTATAGTTGTGCATCAGATCTTGCACAATCAAGGGATTGAGTATGCCAATGAGTTTGCTCACGTATTTGGCCCACATTTTAGCCTTTGCTCACGTCCACAAAGAGTTAGTGACTATTTTGCAGGTGAGAAACGAGTTTGGGAAGCCATTCTCATCAGTTCTTGAGCAGGTATTGAGCAGTGGAGGCAGGCAAGCAGTGGAAGAGATTTGGAGATCAGATCTGAGTTGTATTGTGTGTAACAGAGGTGGAGATACTTGTGAGAAGTATTATGCTGTGTAATGTTACATGATTCAATCAATATAATATACAGATAGTTGGGGTTTTTAGCGAGATGCTTTCCCCGGGATACATACTGTGTTTATGAGTTTGATTGATGCTTCTATGTGTGCCTGTGGATGTTTCTGCTTCTGAAAATTGATGATCAACGTAGAGGAGATTATGTATTATACATGTTCCGCTTAAATTGTATGATCAGGATAATCTCTGTTGAATATGTGTTAAATTATTCAAAATTTCTACATGGTATCAGAGCTAGATAATTGTAGAAAAAGTTTCTACATGGTATCGGAGCTGCTTGATTTGTAGAAGAGATTTTTACAGGATATCAAGCGAGGATTGATCATCAGATCTACTATTCAGGAAGTGTTTACATTCTATTTCTCTAGGCAGAGCCTGTAATCGGGCCAGGTAGCCTCTGGATTCATCCTTCCTTTGGAAGGTGAAATATCCGGTGAAAGCCCATACAGTCAATCTCTGTACAAGAAATACTTTGTTCTCACGAATTCTAGATCGGAAGTGGTTGAGTTTTTTGAGCTGGTGGAATTCGAATTTAATTCCAAAGCAAGAGATAAAACTCAGAAACATTCAGTGTGAGAATGGAGACAGTATGCCCCAGTATCTCACGAAGTTCACCCAATGCCGGGATGAGCTAGGAAGTGTGGGGGTGACTGTCGGATGAGGATGGTGAGTCTAGGACTCCTTGACCTTCCTAAGAGTTGGCATAGCTACCAGGACTCGGTGAATGGAAGGGAGAAACTGCCAGGATGGGAGAGACTTTGGTCGGATCTTGTGCAGGAGGAGATTAGACGGAGCACCAGAGACAGTTCTTCATCCATGCAGGATGAGGAGAACTGTGCCTTAGCGAGTAAGGCGAAGAAGGGGAAGGAGAAGGTTTCTCTTTTCGAATCTTGTTCTTCCAATGATGGGAATAAGGTTGACAAGTTGAAGGTGAGATGCTTTCGTTGTCATGAGTTGGGTCATTATGCTACTAATTGCCCAAAGAAGAAGTCCAAGAAGGGATCCGGGGAAGGATCTGAAGGTGAGGCAGCCTCACTTGCTTCACAGTTTGAGTTGGACTTCACACTCTTCGCATGCATGGTTTCATCCATGATGGGAAGTGGTTGGTTTCTTGATAGTGGAGCTTCTTTCCACATAACCGGTGACAAAAGTTTGTTCAGTACTTTGGAGGAGAAAGATCTCCAAATACTCATAGGGATGGGTAATGATGAGAAGTATAGTGTCTCAGGTGTAGGCACGGTTATTTTTCAGAGGGAGCATGGAGCTCGCCTTACCTTGACCGATGTCAAGTATGTACCAGGACTGAAGAGAAACTTGGTGTCGATCGCGATGCTGGAAGACAGAGGCTATGATGTAGTCTTCAGTAAGGGAAAGGTTTTCCTTAGACACATCATCACCAGACAGGTGAAGAAGATTGGTTCACGGGTCAAGAACCTGTATGCTCTTGAGGTTCAAGATGCAGGCAAAGCCTTGAGCAGCAAGGCAACTGATGGAGACTTGGTGGTTGAGAGGGAGCGTATATTACCTCTCAACATGCAGAGCCAGAAGAAGTCTCAGACGATTGTGGAGGAGCCACGATTGGTGCAGCAGCTTCAGGAGGTTGTGGAGGAGCCACAACAAGGGAAGCTGAAAGGAGATCGAGTAGAGACATCTACTCATCCAGAGACCTCCAGTAGGGGGAAACTTCAAGCCAGGTGGGCTGAGGGATCGCATGCAGCCATACCTCCAAGTAGGAGGTGGGGTGATGTGGATTGATTGTCCCAAGGAGGAGGGGCAGGATCCTTGAGGTACCCAACCTCTTGGATGAGACCTTGCTACGGGAGCCCCGATGTGTAGTAGCAGGAACTGACTAATTGGGTAGAGACAGATGCGGATGGAGCGGCAGAGAGAGCGACAGTGCAGGGAATTCCAAGACAGCGCATAGCTAGCAGGCTATAGCAATGTGAGAGGCACAAGTGTTTTGCACAGTGCTAGGTGGCATAGAGAGGTGTGCAATGGTGCGAGATGCATGGAGATGTTGCAGTAGCGCAGATGTCAGAGAGGGAGCACTTGTCAGCAGCAGGTAGAGCTTCAGCATCAGAGGGTGTTTCTATCCCAACAGGGAGGTCAGTTGGGAGGTGTAGTGCGGATGCAATGCTGGGAGATAGAACCAGCAGCAGCACGGATGCAGTCAGAGATCAAAGTGACAGAGGCTAGAGCAGTCAGATACTGAAGAGCACAGAGATGCAGAGTTTCAGTCGACAGAGGCAATAACGGTCAGAGACTTTGATGATAGAGCAAGTGGACCGGCCAGATGTGTTGCATGGAGAACATTCCAGAGTTACAAGATCGGGTTTGAGAGGAAGCCTTTCTTGTTGAGAGGGAGTGTTGAAAAGTGTGCAACAAGAAAGTCTTGTTGAGATTGCAACAAGATGATGGAGCTTAGTGAAAAGAGTCGCCTTCACTAAGTGGGCCCGCAGGCTATTTTTGGCGCAAGTCTATTTTTAGACTATGTCTATTTTTAGACATATGGATCATGTCTATGTTTATGGATGATTGATCAAGTTGGGAAAAATAGATGGACTTCTATTTTTGATGAAAGTGTGAGTGATCACAGTGTGAGTGATCAAAGTCTATTTTTAGACTGGCTGTCAAAAATAGAAAAGTCAAATATTATTATCTCACAATAATATTTGGACTATAAACTTGATCTTATTCTCTTGGAGCACTTCAGTTTGAGCTACAGAGGTGGCACATGCAGCTGTCAGAAGGAAATACGCTTTTCTTATGAGTCAGTTGAGTTGTTGCATGCATGACTTCAGTTAGAACTCAAGTGAGTTGAGTTTAGTGGACTGGAGGTACAGTTGATGGAGTTGTGTTCAGTTTGACTTAGTTAAACTAGTTGTAGTTAGTCTAACTGCAGATAGACTAATGATGAGTTGTTAAACTAATTATTAACTCATAATACAACTAAAGATTACATCAGTTAACTCAGTTGCATGTCAGTGCATGTTCAGTTCAACAGGGACAAGTGGTAGAGAATCAGATTGCTATCAGTTGTGACTATAGTTGTGCATCAGATCTTGCACAATCAAGGGATTGAGTATGCCAATGAGTTTGCTCACGTATTTGGCCCACATTTTAGCCTTTGCTCACGTCCACAAAGAGTGAGTGACTATTTTGCAGGTGAAAAACGAGTTTGGGAAGCCATTCTCATCAGTTCTTGAGCAGGTATTGAGCAGTGGAGGCAGGCAAGCAGTGGAAGAGATTTGGAGATCAGATCTAAGCTGTATTGTGTGTAACAGAGGTGGAGATACTTGTGAGAAGTATTATGCTGTGTAATGTTACATGATTCAATCAATATAATATACAGATAGTTGGGGTTTTTAGCGAGATGCTTTCCCCGGGATACATACTGTGTTTATGAGTTTGATTGATGCTTCTATGTGTGCCTGTGGATGTTTCTGCTTCTGTAAATTGATGATCAACGTAGAGGAGATTATGTATTATACATGTTCCACTTAAATTGTATGATCAGGATAATCTCTGTTGAATATGTGTTAAATTATTCAAAATTTCTACACATCCTGCATTTGTTTTCTCTTCTCCTCTGATTGTTGATTCTTTTCTATCTCTTCATCTTGTCTCTGCGATGTTTCTTCTGTTATTATTTCCACTCTTCGCCTTTCTTCTTCTTCTTGCTTCTTCTTCTCTTCTTATTCTTTCACCTCTGATCCCATTCTTCCCTTTGCTTCCTTTCTGCTTCCTGCACCCTTTGTTTCCTATTCTTCTCCGCTGCTATAGTCGCTTTCATAATGACTAGATCTGCCTTCGTCTTACAACTTCGTTCTCCCCCTGGACTATGCACAACCTTCCTTTTTCCCTTCTTGTGCACTAGGTCACTCTCTTCCACTAGTGCTACCTATAGAGTGATTTCCTTCTAAGGAGCAACCCATGAAGTTCCTGCAAAACTAATCAGCTCGCGAGACTTGGAGACATTGTAATAATTCTGCCATTTGTCCTCCTTCAACTAGTGAAAGGTCTCGCTTAGCCACTGAAAATGGATCTTCACACAATGGTCTTTGAAAATGTTCTTTGGATCGTACAGATTGAAATCTAGAGTACTAAAGGAAAATTTCTCTATCGCCTTCCCTTTCGTATCCATGACCTTCAAGTTCTTGATCTCGTACAGTCTGATTTGCATAGGAAGAGCAGGCCAAGGTGCTTTCATCTTCCTATGCAAAGCTTCTTACAACCCTTTGGAGAGATGATACACAACTTCTTTGATGACTAAATTATCAATGGCATACCTCAGTAAAAGATGCGGGGATTCTATCCGCGAAACACCCTGAGGAAAGTGTCATCCGATGAAGCAAACCAATCTGTTATCTACGATACTACTTCCATTGCCCCATGTGACATGTAAGGTTGATATTATTTAAAGATCATATTATACAATAAAATTAGGAACTGATTAGTTAGCTTCTCCATTAATCATGTGTGGTTGCACTCCGAAAGTAGCTTGCAATAAACATACATGACAGGCTCCCGTGGTGTCCAAGTCCAATTCATGCCAGGGAATGCATTGTGTGCACAAATTGCATCTAGTAGATATGCAAACATGTAAAATACTTTCCCACCCTTGGGAGGACTAAGGGCATTAGATACATGGATCTGCAGTTGTTGAGCTAACAAATATGACCAATTTAATGGTTTACCTTCGTTCACAACTTTGTCTAATAAGAAAGCCCACCCTTTAGGAAAGGTCTTAGTGCTCTACTTGCCGTAGTTTCTGCAACATAGGATTATCAACAACTGATAGGCCTTCCTGAGAGCTCTTATCCTGTAGGTGTTGGTGGGTTTCTGACGAACCTCCTTCACCCAACCTTTCACAATCTCCTTACTGCTCAAGTAGTTGTTTTTCGCATAGATATAAGAATCCATGAGTGATTCTAGCTTAGGTAAATGGTACATGAGATGATAGTTTGCTGCTAGAAAATAAGCAAGTCTCCATCTAGTGGTACTGTAAAGAGTCAAGGTCTTTGGATCTATGTGAGATAATATCGAGCTAATAATATCTCCACATGGGAATGTTGGGTAACTGCATGCAACCCTATGTAACCTCAACTTATGGAAATTGACATACACCTGTCGGTCTTCAAGATCTACTTTAAAGGTTCTTGCTGAGAAAAATTTATTCATCTTCCACCATGTTAAATCTAATTCCTTTTTTACAAACAATTGAGCGTTTGAGTAAACTGGTGTACTCTCAACTGCCTCCACGGTGCTTCTCTATGTGGTATCCTTTGAAGTAGTTCTCCTAGGTGCCATGATAACAATGAATGATGAAGAGAAGTTCTCAACACCTGCAATACCTATGGGAGGAAAAGGTACTCATGGCAGACATAAGTTAGCTTTAGCAAATCAACTTTCAAAGCAAGATCAAGAAACAAACCAGTGAATTGATGAAGATAATTACGCAATTCCTAAGGTCAAGGGAGGGAGATTGGCTGGAGAAACTATTCATTGCATAGTCTCAGCAACCAGTGATACAACATGAGGCTAGAGACTGTGTAATGTGCAGTTTAGCCTGGGCAGGCTGAGGTAAAGACTGCGCATTGTGAAATCTCAATGGCAAAGGGTGATGGATTGAGCCTTGGAACTTCACAATGCATAGTTGGTTCATCCTGGTACTGCCCATTGCACAGTCTCAGAGGCCAAGCTGAGATCTTGAGCCTCAAAGTTGCGCAATTCCTAGCTAGACAAGGTAATGCATGGCCAAGGGATGAGCAGATCTGTCAAACTAAGTATGGGAAACTAACATATCTGAGTGATGGTGCATGTTAAAATGAATATCTGACTAAGTAATGATAGATCAGTTCAAAACAAGTGTGGAATATTAACATGCAAAAGGAAAAACAAACATGCAAGAAGAGTCACCCCAACGGTGACCATTAATGGGAAAAAATAAGAAAATTAATGCGACACTTGTGAAAGGCAAACTATAGATGAAACCAACACTTATACAAGCTAATCAACATTAAAACACCAACAACCATGAAAATAAATGAGTGAAACAACACTCACAAAAGCCAAACGACAAAAAGCGATAAAAGACGACAAAAGCAAAACACACCCGAAAAAGCGTCGCAAACTCCACCGAAGGCTCCTTGATCTCCTTGGTAATGCTGGAACTTCAAGATTGAATTTACAAATGAGCTCTAGGGGCATCCATTATATATATCTATATTGATTAGGGTTTATGACACCCATGCCTAAAATTAAGGAAAAAGAGACACTTGGTAGAAAGTTCCAAAAATAGTAATTGTGCCACATTCGGGGAACTAATTAATGAATCCCTATTTTATAGGGATGATTTTTTTTTTCTTTTTTAGGAAAATTTCATGCACACTTGCGAAGAAGGATTGTGCAATTTTGGAGGACTGAGCAACTTCTTGACTCATTGCAATGCACAGTTTCTAAGCTCAAGGGATGCTTTGTGCAGTTTCCATCATCAAGGTTGGACTGCCATCTATAATTGCACAGTTTTCATGCTCAAGGTTGGCCTACCTAGAAGAATTGCATAGTTTCTGGAGACAAGGTTGGCCTACCTTCAAAGATTGCACAGTTTCTGGAGGCAAGCCCAACAATGTTGCAAGTTCAAGCCAAGAGATAGCTTGTGTTTGAAAGATGTCAAACTGGAATCAGTACAACAAAAGAAAAGCATGAAAAGATAAGTCTTTATTAGAGCATGAATACTTGACGACAGTAAAATATAAGCTCCTATGGACAAAAAGAAGGCTCCAAAATCAAAGCATAGGCAAAATTTTGGAGGGTGGTTGTAGCAGCTACAACATATTCCATTATGACTCTTTAGAATACATAATCAACTCCATCAAAGACTCATACTTTGCTTGAGTATATCCTGATTAGCCTGACTTGCCATGATTCCCTACAAATCTACCTTCCAGTAGTTAAACTATTCCTGAAGGAACCCGCTCTGATACCAATTATTGGGAATCATGTATTATTGAGAGGGGGGTTTAAATCAATGATTATAAATTTTACACTTATTTAACCAATCATTCAACCATTCACAATTTACACACATAAAGAGAACATTCACATCATATATGTACATAGTGATTTTAACGTGGAAACCCTTTCAAGTGAAAAGTCACCAAAGCTTTTTGTTATTGTGATGTAAATCAAAAGAAATAACTCTTATTACATCAATCTTTTTGGGCACCCACTCACAGGAAGCCCCAAACCCCTTAGATCAATAAGAACCAACTTGTTATACGCACCGACCTCAGATATGTGTAGGCACCAACCTTTTGTAGCTAGTCAAATCTATATTTCATATATTTTCAGACACAAACCTCTTGAAGTGTTCTTCAATTATGTTTCAAATTAATACTATTACTCTCATACAATGACCTTTGCTTCTACAACACACATTAGCCTCATCATACTCTTCTTCTGGAGGCACACTCATTCACAGTTTGCAACACCGCATATCTACAATACACTTGCTATCAAGCTCAACTATAGATTTTCTCTTAGCACCACTCAACACACATTCATTGTTGTAACTACACATTCACTTTTGTTGCTACTCTTTCTTCAAATCAAATTACACATTGCTCGAAAACATGAACTTCATTTAATTCACATAGGGGTTGAAGAGGCTTTTCATTAATTCTATTATAGCTTGAGGTACTTTACATCACTACAATTTTCCTTTAATTTCTCTCAGCTATCTTCTCACGCTCTATCCCAACCTCTGAATGTCAATCCACCCTATTAATTTTCACCGACTGCACTTTTCCACATAACTTCTTTATCCTAAGTTACAATTGAGTCAACACAGAATCTCAATCTTGCATTGCATTCTCTCTAGGTGGTCATCTATCACTTCTCATCTTTAATCAGATGCCACAATCATGCAGTTCACTACAATCCAGCTATGCAACAAATCCTTTACTTTTCATAACTGAATCCGACACCAAATCCTTACTATTCAAGATATTTAATATTTAGTGCTTATTTCCCATGTGACCACTCTTTAGTGCATGTTTCCCATGCGACCACACTGATAACCAAAGCTTTTATGTTTGAAGTGCTTATGCTCATTTTTTGGTCCAACGTTTTGTTATTGCGCTTGTACAAATCATATGAATGCCCAAATGTTCGAATAACCCAAATCTAGTCCCACTTACCATATGCTCCATGTTACATTACATTTGTCGCACCATGTGGTCCCACTATAGCTTGGAGCATGGAAGAGTTTGACTTGTGCATTCCTGCTTCAAGGCACATACCTCGAATACCCTGGATTGTCTAGATTGCAATACCAACTCACATTTTGGGCCCAATATCCTAATTTCAATTGCATTTAGAAAATTCTATAACACAGGAAATCGCTTCCAAACACGGCCCCTTGCATGAATTACATATTTGTGCC